>CM021108.1:616759452-617162858 GCA_007115665.2 Sequoiadendron giganteum
CTGGTCTGTTTGAAAAAATGGGGTCTCTCAGTGATGTAAATCACTAGGAGACCCCATTTCTTGGACCCATTTTTTCAAACAGCCCACTACATTGCCAATTTCACTGAATTGGAAAGCTAGTGGGCGCACTAGCTTGGCAATTCGGTGAAATTGACTCCCTACAAAAATCTCTTTATTTCTCTCTATCTCACCTCTCTTTCACCTCCCTCTCTCTCCCTCCATACCTCTCCCTCCATCTATACTTCCTTATCTACTCTTTATCTCTCATGTATCTCTACCTCTCCTTCCCTCTCTACTTATCTTTATCTCCTCTTTCCCTCCCAACCTCTCTCTCTCTCTCTCTCTCCCCAATCCCTCCCTCCCCCTATTTCTCTCTCCCCCTATGAGGGTTGAGAGTGTAAGGTTTAGTGTTTAAGGTATAGGGTTGAGGTTATCGGGTTAATTGTATAGGGAATAAGGTTTAGGGTTTAGGATATTAGGTATAAAGTTGAGGGTATATGGTATAGGGATGATGGATGAGGGTTTAGGGTTTAAGGTATAGGGTTGAGGGTTGAGGGTTGAGGGATAGTGTTTAGGGTTGAGGGTATAAGGTTAAGTGTATAGGGTATATGGATTATGGTTTAGGATATTTGGTATATAGTTGAGGGTAATGGGTTGAGGATATTAGGTTTAGAGTTGATGGTTTAGGTTTTAGGATTTATGTACAAGTTTAAGGGTTGAGGGTTGAGGTATAATGTTCAGGGTTAAGGGTATGAGGTTAAGTGTATAGGGTATAGGGATTAGGTTTTAGGTTGTAGGGTTAAGGGTATAAGGTATAGGGTTAAGACTTGAGATTGTAGGGTTTTATGTTTAACATTATTCCTAAACCCTAAACCCTAAACATTATCCTTGAACCCTTAACCCTATAATTAAACACTAAATCCTACATTAAACCTTGTACTCTAAACCCTCAACCCTAAACGCAATACCCTCAACCCTATACTAAATATTCTAAACCCTAATCCCTATACTCTATACAGTTAACCCTACACACCCAACCTTGAACACTATACCTCAACCCTACACCTTCAACCCTCATCCTTATACCCTATACCCTCAACCTTATAACCTAAGCCCTGAACATCATCCCCCAACCCTATACTTAAACCTAAACCCTACATTCAACCTTGTACACTAAACCCTAAACCCTAAAGCTCAATCTGAAACCCAATACCCTCAACCCTATACCCATTATTCTAAACCTTAATCCCTATACCCTATACACTTAGCCCTATACCCTCAACCCTATACCCATTATTCTAAACCCTAATCCTTATGCCCTATACACTTAGCCCTATACACTTACCTTCACTCTCTCCCACTCTCCTCCACTCTCCCACTCTCTCCCACTCTCCCACTCTCCCAATCTCTCCCTCTCTCTCTCTTTCTCTATCTCCCACTCTCCACTTCTCCCCTTCTCCCACTCTCTCCCACTCTCCCCCTCTCTCCCTCCCTTTGTATCTCCCACTCTATCTCCCACTCTCTCCCTCTCTCTTTCTCCCACTCTCCCCCTCTCTCCCTCCCACTCTCTCAGAAACCCCTATACTATCAAAAATACACTAAGAAAACTTAATTTAACATAATGTGCTCGCGTTATAATGCGTGCATGTTATAACACGAGCGTGTTTTCTAGTTTACTAAAACGGTAAAAAAATCAATATACCCGTGATTTGAAGGCCCACAGTCTCCATATTACCCTAGTTCTGTGCATGCTCCAACCAAAAATATATATTTGATGATGTTGTGAAGTCTACAAGCATCTCTTTCACTTTCCATCATCTTTTCCATGATCTTTTTACCACGTTTGCATGAAATAGCAGAGTCTCGACGTTGAAAGACATATAATATCAATTGATGTTTGAATTCCATTGAAAACTGATATACAATTGAAGTGTGAAAGGGAACAAGATTTTGATCAAGTCAAATTGTTATGGAGTTTGAAGAAAGAAGAAGCTAAGGCTACATAATTGGGTTGAATTCCTCCATTTGAAAGTATGGTTTTTAAGGTATGTGAAGTCTTTACAAATTTTCTTTCATTCTATTATGGCTTTCTTTCATTTTTGTTTGTCATTATAACCTTAGGTTGTCAATGCACATTTTAAATTAGCAAATTATATACACAATTATTTACACTTGCGAATTACCATTTTACACTTGCCAATTATAGAAATTCAGAACCATTCCCAGACCATTCCAAAGCATCAAACATCTTCAAAATACCCTGCACAAGGTCAAAAGTTCATTACATAGACTAGTCCTTCAACAATTGATGGGGAGTCTTATCTTTGAAGAGCAATCTTTCTCTTCCCAAGAC
The DNA here is from genome assembly GCA_007115665.2 of Sequoiadendron giganteum. Classification (NCBI taxonomy): domain Eukaryota; kingdom Viridiplantae; phylum Streptophyta; class Pinopsida; order Cupressales; family Cupressaceae; genus Sequoiadendron; species Sequoiadendron giganteum. The sequence continues at coordinate 616,761,806 of CM021108.1, forward strand.
CTATTATTTGGTCTTCCTAGGGTATTCCTCTCTACCCTACTCAGGGATCCCTCATAAACCCCTCTCACCTCATAAGACTCTCCACCAATTTCAAAATTTTCACCATTGCTCTCAATTCACCACTAAGCTTCCTTGGGCTCCACACTGACCCAAAGTATCCTAACCACTCGAGGGGCTATGAAAGGGTATTATAACTATCCCCTTGTTGATTTGACTCCTCACTGATCCATCTCATAGGATTCTTTCACCTTGTACCCATCGCTTTCTTGAAAAACCCAATTTTAGGCCTTGTAGCCTTTTGCCCAATTAAGCCTCCTAGAACCCATTTTCTTGGATTTTCTCAAAAATGGTCTTGACAACCCCAAAATATTTTTATAGATTTTTTCTAGTGGTACCATAGGCTTCAATATTTGCTAGGTGTTTAGTCCCTTTGGTGTTGATATATAGGACTATCCTCATACCCCCTATTTTCGAGGGTTTCTAGGGTTCTGGCTCCTTTTTCCAACCTTGAGGGTTTCAATGACCTCCTCAAATCTCCTCCTTGCACACACATGTCTAGAATATGTGTCCCCACACTATTTTTCTCTTGATTGGAACCAACTAGTCCATTTAGCAACTTTCTTTACTGTTGTCCTCTCCAAGCCACTAGCCAAAATGCACTTGCACTCGCCTAGTTCTTGATGAATTCACCATCTCCCCTGCAAACCAAGACACCACACACCATATGTACACTATAAAAACATTCCCCTAATTGATTCCAAGTTTCCATGGTAGCCTTGCCATGAGAATTCAAGTGGGGATCATTATTTCCAAAAACTGGCATGAACCGGCTATGAGACCAAAAACTCTAAAAACTTGCAAAACAAAAAGCAATTGAACTAAATGGCTAATATAATGCTAGTAATTAAGTGACACAATTGAAAGACTCAAAGCATTATACAGGTCCTTTCAATCCATTCTTGACTGGATGAAGGCACAAAAACAAAAATTCAATGAAATTTGCACTCTTCCAACTCACAAATTCCCCTTCCAAAACTCGAAATCGTACAATAGCTTTCCCACATGCTCAATTAGGGTTGTTATGACCTTATATACCTTTCTCCCACATGATAGGACCCTTGAGTCGTGCTTAGAGCATCATTAATGCCCTTTTCCCACTTTTAGGACAAATTGCCAAGTCTACATGGACTAATTTGCCTAATTTCATCATTCAGGCTTCTCCAAACTTCAAGGCTCTAGACTACCCTAAGTTTGCCTTAACTCACACATCAAAAAAACTATTGGGACTTTACATCATAGTCCTTATTCCCTTGGTGGTTGCCTAGAACCATCAACAAAATTACCATGGTATAGATAAAATTATCTGCCATGCCGAAGAAAAAGACAAAGAGGAAACTAACAGACGAAGAGAACGAAACCTTGAAAGAAAAGGAGAGAGTTCGGGTGGTGACATATCGTGAAAAGAAGAAATTGGAAACGATTGATGAGAACAACCCGATTGTAGAGGAACCTCAACCATCAAAAAGAGAATGGGAATTGGTAGCACAAAAGGCACGAATGCGAAAGCATCGTCATAAGACAGATTTAGATACCGTAGTTGGAGACACACCTTCTACGACAAGTGAATATGAAGGGACACTATTAAGCACAAGTGAATATGGAGGGACACCATCTAGCACAAGTGAATATGGATGGAAACCATCTACTGCAAGTGAATATGGAGGGACACCATTTACCGCAAGTGAATATTGTTGGACACCATCCAACACATCTCAAGTTGAGAGTACATAATCACTCAAAATTGACGAATAACATATGCCATCATTCCCATCTAAACATAAAGGTATGTCTTCTTCTCCACCCTGGATCGAAGGTATGCAATCTAGCCCACCTCAATTAAATATTGATGAAATTCCTAATGTTGAGATGTATGTACCTAGGAGAACACCACCAAGAATTCTACATAGAAAACCAAAGTATTTGATTAATATTGATGATGAGATTTTACAGCACATGGAAGGTAAGATTTCAACATGCACTTGTAGAAGATATGCTGATAAGATTTGGGAAAGATTCTTTGAAAGGCTAAATGAGACTGCAAGATGTCAACTATTTGTTGAAATGATGCGGGGTGTAAAGTATAGGAACATCATGAAGAATCTTGGGTTGAGAACATCGAATGCATCGAGTGAAGACACTATTGTGAAGAATCTAATGGATGCTTATGAGAGTGTGGGTAAGACCTCACACTCAAAAGGATAGTAATGTCACCCGACATGTGATTACATTGACTTTGGTAAGTTTTCAAACAAAGAGAGCTTGCCTAATTAGAAAGACTAGTGAAAAAATAGGAATTAGTAGAAAAACTTTATCAAGGGCAATTCAAAGGCGGCAAAGAATTCAGGGCAATGATACAAATGAATTATGGGCATTCTCAGGGAGACTGTCACGAAGAGATAAAGAAGTTGTCGAAGCCTTGAGAACACTAATTGAAGAGTATTGGAAGAATAACACAAGGCCATCTCCAAATCAAAGGGATGTGGTAAGAAGGAGAATCGGTAGTCGAAATCGTGAGCCACATCCAAAGCATTTTTTGGATATGACTCAAACCCAATTTTTTTTGAAATTTGAAAATGATTATCCTCAAATTAGTATTTCTCAAAGATATTTTGAACTGCTGAAACCTTTTTATGTCAAGATAAATCACACACGCACTACTTGTTGTTGTAGACTACATATTGAATTTTCTAACCATTATGATGTTTATCATTCTATATGTTTAGATGTGCATACTAATGATGTTTTGCAGGATTGTGGCATAGAAGCCCCACCAAAATCTTCAAGAGAATTCTTATCAAAAATTTTATGTCAAATAGAGGATGGCCAGATATTCTATAGGACAACATGCTTGGATGGTTCATGCGAGCGTTGCGGTGGCTTCTAGCGTATGCCAGTATGTCAACATATGGAAAGCACATATGAGGTGGGACAAAAACTATTAGAGTTTGGGAAGTATAAAATAGTGGCATATGCTACAAATGATGGGTCTCAAGCAAAAAGGTGTGATTTGGTTATTGAGAAGATTCTAGTGTACAAATTTATGACCACATTTCATGACAGTATACTATCTGAGTATGCAATGCATACCCATAGATCCCGATGGTTGGACATGCAGTTCAAGCTATGCAAGGACACCTTTCCAGTTGGAAGCATAGTATCCATGGTTGACTTTGCAAAGAACTACACTCTACAACCACAACATGAGGTACAGTCACAATATTACAACTCTACACAAGTTTTGATATTTGTGCACATAGCATTCATTCATGCATCTGATAGTATAGATGAGCAAAGGAAGGTAATGAGGGAGTACCACTTTTACATTAGTGATGATCGCACACATTCTGTAGAGTTCGTGCAAGGTTTCTTCCAAATGTTCTATAGTGGTTTGGCTTAGAGGGGCATAGAATACGATCAACATATAATATGGTCTAATAACTGTGCAGCACAGTTCAAGAACTCGCACATGTTCTACTGGTTGTGCAGGATGCATGTCATTACAGCTATTCAACATATGTGGAACTTTTGTGAGGCTGGACATGGAAAGGGGGAGCATGATGGTGCAGGAGCATGTGTGAAAAGAGCATTAGCACGAGAAGAGTTAAAGTATAAAGATAGTGCAAAGTTGATAGATGCAAAATCAATCGTCGAGTGGTGTAATGCTTTGATGGGTCCAGGTAATGAAGGTACGTCTTCAGTTCGTAGATTTTTTTGGTTGATGGATGATACTAACATTGCACCATATGAAGACTGTTGTACACTCAGAGGATCGAGTGAGGTACACTCTTTCCTTAGCTCAAATATAGGTTCATGGAGTATCGATACACGAAAGATGGCATGCTTTTGTTCTTCATGTACAATGCAAGACTAGAATGATTGTGAGTCAGGGGAGTGGGTTGAAAAATGGTTCACAAGTTATCTTAGCCCACTTCACATGTATCACCCTCTAACGGCATTGGAACTAACACAGATAGAATCATTGGTCAATTTTGACCACATATCACATCTAGTTCAACGAGGTGATATATCTACTTTCTTAGTTGTTGAAATTCCATATCGTTAGATCTTACTTTGTACTGTATTCGTAATGTTGACAAATTCCAAGAGATTTTTTGCACATATCAATGCAAGGCATGTTTATGCAATTATTGTAGATGAAGACAATGAAGAGGGAACAGACTATTACATGTGTCATTGTGTTGAGACCAAAAAGAAATTGGAGGCCCCACTTATAGATGGAGAAAACATTGAATACCCTATAGGCTCAGTTGTGGTTACTGGAACATGGCTTAGAAGGTACCCACATTCAAGTGTTAAACATTGGCTATTTCAGGACTTTGACATGCATCATAAGATTATTCATTACTCAAACCTTGTTGTGGCATCCAATATTCATTTGACCAAATACGGGGGTAGACCTTTGAACAAGACATTATGGAAGGTCCGTGAGTTTGACCATGAGGCAATACTTGACACAATAAAGAGTAGAGCAAACCCGGATGGTTCGTTGGATTAATTTGTAAGTATATGCATATTGGTTCTTATTAATTTATACTTCTATGCACATTAATTTGTTTGATGCCAATGCTATCATCTTCTTTTATAGTGATTGGTGACCCCTTGCAAAAAATGTTGATATATGAGCCATCGAAGAGAATGTCAACCAGAAAAGCAATGCAACATCCTTATTTTGATGCCTGCATGCAACATCTGTAAGTGCCTTCCATCTATTTTTATTTCATTTCCATTTTGGATGCTCTTTCTTTTTCTCTTTTACTTTGCGTATTTGTAAGTAAACTACTAAGGGTTGATTGATCTTTCATTGCAAAAAATGTTGATTTAAGAGTCATTATCAAAAATCTCGGTGAAAAAGCAATGCAACATACTTGTTTTGATGATTTTGACAAATCTCAATTTTGATTTCAAGCCATTATAAGAGATCATCTGAAGCTCACCGAGGGAATCTCAAGTTACTCATTTGAAGTTAACCTCATGATGAGCACCTATGATGTAGACATTTAAAAATAATCTTGAATGTATGAGTGACATTGTAAAAGATCTGAGAGAACGAAGTGCGAGAGGCATTGTAATAAGATTTAATTACATAATGAGATATACTCAAATATTGTAAGGTTGAAGTTCATGTTTGGTGTAGTAGCACCTTGTTCTGTAAATGCCTTGAGTAGGAAAATTTGCAAACTTTGAATTTTGAAATGTAAACAATGTGAAAAAGGTCATATAAAGGTCATGTAAACAATTTGTACACATTTTTTTGCAACTCATGTGAGCAAGCAGATTATTCCAACACATCCTAATAGGTATGTTTACAGTAGGCATGTTCCTCTTCCGCACTGAAACACATGGAATCACTTCGAGCTATGTTCCACCGAATCGATCCCTTAAGGGTCCAAAGTGCAAAATAGCTACATTATTCAGTATGTTATTACCTAGATACTGTGATGCTTAGAAACTTCTTGTCTGATCCTAAAAAAAGGCGTTGAACCCCTCTAGAAAAACCTCTCTCGATTTTGGCTACCTTGGAGTGGTTTTCTCGTGGCGGCAAATTTTCACTTGATGGAAAACGTGTCAAATTCAAGCTGTGCAAAGTTGCAAAGTGGTGCAAATTTCGCTCTGCAACTCGTGTGAGCAAGAGGACTATTCCAACACATCTGAATAGGTATTTTTATGGTAGGCATGGTCCTCTTTCACACCGAAACATGTGGAATCGCTCCGAGCTATGTTCCACCAGATCGATCCCTTAAGGGTCCAAAGTGCAAAATAGTTGCAAACTTCAACATGCTATTACTTGGATACCGTGATGCTTAGAAACTTCTCGCTTGATCCTACAAAAAGGCGTTGGACCCCTCTAGAAAAAAATCTCTCGATTTTGGCTATCTTGGAGTGGTTTTCTTGTGGTGGTGGATTTTCACTTGATGGAAAATGTGTCAAATTCAAGTTGTTCAAAGTTGCAAAGTGGTGCAACTTTCGCTCTGCAACTCGTGTGAGCAAGTGGACTATTCCAACACGTCTGAATAGGTATCTTTATGGTAGGCATGGTCCTCTTTCACACCGAAACATGTGGAATCGCTCCGAGCTATGTTCCACCTGATCGATCCCTTAAGGGTCCAAAGTGCAAAATAGCTGCAAACTTCAGTATGCTATTACTTGGATACCGTGATGCTTAGAAACTTCTCATCTAATTCTATAGAAAGGCATTGGACCCCTCTAGATAAACCTCTCTCGATTTTGGCTATCTTGGAGTGGTTTTCTTGTGGCGGCGGATTTTCACTTGATGGAAAATGTGTCAAATTCAAGCTGTGCAAAGTTGTAAAGTGGTGCAACTTTTGCTCTGCAACTCGTGTGAGCAAGCAAACTATTCCAAAAAATATGAATAGGTATTTTTATGGTAGGTATGGTCCTCTTTCGCATTGAAACACGTGGAATCGCTCCGAGCTATGTTCCACTAGATCGATCCCTTAAGGGTCCAAAGTGCAAAATAGCTGTAAACTTTAGCATGCTATTACTTGGATACTGTGATGCTTAGAAACTTCTCGTCTGATCCTACAGAAAAGCATTGGACCCCTCTAGAGAAACCTCTCTCGATTTTGGCTATCTTGGAGTGGTTTTCTCGTGGCGGCAGATTTTCACTTGGTGGAAAATGTGTCAAATTCAAGTTGTGCAAAGTTGCAAAGTGGTGTAACTTTCGCTCTGCAACTCGTGTGAGCAAGTAGACTATTCCAACACATCTGAATAGGTATTTTTAGGGTAGGCATGGTCCTCTTTTGCACCGAAACACGTGGAATCGCTCCGAGCTATGTTCCACCGGATCGATCCTTTAAGGGTCCAAAGTGCAAAATAGGTACAAACTTTAGCATGCTATTACTTGGATACCGTGATGCTTAGAAAATTCTCATCTAATCCTATAGAAAGGCATTGGACTCCTCTAGAAAAACCTCTCTCGATTTTGGCTATCTTGGAGTGGTTTTCTCGTGGCAATGGATTTTCACTTGATGGAAAACGTGTCAAATTCAAGTTGTGCAAAGTTGCAAAGTGGTGCAACTTTCGCTCTGCAACTCGTGTGAGCAAGTGGACTGTTCCAACATGTCTAAATAGGTATTTTTATGGTAGGCATGGTCCTCTTTCACACTGAAATACGTGGAATCGCTTCGAGCTATGTTCCACCGGATCGATCCCTTAAGAGTCCAAAGTGCAAAATAGCTACAAACTTCAGCATGCTATTACTTGGATACCGTGATGCTTAGAAACTTCTCGTTTAATCCTATAGGACTGCTTTGAGCCTGTCTGCAAAAACCTCTCTCGGTTTTGGCTATCTCGGAGTGGTTTTCTAGTGGTGGTGGATTTTCACTTGATGGAAAAAGCGTCAAATGCAAGCAGTGCAAAGTTGCAGAGTGGTGCAACTTTCATTCTGCAACTTGTGTGACCAAGCAAACTATTCCAACATGTCCAAATAGGTATGTTTATGCTATTCATGGTCCTCTTTTGCACCAAAACACATGGAATCGCTTTGAGCTATGTTCCACCAGATCGATCCCTTAGGTTGGAGGAGTCTTAAGTTGCAAATTTGTAAGTTGTTTAAAGAAACAAATTTGAAATGATATTGAATAGACCACTTAGCAATCATTGCATCTAAGTGATGCTCACAGAGGTGAGGCACTAGGCCTTCTCGGGAGGTCACCCATTCCAGTATACTCCAGCTCAAGTGCTTAACCATGAAGTTTTTTCCCCAAGAAGGATAGTGGAAAAGGCAGAATCTAGTGTACTTTTGATGAGTGGAAAGGAATTCCTAAGAGACATGAAGGAGGAAGAAGGAGTTGTCTCTGCAATCATGTTAAAGCCAAAGGAGGAGGAGTCACCTAGTCGGCTACCTATGACAGCAGAGGTGAAGCAACTGTTGGATTGGTTCAAGGATATCATTTGTGAAGGAACGCTAGCTACACTACCACCTAAGAGGGCAATCAATCATCAAATTGACTTTGTACCAAGAGCAACATTGCCTAACAAGGCTGCATACAAAATGACATCAGAGCAGAACAAGGAGATAGCAAAGCAAGTTCAAGAACTTTTGGACCAAGGGTTGATCAGGAAAAGCATAAGCCCATGTGTTGTTCTAGTGGTGTTGGCACCTAAGAAGGGAGATAAGTGGAGAATGTGTATTGATTCTAGGGCCATAAATAGGATAACCATTAGATATAGGTTTCCTATTCCTAGGATAGAAGACTTAATGGATTGTTTAGGGGGGTGCTAGGTACTACTCCAAGATTGATTTGAAAAGTGGCTACTATCAGATTAGGATGAAAGAAGGAATAAGGAATATGATATGAAGTCCCAAGAGTTTTTTTGATGAGTTAATTGGAAATAGGTTTGTTATGGGCTTGCGGTTTGGGTAAGTCTTGGACATTGTGAGCATTTTGAGCAATGTTGCCTTGGCTATTTGTCCTAAAAGTTGGAAAATGACATTAATGATGCTCTAAGCCCGATCGAAGGGTCCTAGAACATGGGAGAAAGGTATATAAGGTCAGAAAAACCATAATACCTAGGTTGGAGGATTGTTTTCACGAATTGAGACTTGGAGAGTACATTTTTGTGATTGGAAGAGAGCAAGTTTTCATTGAATTTTTGTGTTTGAGCCTTCATCCAGTCAAGAATGGATTGAAGGGACTTATCTAATGCTTTGAGTCTTCCATTTGTGTCACTTAATTATCTTGTGTAGCATTAGATTAGTCATCTAGAACGACTGGTTATCTTTTTGCAAGTTTTTGGTTTTCTTGGTCTCATTGCCGGTTCAGGCTAGTTTTGTGAATAATGAGTCCCACTTGACTTCCCGTGGCTTTCCTCTCATGGCCACTTGGAATCAAGTTGGGGAATATGTAAATAGTTTACATATAGGTTAAGGGGTCTTGTTTTGTAGGGAGGTGATGAAATCATCAAGCACTAGGCGAGTGCAAGTGCATTCTGGCTAGTAGCTTGGAGAGGACAGCAGCAAGGAGAGTTGCTAAATGGATTGGTTTGTGCCAATAAAGAGTATTGGAGTGTAGGCACATGTATCTCAGTCATGTGTGTGCCAGGAGGAGAGCTAAGGAGGTCGTTGAATCCCTCAAAGAAGGAAAAAGAGCCAAAAACCATAGGAACCCTTGAAAATAGGGGGTTTGAGGACAATCATATGTACGAAAACTTGTAGGACCTAAGGCTTCATAAATATTGGAGCCTTGATGATCAAAAGAAAGAATTTACAAAAAAATTTGGGGTTTATTAAGACTGATTGTGAGAAAAGTCAAGAAAACGGGTTCTAGGAGGCCAAATTGGGGCAGAAGGCTACAAGGCCTAAAATTGAGTTTTTCAAGAAAGTGATGGGTAAAAGGTGAAAGAATCCAATAAGATGGATCAGTGAGGAGATAAATCAACAAAGGGACAACTAGGATACTGGTGTGGGGACACCTCGACTCTTGAAATTTATGACAAGCTTCATAATTTTGTAATGTTTTAGGCATTTAGAATTTCGTGGGACCATGTTAAGAAATGGTTAAGTGTTTAAAATTGCAATGATATATTCATCAAAAGGATTAAATGACAGTTGTAACCGAATGGGAATATCGGGTAGATAAACAATTTGTCTAACTACCCTAGAATCTCTATAAAGAGACAACATGTAACCGAATACGGGGAGATAGAGGAAATAGAGAGTGCAACTACGAGAAAACAAAAAAGAGAGTAAACAAGAGGGAGAAAAAATTGGGCTCTTTGGCCAAAAGCATGTATGTTTTTGAAGTGTTAATATCTGGAATTCGTTAAAGAGAAGTTTCCATTTCCTGTTGTGTCATTCTCTCTATCTTTCCTAGTTTATTGTTTCGCAAATTCTGAATGCAAATTAGTTTTGAAGGATTCACTATTGTTTTGAATGTCATGGATGTCTTGTTTTCGGGTTTCTTTATGACAGTCCCGAATGGAATGGGAAAAATGGTTTCAGTTGACAGGGAATATACGTAATATAACCGAGTGTGAAATTCTTGTATGGTTTTAAATGTATAACAGTTTTCAAAGAAACCATTACATCGCTCGACCATTATGTTTGAGCAATGCGTGACTCGGGCCTTGAACAGCAAAAAGGTGGCGGATAGAATTAGAGGCTTAAGAACATGTCTTGGTTAGTAGTGATCAGTAGTGATCAGTAGGTTAAGGAGTGAGAAGGGTGGATGAGCCACTGTCTTGTGTTGTTTCCTTTGCATCAAAATGGTATCAGAGGCAGAAGGTTCTGAGCGTGTAGAAGGCAATCTACACTAGGAAGTAGCGTGGGTTCTTGGTTGCAAGTTGATCCATCCAAGCTGTAGGAAGGACGCAGTTGTTCTTGCATGTGTGAAGATCTCAAGTTGGGGTCTTCGTATTGTCTACACCAAGATGAAGCTAGGTAGAAGGTGCAATGAGAGCAACCACTAAGAGAAGGGTGGGAAGCATCTTCTAGAATCTTGTGTGGGTAAGATGGCAGTATTTAGATAAATAAATATTGTGATATTGCTATCAGGATTCAATCATGTAGTTTTACAAGTCAAACTCATTGACCCATGATTCATCAGTAGTGGTTCACAAGAACCCATCTCTCATGATAACGAATGGTTCATAAGGAGGAAGATAAATCTTCATACATTTCTTCTATCACAAATGAGATAAGTGCTTGGTTTCATGAAGGTCATGAGACAACCATTAATGGGGAGTGGATACATGAAGAACTAATGGAGAATGATAATGGCTTCAGACCTGATATAAAGGAATTTTTTTTTTTGTTTGAATGATGCAAGAGGTTTTTGGTTTCACTACCAAAATGAGCCTACGAAGAATGCATGCGAAACTCCTTTTGACCTTGAGGTTGTACTTACTCCATCTCAAGGATCATGCATTTAGGATGACATAGATCAATGCTACGGCTAGCCAATTAATAATTATACACATAAATAAGTCAAACATGTACATGTCAATAAGGGAACTACAAGTACTCATAAACACGTAAGCCTCAAAAAGTATATAAATAAATACATAGTATACACAAATTAAAACAAAGTATATGCACGAATACAAGGTATATGCATGAAAACATGTAAGCCACAAAGTATACACTCGAGTGCACGTAAGTCACAAAGTATACACGTAAGTTGTAAAGTATACACTTGAATATACATAACTCATATCTATTGAACCATCAATTTAGAATGCAAATATGGACAAGCATCGAAAAAAGATATTTGTACAAACCAAATAGCCATGTAGGCATACATAAATATATGTCGATATAAGTATGAAATATATGTACAAAATAGCCATATAGGCTTATGAGAATGCCATCTAGGCATACAATGTCAAATATGTCCAATAAAAAATATGTACAAAACTGCCATGCAGGCCTACAATAAAAGACTATGGAATCAAAAGTCATTGCTCTCCATTCCCAAGAAATAAAATATTTCCTTGTCCTTTTTGCTCAAATGGTGATAGGTCTGTCACTCATTTTTGTTGTGCTCGTGGAGTGCTCCTGCTACTCCTCCTAGGGTTTAGTTCATGGTGAATTTTTAACTGTTACAATAAGAAGTAAAGACATGAATATATAGAAATTACATTATAAAAAATGATATATTTGACAAAATAATCACTTACAGCCATCTCACGATCTCTCTCCATGAGGGAAATATCCTCACGCCCATGCTCAGGCGTGCTCAAGCCCTATATAAACCATACAAATAGACAAAAACTACGTGAATCAATAATGGTTTGATTTCTGACTAACTAACATCTATAACAACAAATGTAAATTAAAATTTACTAATTTGCCTCATACCTCTTCTGTCAGAGCCATCAAGGATTGTATAGCAGATGTCACACCAATATCCATTGCCCTCGTCACATTCGGAGGTGTATCATCTAAAAAACAAATTATTCAACATAATCAACGATGTGCATGTATAAACTACACAAATCTATTAAGTACTTGATTCATTAGTTAAAATCTTTATTCTATTACCTGCGTGAAGGTTTGAGTAAATCCACCGCCACTGGGAAGTGTTCCATCAAAACCTCCAATATTAGTCTATTCAACATCCAAAATTGCATATTAAATTACCATTCGTAAAACAATTCCATTAATATGCAATAAACTTATAATTGTTTACTAGTTACATACCCTAGCGATAGGTGTACTGCAAAAATAGGTTGGTGGGGGGCCGGTGTATCTAGTCTCAACACTATGACCTTGCAATTTTATTAAAATCATAAAAAAAAATTAGTTAATCTTGCATTTCAAAATCGAAATTTAATAAATTAAATTCAATGAACACATGCAATAACTTTTACCTGACTATCAATGCCATATGCCTCATGCAAAATGTCAGCTGCCCTCTCCATCTCCATAGCTGCAGATGGATCCTGTGTACCAGTCTCCTGAGGGCCGGTGGGGTCATGTGAACAAATAGCTCCACAATATTGACACACATGTGTTCGAAGACCACCACTAGAAGACTCCCCTGGATGGCATTGTAGAATAGGGCTAGTATGATGGATGACACTATGGGTCAAAGTGATGATTGCCTGCAATGTCTCTACATCAGCACTTTCCTTCACGACGGTAGGCATAACAATGTGCTCATGAGGCGGCCTAGTGAGAGCTTGTCTACCTTGCCATGTAGGATCTGGTTGTGCACCAGGTCTATCCTGAGCTGACCCCCCACCTCTCCCCTAGAAATCCCTCATATCAAAATAATTTGGGATTTTGTTCAATATGAACTCATTGTATAGTTTCCTAAGGAAATATTACGGGACCTCGCAATTGTTGCACGGTGGGTAATCGAAGACCATGTACCACCTATCATAAAATCGCTCCTTCATTTGTTGGTGGTGGCACCAATGGATAGGAAACCTCTTTGCATTGAGGGTAAGATTTTGATTTGTGCATGGGTCGATGAATAATGAGCACAAATCACCTTTTGTTATTTTTAAATCTTTCACATCCTTGTATGATAGTTTATTTGTATAATACTCCCTAGCCGCCTGCCTCCTATCTTCCCATCCAGTTATTTGTTTGCTAATTGAATCTACGTTTGTTAACATATCTTTCAAGGAATTTGCTAGGGTCATTCTTTTTATGGTTGAACCATTTGGATCACTCAATCTATTGATCAAATCCTCATTTTGTTTTTTGTTATTTTCAATTTCACCCATTAAATTTTGTTGAGTGCCAAGAGGGGGTTGAGTGATTGGTGGAGGAGGTTGATTTCATGGTTGATTTTTATCTTGAGGATTTGGTTGGTCCTCCTGTTGAGGATTTTGAGAGTTTGTAGGTTGATTTGCATCTCCTAAAATTTCAAACAAATAGATATCAAATTCAACCTAAAACTAACAAATTCAAAATAAAAAGCATAGAATCCTTACCTCTTACAGCTCCTCATCATCGTGGTGCCATCGTTGCGAAGAAATTTGGATGTTTGGTGAAGAAATTCCTCTCCCCAAACGCAAGCACTCTATTTTGGTGTTTTTGGCCACGGGTGCACCAAAAAAATAGTCGAAATGCAAATGAGAGATTTGCATTTCTTTTTTTACTTTTAATAGTCGATAACATGAGCGCGTTATAATGCGCTCGCGTTATCTCTTTGCAGTTTTTATCCACTGGACCTTACTTAGGTTTAACCGATGACATAACGCGAGCGTGTTATAACACGCTCGCGTTATGTCCAAAAACTTTTTTTTTAAAGGGTGTCCACGGAATGGCTACCCATTTCCATGCACCTTCCCTTAATACATCTAGTACTTTTCTCACATGCTCTACATGCTCTTCCCAATTTTTACTAAATACAAGTATATATCATCCAAATAAACAATGAAAGAATCATCTATGAATTAATGGAAGACATCATTCATGACTTTCATAAAGGTAGCTAGTTCATTAAAAAGCTGAAAGGGCATGACCAACCATTCATATAGTCCTTGTTTTGTCCTAAACACAATTTTCCATATATCATTATCTGCAATTCTTATTTGATGATATCCACTACCCAAGTCTAACTTAGTAAAATAAATTGCATGTTTCAATTGATCAATTAAATAATATTTTTGAGGAAGAGGATACCTATTCTTTACCATTATCTTGTTTAGGGCTTTGTAGTTGATGCACAATATACATGACCCATATTAATTTGGCACCAACATAATTGGAGAATGAGAAGGAGTGGTACTCAGACATGCATTAATCCTTTCCCCACAAAATCCTAAACCTTCTTCTTGATATCCTCATTCTGCATAACTAATAAATGGTACATGTCGATGTTTGGAAGAGGCATGCATTTTTTTAACTAGATTTCATGTTGTATCTCTCTTTGGTGGTAGTCCAATGAGCTCTTGAAATAAATAATCATAGGTGGAAACTACTTTGACTAATTTAGTTTTTTCTTTGGATCACACCCCTTGAATGCCTCAAATTTATCATCCTCTTTGGCTTTTACAATCATCAATGCAATTGTTTTACTATCATTGACTAACCTCTTCATTTTTCCAGTATTCACTAGAGATAGATTCTAGTCTTTGTCTTATGTGCATGTACAATGTATTCTTTACCATTCTTAAAAAGGTGATATTTGTTTTCTCCCCTATAAAAGATTGCTTTTGGGTCATAAAGATAGGGACTCCCTAGTACAATGCCACAAATATCTAAAGGGACTACATCAAATTCTACCTCAACTATGAAGTTTGCAGTGATGGAAAACATTAACTTACATTTCTTTGATACTTGTAATTGTGCATCATTGCAAACCTATCAGAATACTTATGGCTTCAAATGAGGTGTTGTAACCAAGTTGAGTTTCTTTGCTACTTCTTCAGATATTAAATTTACTTGAGATCTTGTATCAAACAAAGTATCAACCATAGTATGCTTTGTCACAACTCAAATATGAAATAAATTATTTCTATTCTTATCAATCTTAGGTGGAGAATTTTTTTACTTGCACTTGCACTTGCATTTGAAAAACTTGTATTCGCAAAACGATATTGGTGGAGGACCACCCATAGGTTGCCATAGGTTGTTTATAAGGTTTGTCTAGGACAACTAAGCAATCTAATTTAGTTCATTGTGTGTGAGCCTTAGTGGAATTTTTGTTGGGTTATAATCAGATGAAGGTCATGTTGACCATAGAATAGGTGTCCTAACCATAAAATAGGTATCATAAGGTTCTAGCTAAAAATGAGGTTTTGGACTTTTAGGATTCTTGCAAAATGTTTGAAAATGTTGCTCTATTGGAGCTACAAGCAACCAAGGAGAGCCCAAGGGAGAGGATAAATGATTTGGTGACCTATTTAGGGATGGCCTCAACATGGGAGTCAGTTTGGAAGCATTTGAGATTTTTTAAGTTTTTGAATTCTAGAGAAGACAGTGGTGATTGTGTGTGAATTTCTGGTTTTTGCTTTGAAGTGGTGTTTTAATGGATTGATGTTGGCACTGTAATTTGTGTAGGATGTAGAGTATTTTTTCTTTGAGCATTGTGTGGCATTAGGTAGTTAGATTGTTCATTTACAAGCATTGTTTGTAATTAGTTTGGTTTCCATACTGTTGCTGGTCTGAACCAGGCAATTTTTGAAGAATGGAGTGTTAGATTACTTTCCCACCATACAAATTGTATGACACTTTGGGATCAGTGACTAGGCTCCATGGATGTAAATATGGTAGAGATTAGGGCTTTTGAAAACATGGGAGTTACTATGGAATTCTTGTCCTAGGCGAGCCAAGAAGTGTCCAGATAGGGAAGACCATAGTGCAGAGCACTTGATTTGTAGGGGTGTCAATTTCCTAAAAAATTACCTTTTGAAGAGGGTAGGTATGAGTCTTTCCAAGAAATAGTAAAGATAAAGGAACTCCATCAATCCATCTAGTGAGGAAAGAGCTTAACAGATTGTAGAAAATCCAGGAAAGGGCTTAAAAAGACCTAGTTTTTCTCATTTTCAGGTTGGGGCTTTGTACGGATAGTTGAGACCCAAGACCCCAAAAATCCTTAAGAGGTGGGCATGTGAACCAGGAATCCCAAGAAAATATTGGGGTGTTCTTTGGAAAGACTTGGAGAACAAACCTGATTTCTCGGAGAAGGAGACCTAATAGGGCTAGTAGCCTTTTAGGCCTAATAGTTGGATTTTGTGAGAGCGACTTGTAGATGGAGTTAGGTGGGCCTTCAATACCCTTATTAGGATGGATGAAAGACTTAAGAAGCACCTCCACACCCTTGTAAAACTAAATTCATGAATTTGGAGGATTGGTAGCCTTTAGGGTGGATTAAGGGCTAAGGCTAGTGTTACAAGATTGCATCAAGTTTGACTTGGTAGGAAGAACTATGTTGATAGGTGGGTTGGCAAGGAGAACTAGGGGATCATAAGAAAGAAAAGGTACTATAGGTTGCAAGTGGTGGAGTGAGACACCTTAGAGGTCTTCCGAGAAAGACCTAGAGCATGAATCAATGATTGATTCATCCAACCTCCTTATCAGATTGGTATCAGAGCAACAAAAGGTTTGGGATAGAATATTGTATGTTAGAGCTTGAGTCTAGTGGTTCTAAAATCATGGTGACAAATATAGAATTGGCCAAGAAGGTCAAAGATCAGGAGGAAGACAATAGGCGATTGAGGGAAATAATAGCCCAACTTGAGCAAGCAATGAATAATGTGCAGACCAAGATGGATGAGATCAGTGATAAATTGGAAGGAAGAGTGAAGAGATTGTAGAGGAAGACAAGATCCCTGAACTTGATCCTATTTTGCAAGAAGAGCCTGTCTTGAAGGCATTGAAGGCTATGAGTGGAAAAGCACTTGAAGGGATACCACTGTTTAGTGGGAAATTGGAAGTTGATCTAGTCATGGATTGGATAGAGGGAATGGAAAACCATTTTGAGTGTGATGGAGTCACTGGAGCACAGAAGGTAAAGGTGGCCAAATCAAGATTGAGAGGTTCTGCCTTGACATGGTGGAAGTCCATTCAAACAGAGAGAGAAAAGGAAGGCAAGAAACCTATTCCACTTGGAAGGGAATGGTTGCCAAAGTGAGAAGCATACATGCCAGATGATTATGAAATTCAGTTGCATAAGAAAAGATAGAGCTTGAGACAAAGAGACCAAGATTTAAATTCCTATATAGAGGAGTTTCAAAAACTTTATATGAGGTCTAATGTGTCCGACAATGAAAGTCTTAAGGTGGCTAGATACCTCAATGGTTTGAAGTGGAAAATTCAAGAGGAGATGACTCTACTAAGTCCCAAAATAGTGCGCCAATGTTATCAATTGTCTATAAAGATTGAAGAGAGAAGTAAGAGGAAACAAGATCAAGCTTCCAAGAGTAGAGGAAAAGGAAAAGATCAAAGAGAACATAGAGGTGGATACCAAGATAGAAGAACTGAACAAAGAAATCAGGGAGAGTCTAAACTCACAGAGCATGGAAGTGAAACAACTTCTAGAGGAGGCTATGGAAGAGGTAGAGGATCTCAAGGAGGTTCTAATAGAGGAAGAGGTATAGGAAAAAGTAACTCTTTGCTAACGTGAAGTGTTACAACTGTGGTCAAGTAGGACATCGAACTTATAGGTGCCCGGAGAAATCATCTTCTTCAAATATAGAAAAGAGAGTAGCATATGCTCAAGAAGACACTACGAGTGTCAAGTCACTAGAGGTTAATCATATTGAGTTAGAAATGGGGGAAAAATTGATGTTTAGAAGGGTTCTAATTAGACAACCAGTCAAGGAAGAGCCAAAGCAAAGGAGAGCCTTATTTAGGATGAGATACAAAATACTTGGGAAGGTGTGCAAGGTTATAGTGGATTCAGGGTCTACTGATAACATTATCTCAGAGGAAGCAGTGAGGAAGTTAAAGTTGGAGAAGGAGCCCCATACTAATCCTTACAAGGTAACATGGCTGAATAAAGAGCAGAGTGTTCTTGTGAATGAGAAGACAATAGTGGAATTCTCCATTGGAGGATACAAAGGCAAACTAGTTTGTGATGTGTTTCCTATGGATGCATGACATATTCTATTGGGCAGGCCATGGCAGTATGACAGAGGAGCTATCTATGATGGAAAGGAGAACACCGTCTCATTCAAGAAGGATGGTCAAACATTCAAGTTACAGTCACTATTAGATGAAGAAGAAGGACAGTCAAAGACCCCTAGTGTCTTTTTAAGCAGTGGCAAGGAGTTTATCAACACTCTTCAACAAGGAGGTGAAGGATATGTTATCATGGTGCAACCCAAGGATGAAGACAAGATCAAGAAGACAGTTATACCAGGAGCAGTTGAGAAGTTACTTGAAAAGTTCAAGGACATAGTCAGTAATGGAACACCAACAACCTTACCTCCGAAGAGAGCTATCAGTCATCAGATTGACTTCATACTAGGGCCTTCATTACCAAACAAAGCAGCTTATCAACTTACAACAGATCAGAACCTAAAAGTGGCTAGACAAGTGCAGGGGTTATTAGACCAAGGACTAATTAGGAGGAGCATCAATCCATGTGCAGTATGAGTGGTCTTAGCAACCAAGAAAGTTGGTAATTGGAGACTTTGCACTGAATCTAGGGCTATAAATAGGATTACAATCAGATATAGGTTCCCTATTCCTCGGATTGAGGATTTGATGGACTGTCTTGGAGGAGCTTAGTACTTCACTAAGTTGGATCTCAAAAGTGGATACCACTAGATCAGAATCAAAGATGGGGATGAGTGGAAGATAGCTTTTAAGACAACTAATGGGTTGTATGAGTGGAGAGTTATGCCATTTGGCCTCTCAAATGCCCCTAACACATTCATGAGGCTCATGAATGAAGTGCTTAAGGATTTCATAGGGATATTTGTGGTGGTATATCTAGATGATATACTCATCTTCAGTAAGAAAATAGAGGAAAATTTGAAGCATGTGGAGATGGTTCTTAAAAGGTTGTAGGAGGAGAGGTTAGCCATCAACCTAGAAAAGTGTGAGTTCTTCAAACAAGAGCTTGTGTATTTGGGGTTTGTAGTATCCCAAGGATCATTGAAGATGGACCCAAGCAAGGTGGAAGCTATCCTAAGTTGGCCTACACCAACCACCAGGACAGAGGTAAGGAGTTTTCAGGGGTTAGCTTAGTTTTATAGGAAGTTTATAAGGAACTTTAGTGGCATTTGTGCACTAGTGCTTGATACTATCAAAGGTGGCCTAAAGACTAAGTTTAAATGGATTGATGAAGAAGAGAAGGGTTTTGAGAAATTGAAACAAGAAGTGGGAACTCAACCCATCCTCTTGTTACCTAGTTTTGATAAGCTATTCACAGTAGAATGTGATGCCAATGGAATTGCAGTAGGAGGAGTACTAAGCCAAGAAGGCAGGACTATAGCTTTATTTAGTGAAAAGCTCAATGAAGCTAAAAAGAAGTATTCTACCTATGACCTAGAACTATATGCTCTAGTGCAGTCTTTTAGAAAGTGGAGACATTATCTCCTACCTAAGGAGTTTGTAGTGTTTACTGATAACCAGGCACTTAGCTACATCAACACACAAGAAAAGTTGAGCAATAGACACTTGAAATGGATGGAATACCTCCAAGCCTTCACCTTTACCATCAAAGACAAGAAGGGATAGTTGAACAAGGTAGCAAATGCACTAAGTAGGAGGTTTCTGACAGTGCAAGAGATTCAATTCAAAAGCATTGGGATAGAAAGTTTCAAGCATCTCTATGGAGAAGATGAAGACTTCTCTGAAGCATATAAGGTATGTTCTTATTTTGAGAATCACTTTCATAGTCAATTATCATAGTATACATTGCAAAGTGGAATTTTGTTCAAGGGGAATCAGTTGTGTGTTCCCCAAGGTTCAATGAGAGAGAATCTCATCCAGGAGAAGCACAATGGTAGTCTTAGTGGTCATTTTGGTATCAACAAGACATTGGAATTAGTGCAGAGGTTTTATTATTGGCCTAAGTTGCCAAGGGATGTCAAAAGGTATGTGGAGTAGTGTGTAATTTGTATGAAAGCCAAGGGGGGAGCTAGCAATGCAGGTTTGTATCAACCTCTACCTATTCCCAACAAACCTTGGGAATACATTAGCATGAACTTTGTGGTAGGACTCCCTAAAACTAAGACAGGGTTTGATAGTGTTTATGTGGTTGTAGATAGGTTTAGTAAAATGAGTCACTTTGTTCCTTGAAAGACCACCCATGATGCTAGTTATATGGCTCATCTTTTCTTTAAAGAAATTGTGAGGATCCATGGATTTCCATTGAGCATTGTCTCAGACAGAGATGTGAAGTTTATGAGTCATTTTTGGAAAACCCTATGGAGCAGACTAGGTACTAACTTGTCTTTTGGATCAGCTTATCATCCTCAGACCGATGGACAAACTAAGGTGATTAATAGAGTGTTAGGTAACCTTCTAAGATGCCTAACCAAGGAGTATGGACAGACATGGGACTTGGTCATATCACAAGCTGGATATGCCTACAATGATAGTGTGAATCATACCACAGGCATAAGTCCTTTTGAGATAGTATATGGTATGCACCCAAGAGGTGTGTGTGAGCTTAGAGATCTAGGAGCTATGGAGCATAGGAGTGGCCATGTGAAGGATTTCACTCAGACTATGAAGGATATTTAGGAGCAAGTGAAGAAGACAATCACAAAGGCTACTCACAAGTTGAAAGCTAAGGTGGATATGTCTAGGAAAGATCTCCAATTTGTAGTAGGGGACTATGTCATGGTCCATCTCAACAAATCCAGATTGCAGAAAGGAGTACCAACTAAGTTGCAGATGAAGAGAGTGGGACCATGCAAAGTGTTAGCTAAGTATGGGAATAATGCTTACAAGGTGGAGCTTCTTGCAGACTTAAGTATTTCACCAATGTTTAATGTGGCTGACTTGATCAAGTATAAAGGACCAATATCTAATATGACTCTAGCTAGTACAGATGTCTTGGAGGATGTGAGTGTTGTAGTCTTACCACCTAAGGACAAGCTACAAGCAGAGAGGATCTTGGAATCCAGAGTGAAGAAGTCTACTTGGTACAAGGTGTACATGGAACATCTCATACAGTGCAAAGACAAACTAGAGTTTGAGGCTATATGTATGGAAGAAGCTAATTTCAAGAAATGTGGCATTGATCTATCATTGATCTCTCCCCAAATTCCTTAGTGTTTGTGTAGAGGGGGAGAATGGTGCAGGAGCATCCATAGGTTGCCATAGGTTGTTTAGAAGGTTTGTCTAGGACAACTAAGCAATGTAATTTAATTCATTGTGTGTGAGCCTTAGTGGCATTTTTGTTGGTTTATGATCAAATGAAGGTCATGTTGACCATAGAATAGGTGTCATAAGGTTCTAGCTCAAAATGAAATTTTGGACTTTTAGGATTCTTGCAAAATGTTTGAAAATGTTGCTCAATTGGAGGTAAAAGTGGCCAAGGAGAGCCCAAGGGAGAGGATAACTGATTTGGTGACCTATTTAGGGGTGGCCTTGGCATGGGAGTCAGGTTGGAAGCATTTGAGATTGTTTAAGTTTTTGAATTCTAGAGAAGACAGTGGTGATTGTGTGTGAATTTTTGGTTTTTGCTTTGAAGTGGTGTTTTAATGGATTGATGTTGGCACTGTAATTTGTGTAGGATGTAGAGTAGTTTTTTTTTTAGCATTGTGTGGCATTAGATAGTTAGATTGTTCATTTACAAGCATTGTTTGTAATTAGTTTGGTTTCCATACTGTTGCTGGTCTGAACCAAGCAGTTTTTGAAGAATGAAGTGTTAGATCACTTTCCCACCATACAAATTATACGGCCCTTTGGGATCAGTGACTAGGCTCCATGGATGTAAATATGGTAGATATTAGGGCTTTTGAAAACATAGGAGTTACTGAGGAAGTCTTGTCCTAGGCAAGCCAAGAAGTGTCCGGCTAGGGAAGACCATAGTGCAGAGCACTTGATTTGCAGGGGTGTCAATTTCCCAAAAAATTACCTTTTGGAGAGGGCAGGTATGAGTCTTGCCAAGACATAGTAAGGAGAAAGGAACTCCATCAATCCATTTGGTGAGGAAAGAGCTTAAGAGATTGCAAAAAAGCCAGGAAAGGGCTTAAAAAGACCTAGTTTTGCTCATTTTCATGTTGGGGTTTTCTATGGACAATTGAGACCCAAGACCCCAAAAATCCTTGAGAGGTGGGCATGTGAACCAGGAATCCCAAGGAAAGATTGGGGTGTTCTTTGGAATGAAATGGAGAACAAACCTGATTTCTCAGATAAGGAGACCAAATAGGGCTAACAGGGCTAGTAGCCTTTTAGGCCTAATAGTGGGATTTTGTGAGAGTGACTTGTAGATGGAGTTAGGTGGACCCTCAATACCCTTAGTAGGATGGATGAAAGACTTAAGAAGCACCTCCACACCCCTGTAAAAATAAATTCATGAATTTGGAGGATTTGTAGCCTTTAGGGTGGATTGAGGGCTAAGGCTAGTGTTACAAGATTGCACCAAGTTTGAATTGGTAGGAAGAACTATGTTGATAGGTGGGTTGGCAAGGAGAACCAGGGGATCCTAAGAAAGAAGAGGTCCTATAAGTTGCAAGTGGTGGAGTGAGACACCCTAGAGGTCTTTTGAGCAAGACCTAGAGCATGAATTGGTGATTGATTCATCCAACCTCCCTATCAGATATATACCTTTTCCTTCACCTTGGATCTTGGCAGCAATAGTATTTGTCTCATCCTTGGAGATAGATCCAAGATTATGTTGTGCTATAGCAATAGTCTTTTGTTTGTATTTGTTTCCTCCATACTTCTTTGGCCTTAGTTCTGGATGTAGCTTCCAAGAATTTGAACCATCTTGCCCCTCCTTCTTGCAATGGGAGTAGGTGGGCCTATCTCCCTCCTCCTTTATGGTAGTATTATTTTTCTCTTTTCATTTGCCCTTGGGTTTACCATCAGGCTTAGGTAGTTTCTTGATAGAATTATCATTGAAAGTGCTCTTACCTCCCAATTCCAAATGTGTGGCTTGTACATATACTTCATCCGGGTTTATTAGTATTTAATTTAACCAAAATGGTATGTTTGAAGTAAGAGTGAAGACTGCCTACATACTTGAGCTATGTGTTCTAGGTGTATAATGAGACATTAAATGCAATAACCGCTTCCTAAATTAATGAGTATAGTCTTGGGAAAATTGGCCTTTACCCTACCTAAAAAATTTCCATTTCATAGTTAACTATTGCATATGGCCTAAGGGATAAAACTACTTTTTGAGGGAAACTTTGAACTCCATCCAAGTTAAATTGACACTACCATGTCAAGAAATTTTTGCTTGAGTTTTATTCTCCCATGAGGTGAGAGCAGTTCCTCCCAAGTCCTCCCAACCAAAGAGTAGCTAATTGGATTTTAGAAGCATCATCTAAGAGACCTTGAATCCTACAATATACTTCTACTTGTTGAACCCAATCATCTAGTTTCTTAGCATTTACCTCTCCACAATATTTAGGCAGTTAAAACTTTACATCCAACTTGAATACAAGCTTATGTGCACTTTTGAAAGGATTAGCAGAAGAAGTACAATTAGAAGGAGAAGATCGAGAATATGGTGAAGATGGAGAAGATAGAGGAGATGGAGATGGAAGAGTTTTTGGAGGCTCATCATCACCTCCTTTTTTTCCTTTGTCCTCTTGATCTTCATGGTCCTCATGTTTTTCTCGCTTCGATGAATCTTGATAGAATAATCATTGAAACTACTCTTACCTCTCGATTCCAAATGTGTGGCTTGTACACATACTTCATCCAAATTATTAAAATTTAAAACCAAAATGGTATGTCTTAAGTAAGAGTAAATTCACCACCCAAGATCAATGAGAAATGTAGATCATTATCACCATGAAGATTGAAGATGGTTACAAACCTTGGTGAAGTTGACAATAGATAATGAAGGAAGATTTGAAGGTCATTGTGAAGTTGTTTGTTGATAGATCTAGTTGTGTGTATTCAAAAGGAGGATGCCATAATAAAAGGTGAGTAAATCAATCTTACAAAGTAGTAATGTTTGTTGAAGAGTTAGAAGAGCTTGTATTTAAGCAGGGTGAATTGCTATAGCAGTTGAAAAAAGTTGTTTGAAGTGTGACACATGAAATTGTTGAATAAGAGAAATTGTTAGAAGATAGATTGTGGTTTGAAAAGAGGGATAAAAAATCTGTAGTTGTGATTAAGAGGGAGTGTTGGAAAATGTAATCACAACTAGCATAATTATTATTGTTACGTGTCTCTGTTCTAGTAGTCAGATAGAGTGCAGCTGCAGAATTTTATTAATGTATTTCTGATCCTTATCTTCATCTGCTGTGACAGCAGCCCATTCGTAACCCATGCTCAATAATGCTATGCACAAAAGACTTTCAATTATGACCATTAATGTTTTGAAATACTACTCTATATATTATATAAGGCTTCACCGTTGAAAGCACTTCCAAGAGTCCAGCTCCGACGAGATGTAAAGAGTTAGAAGTTGGTGTCTGTAATGGAGCAGTGGCTCTGTAGTAGTAAGAATGAATTTAATGGCTTTAGCATGTTTGTGTTTATGAAAGAGCCGAAGCTCTGAAGGTTTATGTTTCGTGTAACGAGTTGAAAGAGTTGACAGATGTATATCTTTGAATGAGCAGAAGCTCAGAGTAATTTATGTAATGTTTTGATTTGTTTTCTGTTTTATCCTCCCCTCCAGATTCCATCATGAAGGAGCTCGTAAATAGTTGTTCCACGGTCAAGCGATATAATTTGTACAAGAGTTATAAATTTGCAAAGAAAATTCCAGCTTTGGAAATGTATATTATTAGTTTCCATTCGAAGCAAGGCTGGTTACATACCATGTGCAATATGCAACATCTCACAGTAAATATGGAGGCTTTCATACCATGTGTGATTTCCTAGCATTTTTTTATTTTTTAGAATCTTCACCCAATGTGCTGTGTAGCAAGGGTGAATAGTTTTAACTTTTAAGATTGAATTCTTTGACACATGATATTTACAAGCTCCGCGCAGAATGAATTAGTAAATAAAATAATCCCTGCAAAGTCGAAAACCAAACAAAATAATCCAAACAGGATACAATGATTGCATGAATGAGAAACAAATTGCATAATAAAAACAAAAATAGTGTACGGAAGGGAACTAGACAGCAAAAAGACAAAAAAAAATTCTGATGCAAATGGTGTTGGATACCCAAAAAATTAGTATGTAGCCACTTGCTATGTATTTTATCCCATTGGAATTCAGCAATGCATTTGACGAGCATCAGTAAAAAATCATAAGGAAGGCAACAGACACTAAATTTTCAACAAAACATTCAAATTCCAGATGAAAAAAAAATCAACAAATCAATCCCCTAGAACAAATTGAAACCAAAATGTGTTAAAATTTTATGGATGAAAGCTACTACAGGGAAATTTTGGAAAAAATTCAATTTTTAGTGAAGATTATTCACTAAATAGAAGAGAATTTAGACAAAAATCTTCTCTTAGCAATCATTTCCTTGGAGGTCTGCACAAAACCTCAATATCCATTCATGATTGAAAAACAACAATAAAGCTCAATTAATTAATGTGCTGCAATAAAATCCCCTTTTAATCATCTACATGCTATGCTATGCTATTTTACCTTTGCTATTGGAAACGTTTGTGATAATGTTGTCTCGATTGCAGCAGATAGTCATTGACAATCTGATGCTACATTGCAATGTACATGGATATCTCTGAGTAATGAAGGCAATTATAGCTACTCCAACAATAACTTGTGCCCAATAACTCCTCCACCATAGAGTTCCCTGATATCATATTTCTGCAAATATAGCATCAAGATTGATGGAGCATATTTCGAACTTGTATCCTTTCCTCGCCAAACTCTAGGTTCCCTCCTTGATCTTGAAGAAGTGTTATTGGAGAAGAATAGTTCTGTCAATGAAGCTTTCGAAAATGGTAAATGTAAATTAAGAATGAAGAACATAATTTTTTTAATTGACATACATGGATGCAGCTTGGGCGAGAATAGAGACATTGTACACCAGAATTGCTACCTTTTGTTATAACTCTTTAGATAAATGGCATCAAAAGAATTGCTACTTTTTATTATAACTCTGTAGATAAATGGCATCAAAAGATAAATTTTTCAGCAGGTGCTACTGCAATGAAAAGTATTTTTTGTGCTTTTAGTTAGAGCATCAGTCAGCAAGTATCAACATATTGGAAGAAAAGTACAAGTATAATGAAGAGGATGCAACTAATGCGCTCTTCTGTTGATGTGATTGTGACTTCTCCACAAGCACTGGTGGTTCAAGAACCAAATATACAAGAAAAACCAGCTGAGTGTCAAGAAATAAATGAAGATGCTAATTCTTAGTTACTTGATGACTGAGTTCTATCAACAACTGCTTCAAGAGTGTCTGGAGTGAACAAACCCTACATTATTAGGAACAAGTGTTTATTTCAGTAAAAAGATGACCAGAAAGAGGAAGGTCTTACGATGTTTCAGGTAATCACTACATGTTCTCAAAGTTAGTCTGTACGACTACTGATCCCTTTCCCCTAACTAAATGCATAAATCAACTTTAAGCCGTCATGGGTGAATGAAGATATTTACTATTTTACCTAGGGAGTTGCAAGCAATTTTAGTTCTATTCAGCATAAGTTGCAGTTCTGCATTGTCGACATTCATATTCTCCCAACCGGAAACCACAGAATACATTTGTTAGACCAACTGAAGCATTGGTCTCTACTGGATAAGTCAAATTCCTTAATCCTAAAGGATGATTTCAATACCGTAAAAAAACTCAACAGGAAAAGGGAAATGTGAATTCAATAAACAAACAATCAGCTCTTTGATTGATATGATAGCTGAAAGAGGGCTTGTAAACATGGACTTCGGTGACAGTAGCTACAACTCAAAAACTGGACAATATTATGATCTCCGAAAGCTAGGGATAGCCAAGCTTAGGAATAACAGCAAAGTTCACAGCACACCCTTTAAGACCAATGGCCTATTATGTTAACCATCCAACAATCATTTCAGGTGGAGAATTGCATACAAACCATTCCACCCTTTGAGACTTGAATCGACCTTAGAGCTTGGTGAACTTTACCTAAAGTTGAACTCTCCATGCCCCAGTGATTGGTAACCTTACATACTCGGCTCAATCATACATTTGTTGTTGGCCTAGCCTCTTCATTTATGCAGCATCGACATGAAAGCTACTATTGATTTGGCATATAACTTGATAACAGGCTTCTAATAATTACAATCCTAAAGAGGGTAGAGATTGTTTCAACTCAACATTTGGAGGCCAAATATGAGAGCCATCAACATACTATATTTTAAAGCATGCTCTTCAAATAGCCTGTTTTCAAAAGCATAGTGAAAAATATGTTGAAATTCTAAGGATTCACAATTTTTTACTTACATAACATGGAACTAATCTTCTCATAATTACAAGCTTAAAGAAGAAAGCTACTAATTCTACCATCTTGAAAGGAAATACTTACTAGTAATGGTGGGAGAGTAGGGAACCCCACCACAAAGAGGTCAGTTACATCAGTAGAGTAGTGTAGGACACTGGATTTGTTGAGAATTCAATAGAGCCAAACAATAAAATAAATGAATACTATGAGAGCTTCATTGCGTTTCACTAATTCACAGATAGAATAGAAATTATTTAACAAGAAGGAAATTATACATACTATTTTCCGATTCGCTAACTAGGAGAAAGAAGAAAACAGTACATTGAAATAACTTCATTGCTTTAAAGTATTAGATCGAACCTTGGTTCAAATGATATAAGTTCAGATACATATTCTGATCTCAAAGGACATTGGGGAAGTAAACCCCAGGACCTTAGCTTAAGGTTGTATACAAGCACTTTATCAAGTTTATAGCTTTTGAAGCATATAAAATCCCCAACGCCCACACAACTACCAAGAATAGTAGTAAT
This sequence comes from Sequoiadendron giganteum, assembly GCA_007115665.2. Classification (NCBI taxonomy): domain Eukaryota; kingdom Viridiplantae; phylum Streptophyta; class Pinopsida; order Cupressales; family Cupressaceae; genus Sequoiadendron; species Sequoiadendron giganteum. The sequence continues at coordinate 616,789,828 of CM021108.1, forward strand.
TTCCATTGCGACATGGCTAGGAACTCTTGCAATCTGTTTCCAAAATGAAAAAGGACAACTAGGATTCCTCTGGAACTCCCATAATACTATAGAAATGGGTTTGTCAACAATTGCTTCTACCACTATAAGAGAGGACCCGCATGCGACCAGTCGAAAATACCTATAATTCTGTACAGGTAATGGCACTAAAATACTGGGCACAGAATTCTGAATTCCGTAAAACACTATGTAAGAATAACTCCTGTTTGAGGGAGGGCCCTTCTTTCCCAATCCTAAAACTAAGTTCCCATTAAACCATACCCTCTCTACTACATGATAACCAGGGGTAATTTTGTGAACAACCCTGAATGATTTGTTAGAAGAATCATAAACCTCAATATTATCGAATGAAACTGTTACAATTTTGTAGGAGCCCCTCCCTTCGCCGTCCAAGATTGCTGCCACATATCTTCCCTCCATGATCAACATCTTATCAAGCTCAGAATAAGTTCCATTGAGTGGATTGCAAATGTATAGACTTGGCGCTTTTGCAAGATTCAATAAAAGCAGACCCCTCCCTGATCCTTCCAACGAAAGGATATCCCTACGATAAAATCTAGGCAAGAAAGAGAGAGGAAGAGTCTTCCATTTTCCTGTCAAGAAAGAGTAGGCCACGTAATGATTATAATTTCTGCGGAGAGCAAGCAATGAACATCTATCTGATAAAATACCATTGAACTCTTTCGATACAGTGCGGAGGCCAGTGATAGAATCAGCTGGTAGAAATCCCAATATCCTCTCTATTATATGCATGGGTGTTTCAGACCATATTGAATGGCTTAATTCGGTCGTATGCGGCTCTGAATTTCTAAACAGTGTGCTATTCATACAAGAAACGAACCCACGCAGCTTTTTTATTATTTTTCTCCCTACCTTAAACCATTCGCCCTCCCAGCTAAACGTTTGACATACCTTCTCCATTTTCTGTGGATGTCAAAAGACAGAACAAGTCCAAGCAGGCTATCCCACCATTCTATCCTCTGAACACTTAAAGCTTGGCTTTTGTCCTGATTCTCTCATCTAAGAAATGCTAGTTCTGCTTTTCCCATGACTGATGCACCTACTGATAGCTCGTCTTTCCCTCCGTTTGACAGGCCACCGTTTCCTGGTCTCCGTTCTTTTTCATGGATAGGCAACAATGCCTTTCCCTATTGATGAGGCTTTCTTTTTAAGACTACTTTTTTCTTCCAGAAAACGTACCTTACTATGTCATACAAAAAGATGACTATATTGCATGCATCTAGTGTTTTGATTTAGTTCTATTAGTTTTATAAGGCTGTTTTTACTCCATGCATGATTTATTGATTTCTCAAGTTAAATTTTTAGGAGTAACAGTCATTTTCTTTAAATATCATCTTAACAAAAGTTTAAAGACGTAATTTTTTGATCTCCCATCTTTTTATGCGCATTGCTTGCATTAAACTTTGACTGTAGTAGTTCTAGTTCTGATTTGAGGCATCTGACAGTGGATGCGGTCACAGCCAAAATCGAGGGATGAGTAGTGAGATTACCATGCCATGATAGATCGAAGCATTATAACTACAAGTGTTACATCTACAGTGCTACTGAACTGGTGTGAAAGTAAGTTGCAACGTCACTAAAAACTGGTAAATGATCATTGCCTCTGTAAGTGGTACTTGTAAACATATTTCATCTCTGTCCTAGTTTTAACATGCACAGTAACTTAAGACCATCACTCTAAAAACGAAGCCCTAAATAGATTTTAGAACGGCAGTGCAATTTTTTTAAAATTATTCACATAAAAATAAATTATATTAAAAAGTCAAATTAAATATTATTTATTATAAATTAAATTAAATTTATAATATTATTATTATTACACATAGAGGGGTTTATTCTATTTATATAGGATAATTTGATTTAGTTTAATTTTTATTGTATTAATATTATATATTAAGATTTGAAAAATACATTTGTCAAAAAAAATTATTTTTCAATATGTTATTTTTAAACAATATTATTTAAAATTAATTAATTAATTACGTTGAAGGTGTTCTATTTGAGAATATGGGGCTGAGTTTGTCAATTGAATGAGGATTAACTCTGAAAAACATAAAAAAAATTAACAAAATAAAAATATTATAATTAACAAAATTGTGACATGAAAATAAGAATACATTTAGTTTAACTGTCAAAATGTACCTATAATATAGTATAATATAATAAAAATATAATATAATAATAATAAAATATACATAATATAATAATAATAAACATACTAACAATATATAATACCTAATCCAATCATTTATTAATATAATAATAATGTAACACAAATTTTATATATTAATAAAATAATAATAATATAATATTAAATGTATAAAAATAATAAAAAATATATAATAAAAACTAAACTAATAGTAATAATATAATATTATAAAAACAGTAATAATAATATTAATAATAATATATCAACAAAATCATTTCAATTTGATCTTATGTATTGCACAAATGTATGAAAAAAAATTAAAACATTTTCTTCCTAATTAACTTTCCATACCTCTTCGACGTACCCATTGCACACCAAAGTGTGATTGCTAGTTTTAAGTTTTTATTTATAAAGACTCTTACTTCAAAAAAGCATAAATTTAAAAATTAAAACTTGAAAAAAGCTCTTAAAGAAATAAATATATATTCTCCCATAAAATAAAATAAAGAACATAAATAAAATTAAAAAATTCTTAACAAAAAATAATTAAAATTAAAAAAATTATAAGTAAATAAAATAAATATATATTTCAAGTGTGATGTAAATATTGCATATTTATATATTACTTTTAAATAATTAATAATATCTATTTTATTTTATTTTATTTTTATATTTAGAAATACAAATATTGATTCTAAATTGATTTGTAGATACTTATATGATATATTTATTTGTTCCTATCTTTTACAATATTTATTTTAGGTAAAAGGATAAATGCATGAGTATTTTATTGGCTTAAGAATAATATTTCTTTATTTTTTAGCTATTATACTAACTATATATTTAAAAGATCTAGGGATGTTCTAGATAATTTTCTTTTCAATTATTCTTTTGAGTTTTTCATTTAGCTATTCTTTCAAGATTGTGAAATCAAATATTTATTATTATATATTATTTAAAATATTTATATTAATTTTAAAATTGATTTAATAATCTTATGAAAATATTGTTTTATGCCAAAATTTATATGAAGACAAAAGATATATTAAAAAATGTGTCCCCTCCAACAACCTTTTAGTGCTTTAATATTTACATGGAAACTTTTAGTGCTTTAATATTTACATGGAAATTTTTAACATATGAAAGCAATTTCTATACTACCACTCCAACTCTTTTTCTATTTATAGGGAGTCAACTAATTTTTCAGTTATAAGAAATGTGATCTCTATAGCAATATTTTTGAATTTTTTGAATATTTTGAAAATTTTGAAAATTGTTTAAATTTTTTTAAATTTTTTTAGATTTTTTATTATATATATTAATTTTAAAAGATTTTTTTAAATTTTAAATTTTAATTTTAAAAATATAATTTTTTTAAAATTACAAATTTTAAATTTTTAAATGTTTTTCTTTTTTTTAATTTTAGATTTTAATATTAGTTTTTTTTTTCAATTTTTAATTTTCAATATTAAAGACTTTCAAAGTTTATTGAAAGAAGATTTATGATTGAAGTTAGACTAATTATATGGTCTTATGGGGGGCTTGGACTTCTATTTTCATGGATCAAGGGGTCACATGAAGTAAAGAAAATTATGTTATAGTATTAATTAGAACTGGAATCTTTTCTGAAAAATAGCAGCCCCTATCTTTTAGGACTACAAATTTGACTGGGTGAAATTGAGGTGGGGCTAGAAATTGCCCTTATAGCTTAGGAATTTAAAAAAATAAAAATTGCCACTTGTCTATCACTTAAAAATTTAAATTCCTAAAAAAAATTAAAAGTGAGAATTTTTATTTATTTATAAATTTTTACCAAAAATACTCCAGTTCAATCCTTAAATTTTGGAGATCAAACTTTTAAGCTAAATTGAAAAATTGAATTCATGGGACCACTAGCCTTAAAATATTCCTAAGAAATCTAAGCAACATCCACTATATTTTTTTAGGAAGCCCCCTTCCATGGAACCATACTCTAAGGGTGTGAACATGAAACTAAGAAATCTACAAAATAAAACTTGATCAAACTTGATGCAAATCCCTAATATTAGATCCTACAACACTAGAAACCCTAATCCGTAGCAAACAAGAACAATCTAAAACTTTATAAAGCCATGATACTTTGAATTTGAATATGTCTGATGAATCAATATATCATCGAGCATCTTCACCATTATTTTGTTATCAGAGTAGGTGAAACACTTGTTGGTGGTTGTGAGGATGAATTAAACGAATGCAATCAAACCAGTCAGTATCTTGTTGATGTTTACCAACAAAAATCAGTGTGTAAATGTTGTAAAATTGGCATGAATACTTGCATGAAAATGTTTCAAATATATCTAATCTCACCTTGCTATTCATGCTTTCCTCTCGAGCTCAGCATAATTACCTGCATTTAAGGCTATTTATTAGAAAAAAATTGGAGAATATTTTTTCGGAGATTTGTTATGAATGCGCATTAACTATCCATTTACTCTCACACACTTTGTGGGTAGAAAATTTAGTTATATTTTTTTCTCCTTTCTATCCTCCGTAAAGTTTAGTTTTAAGCCTATTTTTCTATCATTTTTGCATATGCAAGAAATTAAAAAGAGAGCAACACAACTTTGCAAAAAGTAGCAAGAACAAGGAAGGTTGAAGAAGCCCGAATGAAAGCTCTATATATTTTGTCTAGATTAATGAAATATAAATCCGATTATGTCCATCTTGTTGCGTTTGTTTTGTGTGTGTAATGAGCAACTTTTAATTGTATTTGGATGAGTTTCTTTTACTGATGTGTATGAATCTTATTTGCTGCTTTGTTTTTCATTTCAAATCCTTTGCCCCTATTCCCACATCTGGTATCGGAGCCATTAGTTCAAACTTTTAGTTTCTTTTCTAGGTTTGCACTTATTTTCTATTTGACAACCATCAATGGCTTCCACAACCTCCACTTATAGTGCTTCATTTTCCAATTTACAAACCCCCATTTTCACAAGAAAAAATTATGAGTATTGGTCATTAACTATGAAAGCCCTATTTAGGTCCCAGGATGTTTGGGAAATTATTGAGAATGGATATGTAGAGCCAATAGACCAAGCAACTTACAATGCACTCACCTAGGCAGAGAAGGATCTCTTGAAAGAGTAGAGAAAAAAGGATGGAAAATCCCTCTTCTACATTCATCAAGTAATGCATGAAAGCATACTACCAAGATTTACTGCAACAACACAAGCAAAGGAGGCATGGGATGTAGAAGTTGAAAAACCAAATTCATAGTCCCCAAGAATCAACTGCATGTAATCACCTATCACATGCAACATATATCCAGAACAAGCAATAAGATGTCCTGTAAACCCTCAAAGCAAGAATGTGCAAGATCAAAACAAGAAAATGATTATTGAATAATATGATAATTACAATGTGATCAATCCTTATGAGGAGATCAAGAAAACCTAAAATTAGGAAACCCTAAATGAAACCATAGTGTGCACACTTAATAATTAATAAATAATTATTAATGTGCCTAATTTTAGCTTAAGCAGCCTAAAGGAATAAGTGACTTAATTAATTAACCAATATGATTAAATTAATTAAGTGTAATAACTTATTACTCTAACACCCCCCCTTAAGATGAACTTAGGGAGCAGCTAAAACACTAGAAAAAAGATGCATGAAAGCAAAGATGGGTCCCAACAACAAAGGCCTAATCAAGTACCCAAGTACAAATGCAATGCAAACTAAACTAATCGAGGTAAAGGAGAAAACCCATTGGGAAAAAAATCCTCTCCAAAATAGAATGCAAAGAGAAAATAAGTGATGAAAGATGGAGGACTCCATAAGACCCCTCAAGGACACCATCCATCACAAAGATACATGAAAGAACCCCCACAGAAGAGAGGAAGAAAGAGACCACAGATCTCCCCCAGAATGAAGTAGCTCCAAAAGAGTTGAAGAAATTGCATCTCCTGAAAGAAGTGAGAGGGAAGAGGCCGAATGAAAGAAATATCTGAAGGTGAAGTAGGTGTAGCCGAAGATGTCCCAATAGAAGCAGGTGTTACCTCAAAAAAGGAAGAAGTCAAAGTGGGTGAAGATTGAAGTGAAACCTCCAAAGATGAATGCTCAACTAGATCCTGCTGCACTGAAATGGAAGAAACCACATCTATAGTCATAGAAGTATCAAGAACTGCAACAATAGGTGGAGGAGAAGGAATGGATGGCTCAAGATTAGGATCTGAAGTGAGAACTCCAATGTTCAAGAAGCCAAATTTCTCCTCTAAATGATGATTCACACTAGAAGTGTGATGAACAATTGTATGAACAAAAGAATCATCAGTAGAAAAATCTACAAAGGAATACAACCGAGATGAGTGATCCACCACCCTAGTATCAATAACCACTCTACTCTCCAAGTCTCTAATGATAGGTAAATCAAGTGTGAACTCCACAAACCTCCCATTGCCTCCATGTGCAATTTGATATATAGAAAGAAGGTTGTTTGTCAAATGAGGAACACACAAGACATCTTGAAAGGTGTTCTCCCCAAAAATAATAGACCCCTTCCCTATAACACTCATGTATGTATTGTTTTCCATCAAAATAGAAGACATAGTGTGAGACTCAAAGGAAGTGAACATAGACTATGTAGAAGCCATATGATGAGATGCTCCTGAATCTAGAAGCCATCTCCCTAATCCAAGACTCGAAGAAGCACAAAGAGCATGTCCCTTCATATTTGATGAAGTATGTAAACCAGTTGTGCCCCTATCATGTTGTACTGAAGAAGAAGAAGAAGGAGGAGGAGGGGAAGGAGATGCTACAGACATCCTAGAAGGAAAATCAATCTGATATTTCTAAAGAAGATTCTTCAGCTCATCAATGTCCTTCTTGTAGAAATTATGTTTTTCATGTCATTCTCTCTTGCAATATACACATGGGCCCTTCTCCTTCCTAGATGATTTACCCTTAGAAAAGGATGATGAATCTGAGGACTCCTTCTAGTGCTCATGAGATTTGTAATCCTTTTGTTTATGTTTCTTGCCTTTTTTTGTAGAAGCCTTTTGATCTCTTGGCTCATGTGATGCAATAAGTGTCTATGATAAAGAGGGCTTCAACTTGCCCATATTAGCCAACTTGGCCTACTCTCGAGTGAGAGAAGATGAACAATCATCAAAATAAGGCATAGTAAATCTAGTACCAAGTGCGTCCCTAGTACCATAAAAGGTAGAAACAAAAACTGAATAATTTGGTCCAAGCTTAGAAAGAATGGACAATATCAATAGAGAGTCTTCCCTTTTGAACACCAAACTATGACAACTACAATCTAAGAGACTTGAGTTAGGTGAAAAACTCTTGGATGGTGTCAAAATCCCTAGGATTTAAGCCAATAAGCTCATTCTCTAACTAGAACCCTTTGATAGGATCTTGCTTCCCAAACAAAGACTGGAAAGTAGTCCAAACCTCATGGGCTGTAGTGCAAGACTCAATATGAAAAATAAGGTCAAAATAAGGAGACAAACACAATGCACCATAAGCTTCATCACATCTATTAAACCACTTTCTCTTTTCAACAACACTTATAGGTTCAATTTTTGTACCCATGGTTACTCTGTACAACCCTTTGTGTTTCAAGTGAATCTCCATTTGTTTTCTCCAACCAAAATAGTTGAATGGAGTAAGAGGTGAAATATTATGTGTATCCATGACAAAAAAACAACAATATATACTCTCAAATAAAAACACAAGGCTTGCTGATCTGAAAAAAATAGCTTGATTGCACGCTTCCTAGGAAAATAACTTAAAAGGTAAAGGCTAAGATCAAAGAATAATATAATATACCTAGTAAAAATTTGGAAAAAAAAGGTTTGAGGTCTGTGCAGAGCAATGAATCAACTTTCCAACGCCTTTTTTTTTTTCGCAAAACGGAGGTTGGACGCAAAAGTTACGCCTCCCAGACTGAAAACAATAACTTCTGGCTTTAACAAGCGAAAAAGGCACCAAAACAAAAAAAATCAAAAAATCTAACCTCCAGCACAGCGAAGTTCATCGAACCACCATTTCGATGATATTTTGTATTTGAAAAAAAACCTTTTGTTTTCCCAAGTTATGAGAAAATGAAAAACAGGCCTGTAAAAAGGCACTTTTAACACTACCTAGGCGAAAAAAATTAGCACCTTCTCCTTCGGCTCTCGTTTCTGCATGTGATTGGCCGTCGACGCTAGGGGGCTAAATCCACTGGCACTTGGTCACAGATATGACTGTCGGCTGGGGACTCCAAATCCCGCAGGGGCTGAGGTGAGTGACGCGTAGGGTGACAGTGCAGGAGGCCGCCACTAGGGGTGGCAGGCGCTAGTGAAGACCGCCGGTGGCAGTGGCGGTTGGAGGTTGCAGTCGGGAGGTTGGTGGCCGCTTGGCGATGGATGGGCAGTGCTGCAATTTTCACTGGCTGCATAATTTTAAAAAAAATAAACGCACGTTTTTAAATATATATTTTTCTCTCGATTTGCGAGCCTCAGACTACATGTTGGGGAGGCCTTATGACCTCTCTGGCAAATTCTTTTTTCCTTTGTTTTCAACAGGTCCAAAATCGATGAAACGAAGGAAGTTTCTAGGGTTTTTGGGCACTCTAAATGTGATGGCGATGTCCGTTTGGCCCAAAAATGCACAGAAAAATTTCCAATCCCTAGAAGCTCAATAAATCAGCCTGGTTTGAAACCCTTACATAGAAAGAAATGCTATGAGAGAATATCTTCAAATTATGAACATGTAGCCATAGGTCTGAAGCTCTGATACCATGTAGAAGTTGAAAAACCAACTTCATAGTTCCCAAGAATCACTTGCATGCAATCACCTATCACATGCAATATATATCCAGAACAAGCAATAAGATGTTCTGTAAATCCTAAAAGAAAGAATGTGCAAGCTCAAAACCAGAAAATGATTATTGAATAATATGATAATTACTATGTGATCAATCCTTACGAGGAGATCAAGAAATCCTAAAATTAGGAAACCCTAGAAATGAAACCCTAGTGTGGACACTTAATAATTAATAAATAATTATTAATGTGCCTAAGTTTAGCTAAAGCAACCTAAAGGGATAAGTGACTTAATTAATTAACCAATATGATTAAATTAATTAAGTGTAATAATTTATTACTCTAACATGGAACACATTGCAAATAGCTTATCAAGGTAAGGAAAAAGATAAATTTGCAAAACTCCAGATACCTAGAAGAGAATTTGAAAATATATGAATGAAAGATTCAGAGTGTGTGGAGTTATTTTTACTCATGTTGTTGGGCTATTAAATCAGATAAATTCTCATGGGGAAACATTAGAAGGGACAAGGATAGTTGAGAAAATGTTAAGGGTTTTTCCTACTAAGTTTGATCCTTTAGTTGTTGCCATAGAGGAAACTAAGGATTTAACCCATTAACAATGGATGAATTGCATGCATCCTCTATAAATCATGAATATAGGTTGAATAAATCACACTCCTCCATTGATAATTCTTTCTCATCTCAAGCTTCAATAAGCCATGGAAGAGGTAGAGGTAGATTCACTCCTAAGGGTAGAGGAAGAAATTCATTTAGGGGATGTAGCAACAGTCTTGCAAATCAAGGTGGAAGAGGAAATAACAATAAACAATCTCATAATTATTCAACTAGTCAAAGACAAGTCACTCGAAATGTTCAATGTCATTATTGTAATAAATATAGTCATTTTTCTTGTGAGTGTAGGAAGAAACAACATGATCAAGGAAGATAAAATCAAAATCCCCCAGAAAATTCTACAACATGATTTATTGCATGTGCAAAGATTGCTAAAGCAATTTATACAAAATCACCAGTTGAATGCAATATGGTTCAAGAGAGTCCAAATGATATTTTGTATTTAGATTTTGGCTGTAGCAATCACATCTGTGGAAATTTGGTGTTATTTTCTAGCCTAGACAAAGCAGGCACTTTAAATGTCACTCTTGGGAACAATAATCAAGTGAAATTTATGTGAAAAGGCACTGTTGACATTCTAATCAAAAAGAGGGAGCAAAAATTCATTCATGATTTTTTTTATGTTGTTGGACTAAAACATAATCTAATGAGTATAGGTAAATTAATGCAAAAAGTATATAGAGTTTATATAAAAAATAATGAATGTGTCTTTCTTGATAAATATCCTAGTGTGTAGTTGATTGCAAGGTACAAATGACAATAAATAGAATGTTTCCATTAAGGTTGAAACCTGACATCAAAAGACATACAGTTGGAGTGGGATTTAAGACTGAAAATTCTCAAGATGCCTCTCAAGTTGCTCCAGAATTTTTCTTTGGAGAAGAGCAAAGTTGTAAAGTTTCTCTGGAAGGTTGCTGCAAAAAAGAACAAGGCTGCTCCAAAACAGAACAAGGTAGCTCTAGAAAGGCTGAAATTGAAACTAAAGAAGATGAAAAAAATGGTAATGTAACTATTCAAACAACTTTTAATTCAATTTTGAAGAATGAATCCTGGTTATGACATTTGAGATTTGTCCATTTAAAATTTGGAGGTCTTAATTTGTTGCATAGAAAGAATATGGTAAAGGGGATTCCATTGATTAAGAAACCAAAAAGAGTATGTGAAGCATACATATTGGGTAAATAGCATAGAGAGACCTTCCCTATTGGAAAATCAGAATGAGCATGTAAACCACTTGAGATTGTTCACTATGATATATGTGTACCAATGCAAACTCCTTCCATTGGAGGTTAGACATACTTCCTAACTTTTATTGATGATTATACAATGAAGACTTCGGTTTAAGTTTTGAGGAATAAATCTGATGCAGTTGGAGTCTTTCAATAGTTCAAGGCTCTTGTAGAGAAACAAAGTGGTTACCACATTAAAATTTTAAGAATTGATAGAGGTGGTGAATATAGTTCTAATGATTTTCTAAATTATTGCAGCCAACATGGTATTCACAAACAATTTATATCCTGTTACACACCTCAACAAAATGGTGTGGCCAAAAGAAGAAATTGAACCATAATGGATATGGCAAGAAGTATGTTGGAATCAAAAAAATTACCAAATGAATACTAGGTTGAAGTAGTAGAAACTGTTGTTTATATTTTTAATAGATGTCCAACTACAAGTGTAAGGAATGTGATACCTCAAGAGGCTTCGAGTTGTAGAAAACACAATGTTTCTCACTTCAAATTCTTTGGATGCATTGCATATGCTCATGTGCCTAAAGAGCTGAGAGGAAAATTGAATAACAAAGGTGAGAAATTTATTTTTGTTGGGTATTCCAAAGATACAAAAGCTTACAAGTTGTTTAGTCCAATTACAAGAAAAGTTATAATCAATAGAGATGTACAATTTGTGGAGAATGAAGCATGGGATGGAAGTGTAGAAAAAATAATAAGTGTAGCAACAACTGATATACATGATGAAATGACTGATAAAGTGATAGAACAACAAGGTATTCCTCAAGAAATACCTCCTTCTACTCCCATACATGCAACACAAGTTGTGGCACAAGCAACACCACCTACAACAAGACTCTCAAGAAATCTATTTTTTTCTTCCACACAACAAACTCCACAAACAACACCAACCATAACATCATCTGGAATTCCTTCAAATACAGCTAATAGAAGCAACTCATTGGATCCTACACTATCAAAATTATTGTGTAAAATTTGTGAAAGCCAAATTCACAGACACCGAAGATCACCTGCATGCAAATAACATGTCACAAAAAGAAGAGATGGAGACAAAAAAGTAAGGATGCTCTAAAAGCTAAAAGTGTATTAATCAGAGAGAGTAAAATAATAAAATGATCAATCCTTATGAAAGGAGATTTTGTAACCCTAAAATTAACCCTAATAGGTACACAAATTAAAAATCAATATAATTATTAAATGTCACAATATGCAAACTAAATTGAAATCTTAAGAGAGGAATAAAGGTAACTTAATTAACATAATTAAATTAAAAAATTTACTCTAACACCCCCTCTTAATATGAGCAAGAGTACAACTAAAAAAAATTTCAGGAAAGAAAAATTAACTACAATGTATGAAAGTAAACATGGGTCCCAACAACTAGGCTTGATCAGGTACCCATTTACAAATGTAATGCAAACTAAAGGAAACATGGTAAAGGAGAAAATCTAATGGGAACAAAACTCCTCCGCAAAATAAAATGCAAAGAAAGGAATGCAATGCACTAATGAAAAAAGGATAGGAGGTGGATTACATGATAACCCCCATAGACAAATTCTATCATATAAGTACATATACAATGGTCTCCATAGGAGAGATATAAAGAGACAAGAAACCCCCCCCCTCCTCCCCCCCCCACAATGAATAAAATTTTGATGCAATGGTAGATGCCTGAGGTAGAATCCAAAAAAGAGATATTGAAGTGGTAAATGATATTCCTCTACTTGGGAAGAAATAGATCCAAAGGACGATGTGAAGAAACCTTGTGAATATTGATGAACCAATCTGTCTCAAGATGTGTGCCATGATAGGATGCTGAAGAATCTATCTGTCTGAACTGAAACAAATGATGTCAAATCCAAACTGATGCACAAAGAATCCTGAAATGCAACCTCTGAATGCACTAACAATAATGGGTGTACAGTGATAACCTGATTGTCAAGGTAGAGGAGATGAATGTCCTCAAAATAATCCTCCAAATTTGCAATATAGGACTCTATAAACAAGAAAGATATGTCTACAACATAAGAGTCCAAAGTAGCTATGGTTGGAAGATGAATGATGCCCTACTGCACTGAATCAGGAACAATAGGTGATGTTGATGAAATCTCAATCTAAAGAGTAGGAACTGTGAGACAAGCCTCTGATCCATCAAAGCATGTAAGGGTGTCTAAATACTCAAGATCCTCTAAATTATCACAATCAAAGGGTGTATTATCTCTCCATGCAATGGCTAAGAGACCACCTAAAGCAGGATCCTCTAGGAATGGTGAGAGATTGGGGTCTCCATAGATCTCCCAAAGACATGTCCAAAGTGGGTGGGGACAGAAAATGTCCAATATAGCCCACATAGTGTCATTATCAACACTAGACAAGATGTGTCCTACTATGTGATCTCTAATGATATCCTAACCTAATTTTCCCTCTGAAGTGGCTAGTTCAAGTATGAGATCATACAAATAAGGAAAAATATTTAGCCACCTACAATGTGTAAGTTTGTCGTTTGCTCATGACTCATAATTACCCCATTCCAAAATTACAATTGAAGGGTGAGTAGAAAAACCTATGATAACTCTTCAAATGAAAAAATCTCAAAAAACTGACCTTACTTCATGTAGATCAAATGAAATAGAACCTAATGACACAAACATGAGATTCCCAAGTGCCAAAACATCCAAGTAATTAAGAAAACTGTGAAAACAAAAAAGGATGAATAAAATATACCTTGGAAAAAATATGGGAAAATAAGTTACAGATCTAGAAATAGCACTGAAACACTTTTCCAGCTCCTATTTTTTGTACAAAATGGAGTTTGGATGCAAAAGTTACAGCCCCGGGAGTGCAAAACACATGTTCTCACTTTGACTAGTAAATAAGGAATCAAAACAAAAAAAAACAGAAAATGAACCCTAAACCATTGGATCAGGCTTGGAACCAGCTTTCCGACGATATTTCATTTTTGAAAAACCAAGTGTGTATGCAGAAGTTATGGCCAAAATACCAAAACTACTTCAAAAGGGTTTCATGGGTTAAGCCTGGTTGTTTGGTTAACCACTAGCGGTTAACTGACGACAACATGCATTTAACTTTGTGTTTTTTAAATTTTTTTCTCTCGGATTACGTGTCGAACTAGGCCGTATGACCCAAAAATGATTTGTTTTTGCTTACCAATGTCACTATGTCCGCTTTCAATGATTTGATAGTCGATTTAGGGGTTTTTGGGTGCTTTCAATGTGATGGCGAGGTCTATTTGGGCTGAAAACACTCCAAAATTTCAGGTATGCTATGGATCTGGAACCTCTCAAAAAAATTCAAACCCTCAAAGATCTGACACTATGAAAACAAATTTGATGAAACAAAGGTCAATCTTGATTGAATCGAGCATTTGAGACCTAATGGTGAGGTCCAAATTGACTCAAAATGAAAGAGTTATTCCTTGGATCAACAAAAAAACCCGAAACCCTTGAAGCTCCAAAAATCCTCCAAAACATGAACAAGAAGCAGCATGTATGGAGCTCTAATACCATGTACAAGTTGTGAAAGCCAACTTCACAGACCCTGAAGATCACCTGCATGCAAATAAATTATCACATAAAGAAGAGATGGAGACAAAAAGGAAAGGTTACTTTGAAAGCTAAAAATGTGTTTATTAGAGAGAGTAAAATAATACAATGATCAATCCTTATGAAAGGAGATTGTGCAACCTTAAAAGTAACCCTAATAGGTAGACATTTAATAAATAATATAAGTATTAAATGTCACAATATGCAAACTAAATTGAGATCTTAAGAGAGGAATAAAGGTAACTTAATTAACATAATTAAGTTAAAACCTTTACTCTACCATATTGTAGTGAAAAACAAGGAGTTTAAGAGAAATCTATGAAGCTGATTTTAGTGTTGAAAAATCATTTTTTTTTTTGTTTTTGCTTTATTTTCAAAAGTTGCTGATCTAATGTTGTTTGATGAAGAAATTAAGGATGAAGCATGGGCTAAAGCTATGGATGAAGAAATTGAAGCTATTGAGAAGAAAAACCTAGGAGTTGGTGGATCACCCTCAAGAAAAGGATGCTATAAGTGTAAAATGGATTTACAAAACTAAGTATGGCATGGATGGAAATGTGTTGAAGCATAAGGAAAGTTTGGTTGCATGGATGGAAATTTGTTGAAGCATAAGGAAAGGTTGGTTGCTAAAGGTCTCACTCAATAGTCTAGTATTGAATACAATGAAACATTTGCACCTGTAGCTCGATTGGATATGGTAAGAAGTGTTTTAGCCATTACAACCCAAATGAAGTGGAAAGTTTTTCAAATAGATGTAAAATCTGCATTTTAAATGGTTTTATTGAAGATTTTTTTTATGTTGAGCAGCCTAAAGGGTATGAAATTGTAGGTTAAGAAGGAAAATAATATAAGTCTAAAAGGGTGCTCTATGGACTCAAAAAAGCTCGTAGAGCATGGTATAGTCGAATCGATTCTTATTTGATGAAGAATTGTTTTAGTAGGTGCAGTAGTGAGCTTTCTTTATATATCAAAATGGATGAACAAGGTAAAATTTTAATAGTTTGTCTCTATGTAGATGATTTGATCTTTATGGGATACCTTTCAATAAGTTATTTCAAGGTAGCCATGATGAAAGAGTTTGAGATGACTCATCTTGGACTCATGAAATATTTTTTGGGAATAGAAGTTAAGCAATCAACAAATTTTATTTTTATTTTTCAATCAAAATATGCAAGTGATGTATTGAAAATATTTAATATGTTGAATTGCAAAATAGCCCCCACTCTAGTTGTGACAATACTAAAGTTAATCAAGGATAATGATGGTTTGTTGGTTAATCCTAGATTGTTTAAAAGGCTGGTTAGTAGTCTCATGTATTTGATTGCCATATGAACTGACATCATGTATGGTGTGAGCCTTATCTCAAGGTTCATGGAGTCTCCAAAAGACTCTCATTGACAAGTTGGAAAAATGATTTTGAGGTACATATGTGGAACCAAGAACTATGAAATTTTGTATTCAGTTGTAGATGACTTCAAACTTATTGGATACACAGACAATGATTATGCTAGTAGCATAGATGATAGAAAAATTACTTCTGATTATTCATTTCATTTTGGATATGGTGTTGTTTCTTGGGATTCAAATAAGAAACCCATTGTTACACTCCCTTTAGTAGAAGCGAAATATGTGGTAGCCACAGTAGCTACATGTCAAGTAGTATGGATGAGAAGAATGTTGGTTGAGTTGATGCATAAACAATATGAAACAACACAAATTTACTATGATAATAACTCAACCATTGCACTATCTAAAAATCACATTTTTCATAAAAGAAGCAAGCACATAGATACTAGATATCATTTTATAAAGGAGTTAGTGAATATCAAATAAATATGTTTAGAATTTTGTAGATTAGAAGATCAATTTACTAATATTTTTACTAAACCATTGGAAAAAGATACTTTCGAATACTTGAGAAGTTGTTTGGGTATATGTGCTAAAAATGAATGCTCTGAAACATTTGTGAAAGTGTGGATGTACCAAAACCTTTTGAATAGAATGCAAAAACATAAGGTAGATGCTCAAAAACCTTTCAGATAGAAGGCAAAAGACAAAATTCAGATGCTCTAGAACCTTTAAGACAGAAGGTAGATTCTCCAGAACCTTCCAGACAAAAGGTAGAAGATAGAAGGAAAATTCTCTAGAACCTTTCAGACTAAATATGGATGCTCTGGAAGTTTTTTGAGCAGAATGTCAGCTAGTTGAGATTAAGGGGGAGTTTTATAAATATTTCTAATCTCAAATTTCTATTCATGCTTTCCTCTCCAACTCAACATAATTACATGTATTTAAGGCAATTTATTAGAAACTTTTTGCAGAATATTTTTCGAGAGATTTGTTATGAATGCGCATTAACTATCAATTTACTCTCACACACTTTGTGGGTGGTTAATTTAGTTATATTTTATTCTCCTTTATGTCCTCCATAAAGTTTAGTTTTAATGCCTATTTTTCTGTCATTTTTCCATATGCAAGAAACTGAAAAGAGAGCAACGTAGCTCTGCAAAAACTGGCAAGAAGAAGGAAGGATGAAGAAGTGCATCAAAGCTTTGTATATTTTGTTTAGATTAATGAAATATAAATTTGATTGTGTCCATCTTGCTATGTTTCTTTGTGTGTGTAATGAGAAACTTTTGATTGCATTTGGATGAGTTTCTTTTACTGTTGTGTATGATTCTTACTTTCTGCTATGTTTTTCATTTCTAATCCTCTGTCCCTATTCCCATAGAAGATAGGGCATTTAGCTACAAAAGTAGATGCGGAAAAAAAAAATTAGTAAAAATTACGAGCTTGGACGTGCTAAATCCTACCTATGAAGATAAGAAGAGGCATAACAAAGTCTCATTGAAGGTATGTGAAGAAGTTTATTGCACTTATTTTTGGTGTCTAAGTTGCAGATGGCAATCTTTCAGCGTGGGTAGTGGTAGGAAAGAAAAATAATTGAGGTTTTAAATAGAATGCATCAATTCAATTTCTCATTCCAAACTATGGAATTTGTGGAAGATGATTGCAAGATCCAACAAAAATAGGCATAGTTGTGAAGGAGGAATGGGCATGAGCTATATTTGTAGAATTGTAGCATAGAAATGTGAATTATTTGAGCAGACACTTCAATATATTGTGAAAGGGCATAGCATTATTGTTTGTTGTGTGTGGACAATAGAATAAGGTATTGACTGTAATATTGCACTATTTTTTCTCTTATTGATCTCTTTAATGAAGACTAATATGAGATATTGAAAGCACAGAGATATCTGTGATTTACTTTAAACAAAAATACATTGGCGTCTCATGCATCCATTAGGGAGGTATAAGGAGTTATAAATATTATTTAAATTGAATCATGAGTGAAAAATTTGAAGTTGTTTATGTCTTTTGGATTAATATGGTTATTAAAACAAAAAAAAAAAATTGCTAAATTTGAAGTGTATTATTTTCATACATGATAGATATTGATACAATTATTTTTAATTGAAAAATATTTGAGACATTGTGATTGGAACTATTAAAAAGCCACAAGATGTAGATAAAACAATTAAAAAAATGGCTAAATAATTTAGGGACACAATATTGATTGATCTTGGATTATCTAATACTTATTAGCATTATATTGATCTAACAAAAACATCAAAGAAAATATGGGATGGGGTTAATTCTATGTTTGGTTCACAAGCTTCAAGTGCTAAAATGTTCATTAAACATTAAACATATAATTTTTTTGGTTGAGAGATGAAAGAGTCAAACAACATTGTTCATGGTCAATGATATATTGATTCATATATATTGAAATACAATGTATGATGGGGTATGTATAGGATCATGATGGGCCAAAAAGTGACGATATGTAAGTGATATGATGGCCCATATGGTTAATGAGTTTTTTTAACCCAAATTTGATGAAACAAAAAGGGTTTTTAAAGGAGATTCTTAGCTTTCCACCAGTATAAATTATTCTTTACTTTGAGTTTATTAAATAATTATTATTCATTTTCTATTTGAATTACAACTAAAGTCCTCATTGATAGGATAATTGAAAAGCATCTATAGTTTTCAAATGGTATCACATTTTTTGAATCTGAAAGATGCGTCACATTATATGCTGCACATACTATAGGATTGAAAAAATAAAAATTGAATTTTATGAAGTTTTGACCAAGTTAAGGTGGTTAGACATACTTTTTTTTATATTTTTTTAAGGTTGTAATAAAAAAATCATAATTAAATATTTACTTGGAAATAAATTACAAAAAAATATGCATCACATTAGGACATGAGTCCTCTACTTATATATAAAATATTATACAAAAATATTATCATTTTATTATGGTTAGGATGGTCAAATAAACACCTATTTCTTATTTTTTCCCTAAAATTTAAGTACTACTACATTGAAATTTCAAAATTTCACGAAATAGATTTTTTAATGTTTTTAAATAAACCTAGTAGTTTAGAAACTACATTCAATTTGCTACAGATTCTATTCTTACATATTTTTGAAATAATATAGATAAAATATTCAAATTTTTACATCAAGTTGCCTAACTCTGATTTTCTGAATTTTCATTGCCACTTAAGGGCATAGATTTTCCATTATGATCCTACACATACCTGATGGTTTTATAAACCCTTATTCTCACATGAATAACTTCCTATGGGAATGGAACTTCTCAACTAACTACTAAAATTTCTTTATTTAATCTAATCTATATAAAACTATCTAATTAATGCAACATTCCAACCATGACTAAATTATATTCCATTGCTCTAATATACATGTTCAATTTTTGTCCTATAAAGTTGGATATCCATCTATAATGGATAGTCATTTTGCTTCAGCATTACTAAGCCTTGTTTGAACTTCTATCCATGCCCAAACATGTCAAATATTCATTTTCCTAATTTTGGCTAGGTATAGATGCATTATTTCCTATTATCACTATCTCGCTCATCATAATCTTGCACTCACCCATTATCTAAGTCAAAATTTTATGTTGCCAATTATATTTTCTTAGATATTCTTCAAATATTTTACTTCACCTTGTTTATTTTACTCATGAGATTATAAACTAAGTTATCGGGCTCGGCCCTAGGGGACTCGGGTTCGATACAAGTTCAAAATTTGGGTTCGGTTTGCCCAAATTCGCACAGGGTCAAAAAATTTGACTGTGGGTTCAAATCGGGTTCGAAACCCGAACTATGGCTTTGACTAGGGACTCAATTTTTTTAACTCAGTTCGAACCCGAGTAGAATTTCGTGCCCAGGCGGACATAAAAGCATGTTTTTGCATTTTTTTAATAATTTTTTTGGTCTTTGTTGACTTTTTAATATTTTTTTATTCTTTCAAACCCTAATATGTGCCTCTAAAACATGAAATAGGTAAAGTGATAGTCTTTTACCAATTTGTGAATGAAAAAAAAGGATTTTTTGCCTCCATTGCTGAACTTTCTCTTTTCCTTGCACAAGCTTGAATAGACTTCAAGGTTGATTGTGTATTGTTCGAAGTTGGTTTTTGTGCTATTCCTAAGCACTTTAAAGTGCCTATTCATTGCCAAGAAGATCATAGAGCAAGATTTCTTCAAAAGAGGTAGTTTTTTTTATTATTTGTTTTACATTTTTTTTTAACAAATGGACTTCAACTCTTTTGTTTTGTTTTTTAGTTTTAATTTTGTTTTACTTTTAATTCCTCTAAATTTCTATAACACATGTTCATTTTTTTCATTTTTTGAAATTAATTAAGTCGATTAGTTTCAAATTCAATCAATCAATTCCAAAATTTCAATATGTTGTGCCTTAGGTATTCCATATTACAATGGCAACCGGTACCTCCTCAGGCTAAAGCCAATATGTTTTCAAAACAAACCCAAACTCTCCCCTTTGTAAATATGTAGAAATGGTTCAAAAACTTCTAGGTGCTGGAGGATATGTTTGGATTTGTATTCATTGCCATTTTCAATATTTGAGCTCATACAGTCGAGTGAAAGGGCACTTGTGTAGGATCCCTGAAACAAGCATAAAAAATTTTCCAGGGGAAAACGAGGAAGGCATTCCAAAAAAATTAGTGTTGAAATATATTGTTGAGCAAGAAAAGGCAGACCAAAAAATAGCTAGTGTTAAAACAAGCCATCCTTTGAAGAAAGGATCTCTATCCATGAAACCACCTACACCACCTTCTTATTTTCCACCTACAGAAAGCCATCCATTTATGGACATCCCTCAAGAGCAAACCACACCCTCGTCAAATAAAAGATCTAAGGGACCGTTGGAAGCTTCTTTTTAGAATGAGGCAAGAGAGATTATTGAGCTTGACATAGCATGATGTATCTATGCCAATGGATTGGCATTCAATGTTGTTCATTCACCATATTGGAAAAATATGGTGAAATATTTTAATGAGGCTCCAAAGGGGTTTAAGGGCCCAGGTTTTGAGAAGGTGTATTGCACCTTATTGGAGAAAGAGGTGAAACATGTAGTAGACTCTTTGAAGCCCATAAGGGATTCATGGATCAAAACAAGGGTGGCCATCATTTGTGATGGATGAAAAGATGCAAAAAATCGCCCATTGATAAATGTTATTGTTGTGACCCCTAAAGGGACAATTTTTTTTGAGAGTAGTGGATTGTGAAGGATAGGTGAAGGATGGTCCATTTATTGCTAACATCATTTTCCAAGCTATTGAATAAGTGAGCCATCAAAATTTTGTGCAAATTGTAACTCACAATGCCAAAAATTGTCGGGCTATTGGGTTATTGGTTGAGGAGAAGTATCCACACATTTTTTGGACACCTTGTGATGTCCACTCCCTTAATATAATGCTACAAAAAATTGGATCCAAAATTGAAGGGATCAAATAGGTGTATACTGAGGGCGAAGGCATCCAAATTTTTTTCAGCGACCACCATATGACACAAGGAATATTTAGACAATTCTCAAAATTGTAGTTGTTGAAGGTAAGTTAATTCTCAATATATTTTAATTTTTGAACTTTTTTGTTAATTTTAAATTTTGATTTTGTAGATTTAAATTATATTTTGGTTTTAATTTTGATTTTCGAACAGGTTGCCGAGACTCATTTTGTCTCCAACACAATTGTGTTGAGATGAGTAATAAAGGTTCGTGAGGAGCTCTCTACCATGGTAATCAACCATAATTGGGCCATATGGAGGAAATCTGGCAGTGAAAGGGAAAATAGGATCAAGAAAAGGATCCTAGATGATAGTTGGTGGGAACTTGTTGAGTATCTTGTTAGTTTCATTGAGCCCATATTGAGCATGATTTGTTACACTAACCTGGATAGACCTTGTTTGGGTGAAGTAATGATGGTATCGACTCAATGATTGAGAAGATGAAAACAATCATCAATGCAAAAGAGGAAGATCCCAAAGAAAATTTCTTCAAAAAGCTACAAGAAATCATTGTTGATAGATGGAACAAAATGACCACTCCATTGCATCTTCTTGATTTTTCATTGAGTCCCAAATATTATAGTCCAAAGATAATTTCTGCTTCACCAAGAGTTTCTCGATTTAGGGATGTTGAAGTGGCTCAAGGTTACAAGGCAACAATTCATAGACTCTTCACTGATCATGACTAACGTGATTGAGTGAGGGCTAAGTTCATGGATTTTGCATGCTCTGGTACTATTGATCAGAATCTTGATGCTCTTCGAGACAAGGCTAGGGTGGATGCTCATGGTTGGTGGTACTTCCATGGGAAAGAATACAGGCACCTCCAACCTATTGCAATAAATTTTTTATTCCAAGTAATTTTTATATTTTGTAATTTTAATTTTAATTTATATTAAATTTTAATTAATAATTTTATTTAGTTAAATTTTTTAACTCCTAACTATTTAATTTGGTTGTAATGCCCTACCACGCAACCCTAAAGGATGTTGCAAACAACTACTTAAACAGGCTAATTTTTTTTGTTTAACTACAATTAATATACTAGTTCGCTTCCCAGTGCAAACATCCCCTAAGGTTACAAGACTTAGATTACATAATAACCCATGACACATAAATGAATATAAACCATGTCAATAATTTAGACAATAATAAAAAATGTACATTCCAAATAAGATAGTTTACAAAAAGCATAAGATAATTGTCAAATCCATTTATCCATAATTAAATATTACAATTACATCTCTCATTCCCCAAATGAGGAAAGTCCAATTAATAAGGTTACAGTTACAACTTCAACCTCGATAATAAATGAGGGGTAAAATAATACAAGATCAACTGAAATGAAATAAAGCAAGAACTGAAACTGAATCCCACGAGCTCTCCAACTAAAAGTCTCGTCCACACAAACATGAAGAAAGAACCCAATGGATTTAGGTGCACTCCACCCAACCAAGTGGAACCCAAAGGCCCACCCCCCGTGCTAGGAGATAGTAACTAGGAATCCTAGTCAAGACCATCTACCTCTAGCCTATCTAGACATAGGCAAACACAAATTGAACCAAACTAAAATAACCAATCACATGAACCTCACAAGGCACGACTCGGGTACAACATAAGTACAACTCAAGTGCAACTCAAATACCATGCAATTACAGTACCAGTATAACATAAGTACAACTCTACATGGTCACATTGCTTCCAAAAATAAAGCATAGCAAGTACGTTAAGAGAACCATACACATAATAATTGAATACCAACTATGGTCACATCAGGTATGTTATGAAAACCATACCCACAATAAACAAGAACCAAATGTTGTCCTGGATAGAGTGTCATCACACAGTTCGTCATGGGTTATCCTTGGGAATCTTCATAGGCTCTGACCCCCACAAGAAAAGGTTATCCTGGTGACCTTTACCGAATCCTGGCCCCCATAATCACTCATGCGGAGCCAAATACCTTTCGTACAGACAAGATAGATGACCTTGCCATTCCAAGCCTTCCCACCCATCCCAAGCCTAACCGAGCACTTGGGTCCATGAGTGAGGCATTAATGTCTTGATTAGTGAAAATTTAGTCCTAAACTTCTAAGTATTGTTTTAGTTATCACTTGATTAAACCACTTCCGAAGGTTATCCTGGATACCTCTTTGGGCTCTGGCCCCTACGAAAGCCATTCTTCTACTTCACA
This sequence comes from Sequoiadendron giganteum, assembly GCA_007115665.2. Classification (NCBI taxonomy): domain Eukaryota; kingdom Viridiplantae; phylum Streptophyta; class Pinopsida; order Cupressales; family Cupressaceae; genus Sequoiadendron; species Sequoiadendron giganteum. The sequence continues at coordinate 616,813,379 of CM021108.1, forward strand.
ACACACATACCATCCAAACACCATGGGTAACAAAGTGCACAAACAAGATAACACATCCACTCCTTTCTCAGGAGGCGACAAAGATAAAACCATCTCCAAACATTGGAGGTAACAACAATAACATAACCGCTCTTGACGAGGAGGCACACATTACAAAATCCACTCCTTTCTCAGGAGGCAACAAAGATAAAACCACCTCCAAACACTAGAGGTAACAACAATAATAAAACTGCTCCCAACAAGGAGGCACACATTACAAAATCCACTCCTTTCTCAGGAAGCAACAAAGATAAAACCATCTCCAAACGCTAGAGGTAATAACAATAACAAAACCGCTCCCGACAAGGAGGCACACATTACAAAATCCACTCCTTTCTCAGGAGGCAACAAAAATTTCCCATTTGTAGAAATCGGTATAAAATTAACATCACTTCATGCACTACCCAAGGGAATTAACAAATAGTCGACATCACAAGATGACAACCCCCAACCTCTAGGGTCTTCTAGATGACTTATAGATTAAATATACTTAACCCATTTCCCCAAAACATGAACTCAGAGGAAATAATCATGAAGGCAAGTTGCGAGGAAGTAAACTAATTTGGATATATTAAATCCTTTTCCTTGAATAGCATTCAACGATTTATTTCACTAATAAATCTGATCTAATAACGTCTCTTCTAGACAAAAGATAAAATCTAAACAAATATCTAATCCTTAGTTGCATAATAATAATAATAAGGTAAAACAAATACTTCATTAATTCATAGTAAATCGTCTAAAATAGTTATTTCTTTTGCAAAACTATATCATTGATATAATTCGTTAATTTCACGATAAAGACACAAAAACCCTTCAACTCTAAAATTTGTTCTTTCCAAATAAAATTCTTTCCAAAATAAATAAATAAATTTTAACTAATGCACTTGATCTAATTATACCCACAAGAAACACAAAGGAAAATATTCACAATCAAGGTGAACAAGGAGACGAAAATTTAAATTCCACTTCGGGTTCACTAAACCCATTTCCTCAAAACATTCAGTACTCTATTAAATTCAATAATCTGAATTAACACACGTCTTTTAAATTAAAGCTCAATATTTAGTTTCCTAATTGCTCATAATTAACAATAAAATAACATTTACACCTTTAATTCAAATATTTCATTTCAAGATAACAATATCCCCTTTGTAAAATGAAACATCGAGTAATTACAATATTAAACACGTCCTTGCAAGTATAATCATTTTAAGAGCAAGGGCCTCATTATTCAAACATGAAATCTTCAAATCTAATATTTGTCTTCCAATAAAAAAAAAGAAGATAATATTTAAAAATAAATTAAACAATTTGCTTAAGAACATCATATTTTAATTTCTTCAATTAATCTTACCTCATGCCTTCAATAAATCAACTTTTCAAATAAATATAATCACTTGAATAATTTGCATAAGAATATAATATTTCAATATTATATATTATAATATTAAATATCAATATAATAAATATTGATATTATAATATTATTGAAATATAATAATAAATATTATTTTATTTATAAAAAAAAAACCCTTTCTATTAAAAGTACCCACATCCATAGGCATTCTTGAACCGCATGCCAGCCCTAAAGGATGGGCGGTTGCGTCGGTCTGTGCGCTAAAGATGTTGGCTTGGCTAGGGCACCAACCGCGGATTGCAGGCGGCGGTCATTTTGTTTTGCGCAGGGCACAAGCAGATATGGGAGGGGCGGCGACTATGTGTAACACAACCAACCCCTTCCAAGTGTGGCGACTGTGTTAACACAGTTGCCCCACTTGGTGGGTGGTAGCTGTGTTAACACAACCGTCCTCGGGTTTGGTGGCGGTTGTGCAAGGGAGGAGGTGGCGAAAGGTGCAGGTGAGGAGTGCGTTGGGCGTAGCTCCCTCCACCCGCCTCCATGGGAGGTGTGATGGGGGTTGAGCCACCAGCCCCCCAAAAAAATAAAAATTATTATTATCATTATTTTATTTTTCTTTATTTTTTTATTTATTCTTGACCTACAGATTTTTCGAGATTCGTGCCCCTTCATGGGCATTTTCTCAAAAGAAACCAAGCAGCATAATTTCATCAAAAGATGATTTTTTTTTTTTTAACAAATTATAAACACCTATACATATAAATATATATTAGGATCCAAACATCCTCATGGAAGAAGTAAATTGAGGAAAATAAACTGAAATATTTATTTACAGCCAAGAACATTTTTATTTTCTTGAATTTTTCAACATGATAATCAACAACAAAACATATACAATTTAAAAAAAATCTCAAAACAACCAATTAGTAAAGCATGAACCTGATTCCTTGAGTTTGTGAGGAGATCCAGGCGGTGCTCAACTTCCTACCTCAACTCCACCGAATTTCACAACTCCAAGCCAAAACCCACAAAATCAAAACCATTCTTCCTCTCCTCCATTTTCAATTTTCCAAAAACTTCATAATCCTAAAAATTGAGATGCAAAACACAAACATAAGGATTAAACCCTAAAAATTCAACAACCACCCTAATAAATTCTCCAAAACAGAAAAAATACAAAATATCTTAAATTCTTCAATTTTGAATTCAAACTTTCAATTTTGACTTTAAATCATTTTTCTAATTTTTGAATTTCAACCAATATGCATAAATTTCCAAAATGAACAATTTAACTTATTTCAACCTTATAAATTTAATTAATTAATAAATAGATTTAATCAACGATTAAATTATTTATTAATTAAATTAAATTGATAATAAAATAAATTACATTTCAACATAATTCTAGATTAAATTAATCAACAACTAAAATACATTAAGCTATATAAATCACCCAATTTAACTTGCGATTAAATAATGAAGAGAGGGAACAATAATCAAAACAACACAACTCGAAAAACAACTGATGACATACAAGGACTAGGGTGATGACTTGGCATGGAAACCTAGCTACTATCTCTCAATCGAATACCATTGGGCATTGAACACACTCCAACCTGTGAAACCAGGTGGAGTCGATGTCCTGTATCTGTCAACCTATAAATCAAGTAAACAACAACATATACTATGAACAACATAATATACACATTGTGAAGAGGGAATCTCAAAATCATAGGGCGTTCACAAGCGAGTGATGCGATATGTCCCCTTCACCAATACAATATTACCGATTAACGAATCTAACATCATTAATATGATCAAGCAACATAAACATCATTAATTCAATTATCCACTATGCTAATCCAAAAGCATGACATAATGATAACATTAGGATCAAATACCATCACACCAAAATATAACATTTGCATCACTTACAGATAACGATCAAATAACAACTGAGTTCTAAGCAAAGTACAAACATAGAATAAGGCTTAACCAAATAGAGCACTGTTCGATCAAAGGAGAAAAATGGAGGGGTCTTACATTGGTCTTAATAGGTTCCTAGTTCATCTTCTTCTGATAGGAATTGGAGCACATACTCCTTCATCCACTCAATAAAATGCAATAGGCTACATTTGAAAAAGGTAAAGGGCTTGGTGTATGGGCATTCAAACTTGCGCCTCCTTACACACAAGCAAAGTTCCTACAAAGAAGGAGACACAAGGAGGTGGGATATTGAGCCAGAGCAGCTTGACTTGGATGTTTCCACAAGTCACTTAGCTGCACTTGATATTGATGATGACTATGAGCTTGAAGCAACCATTGAGCATGAGAGTGGTAGTGTTAGTGCTTGTGCAAGTGCCACTAATTCTATTTATGGTTATTGTTGTGCATTTTTTGGACACACGCCCCACCAGAGGTGGGGACCCTCTTTTTCCTCTACATTTTGGTACCTTGGCTTTGTCAATTTCTAGTTTTTTTCTTCTTGGAGGTTATTTTTGGATTAAATCTGGATTTGGTTTGATGGGGTGATATTTTGAAGCATTTTGGGGCCTTGGATTTTAAAAATGAAGATTTTTCAAATTAATTTCAAAGTGAGGTGTAAATATTTTTGCACCAATGGATAGAGGACGAAAATGAGGCTAAGTTGCTTTTTGAACTTTTTGAAAATTCATCCGGGAAAAAAAGTTATGGGGTTTCAAAGTTTTTCTCCGATTTCTAGGTCATTTCCGGTATTTTCCATCCGGCCCAGATTTTTTCGGGTTTTTTGTCAAATCCGGGATTTTCCACCCAGTCCGGCTTTTTCCGAGATTTTCCATCCGGTCCGGATTTTTTCGGGTTTTCTGACATTTTCGAGATTTTCCGCCCCATCCAGAATTTTCCAGATTTTTTCAGGATTTTCCCGTCCTTTCTGGATTTTTTCGAGTTTTTTGTCAAATTTGGAATTTTCCGCCCCATTCGGATTTTGGTAGATTTCTGGGCATTTTTCGGGATTTTGCATTCTTGGCGGATTTTTCCGAACTTCCTGTCACGATTTTCTTGAACTCCGAAAGGGTTAAATTTCCAAAATTTTATGATGGAGTTGAAATTTCCAAGGGTTTAGTTCTGCTTAATTTTATTATTTTTTGGTTGGATTTTCACATGTGGGCTATTAATGATTATGTTTTTTAAGATTAAAGGGAGGACTTGTATATGGATTCGTGCTAGGAGGAAAATTTGAAAAATACTTAAAATGCACCTGCATATGAATCGGTGCCTAGTTGTTCAAATGAACCCAATTGCATAAGAATTTGTGCAACAACCTATCTACAGCTGGAATATATGTTTCAAACGTGGAGTGATGTGTGATGCTGTTTTCACTCTCCAATCATAATTTTTTATTAAAATCGAGGTGGTAGATTGTTGATTTCTTATTGCTCCTGGATGTAACTTCTTTTATGCTATTGGATGATGATGTACCACATTTTTTAAGAGCCCTAAGGGTTTCTTGGGGATTAATTGCATCCATTGGATTGAATTTAATCCTGGCCCTTGATTTAAAAATGTAATATTTATAAAAACCCAGTGCCTTCTCATTTGAAAGGGTTAGTAGAGTAGAGTAGAAAAGGTTAGAGAACAGTTGGTTAGGGACTACAAAGTAAGAATTGGCTAAGTTAGAAGTTAGATTCTGCAAGTTAGTAGTTGCAGGAGAGGAGAAAGACTTGAAATTGTTATGTAATGCTGGAGAAGATAATGCAAACGGGTTGTTGATTTGGCAAACATTGTGTTATGTTTCAAAATTTTTATGGTTTCTTGTTCTTGATTCTCAGTGTTAGATGTTAGTTTTCAGTTCTTTCATGATAATGGTGAAATGTTAATGATGTTGATCGATCTCTGGTCCATACTTTTGGAAATTTGTTGATTGTAAGTTGCTGTGTAAAGTTAGTCTGGGCCTTATTTTGTGCTAAGTTCAATTATGGATGTTTGTTTACATTGCGCCATTTACTGGGTATGTGGATGAATGTTCATAGTCTAAAAATCTTCAGTTTCCTCAAAAGATTGCACCATTTTTGCAGAGTTGCAAGCTTGTCCTTGATTAAGCAGAAATTGGTTTTATTGGAGATTTTTCCATTTGTAGCATTCATCATTGTTGTGATTGATTTTAGGAGTAATTTTAATCTTAAGATCTCTTTTAAACTCTTATCTTTTTCTATTTCTTTTATTATCTTGGTTACATTTAAGAATCTGAGTATCAATATATTGCAAAATCTGATAAGTTTGAAGATCCAGTATTTGTTTGTAAGGCCCTTTGTGATTACTAGAATTTTCACATTATCTCTAAGTTGTTTCACTACATTGTCAAGACCTGACATTAGAGACCTTGGGGTTATCTCTTTTCTCATAGAGATTTACCTTCAAGAGAGATAGGATATCATATTCTGTCTGAGTTGTTGTTGTGCAGAAAACACCATCAATAGATTGGCGCTAGAAGGAGGGTTGAATACACAAGCTGGATCGATTTTTGTCTGCCATTTCCCCTGATAAGTTCAGAAGAAGAACCAGATCTACTCTAGGAGAGGAAGAATTACAAAAGTTGCAATCCCCTACTAGGTCAAGAAGGGCTAGAAGAAGGGGAGAATCATCATCCACCCAGCCAATCCCATCATCCCCATCATCTTCATTCTCATCATCCTCATCCTCTTGTGATTTTGAAGGAATTCATGTTCCACAGCCTCAACCAGACATAAATAAGCCACTACCGCTCCCACCTCCACCAATGGCTTTCCTGGCAAATAACCCATCCCCTCTATTCTTCAACAACTACAATGCCATGCCAAAGAACCCTGAGAATTTTTGCTCTAGGTTTCACACAAATGATCCCAAAAGGATCGTTGAAGTGCATGTTAGGATTTTTAAAATTACCCTTCATGATAGGGGAATTAATCATGAGGATGTTGCTTGCAGACTTTTCCCTTATTCTCTAGGAGATGAGGCATTCTATTGGTATAACCATCTTCCTGCTGGGTCTATCACTACTTGGCTTCAGTTGGAGACTGCATTTTTACAGAGATTTGGGGTTCCAATCAATTCCAGTGGGCTTTATTTGTAGTTTACTAGAGTAAAGAGGGAGAAAAATGAACCAATAGGGCCTTGCAATAATAGGTTCCTTAGGGCTTATGCTAGGCTACAACCCCCTTATGTTGTAGATGATGCCTCTGCCAGGGAGGTTTATTTTCAGGCTTTGGATAGTTGTACATCTAACTTTGTGAAGTGGAGAGAAAACCCTCCTAATGGCCTGCTTGAAGCTTATGATGTGGCTATTAAGGTGAGCACAAATTTGAGACAACACTTCTTTAGACCCCTGCCATTAGCTGGTCAAACAGTTATGTTGTGTTCAACTCCTCAGCTGCCTTTGGTTTCGCACCCAATTCAACCCTTGAATCAAGCCCCACCCATGCCAAATTACTATCTGAATGGGAATCAACCTGCATTCTCTCACCAGCAAGCTAATGTACCCAATTACTTGCAGAGCTCTGAGACATTTAACCAATCCTTGAACCATGGGTTTCATTATGTTTATATGAAAAATTCAGCTGGTGTTGTTCCTCTATCAGACCATGCAGATAAGGGGAGGCTGGATGAACTCATAGAGCTAGTAAAGAAGCTGGCCACCGAAGTCACCTATCTAAGGAACCAAAACAACCAACCTCAGGACATCAAAAGGGGAGATCAGTTCAATCGTGATCAAGATCAGGGGCAGAATCTCGATAGGGGACAATATTTTAAAGATCAACCCTTAGGACAAACATTTGATAGAAGGAAACTACCACACCAAAATAGGACTTGGGATATAAGGCCTAACAATGAAGGAGTCCTAACATCTTTGGACCATCCAAAAAATCAAGAAAAGTCTATAGCTGGTGTATATCTAGCAGAAGCAGCTCTATCCAAATGGTACAGGCTTCATAACACCAATCAACACTCTGTATTAGACTATCAAGAATTTCAAACTGCGTCTATTTTCCAATAGAATATCCAACATACCAACATAAATGTGAGTGGACAAGAGATAGTACGAACTAATCCTTATGACATATCAGTCTTGGTGGTGGATCATGCACCATTTCCAGGGAGTGAAGAGAATAGGCCAGAGGAAAAACAAATACAAAAGTCTTGAAACAAAGTATGCATACAATGAAGAATCTATAATTCAATCTTTTGAAGGTGATGAGGAGAATGGCAATGGTCCACTAGAGGTGGAAGAGAAAGTTTGGTTGATGGATCATACAAGAGATACATGGAAAGATACATCAAACTAGTCTCCAATGGAAGAACTTCAACAAGATGTTGAAGGATGCCTAGTAAAAGAGTCAACTAACATTGGATCTGAGAAAGGCATAGCAATAAACACTAGAATAGCCCTGGAGAGGGTTGAGATTTCAATTGAGAAGCCTCAACAGATTATCAATGAGTTTCCCATGAAGAAAATTGGAGGAACTGATGTTGCTGATAAAGGGGCTGATGTTCCTAAGGGTTACAGTTACAAGTCTAAACCAGTGCCAACAAAAGAATTCAGGGAGTCTTCTTATTCATCTAATTTTTTTTTTCTCTATCTATTGATGAACTAAATATTGAAGATTCACAAATTTTATGCATTAATGATGGGATAGCTAATATGGTTCATTTTGATGCATAGGGAAAATTGAATGATGTTGAAAACAATAATATTACAGTCAAAATTGAGAACATGGTTGTACGTGAAAATTTGTTTGAGGATCGGTCTGTCATACCTCCTGATGAACATCCTGCTGAGAAACTTTCCATGGATGACAAAGCTTATGTTGTTTCATCACTAATTCCTCATGAAGATACTTAAACAGGTGAAAAGTTCCATGATGTTAATTTTGAATTTGTTTAATCTAATTTTCACCCTGAATTGCTCATTGATGACTCTAATTTTGTTGTGCATGTTTCAAATGCAAGAGGAATACTACATCATCAGTTGAGACCTCATGACCTCATGGATGTTAACTCTACACGATTCGAGGACAAAAAATTTAACATTCAGTCTGAACAAGCAAAACACTAGGTTGTTTCTCTCTTTGTTGAAACTCCTAAAGTTTATCATTTTGATTATGGAGGTTTAGGGAAGACAACATGCATATGGATTTATCATGGTTTCAAAGAGTTACCTTAATTGTTGATTATTCCTTTTGAGAATTTTGAGTTTGAATGTTGCATTGTTGAGGTTTATTTTGCTGAATATAAGGATGAATTTGCATTCTTGAGGACTATTACTATCACCTTACTGCTTGTGCATGCACTGAAAATAAAAATAGGTGTGGGTCTCAATTCACCTTGTATGATCATCATTCATTTTGAGTCCCTTTCTACATGATATTGATTTGAATAAATGTAGCTTTCCTTGTTGTTCTTTCGCTTTAAGTTTTTTTTTTTTTTTTGGGTTTTCTTTAGGATAGGTGGCTTAGTTTAGATTGCTTTGCTTTGGCTTTGGTTGGATTTTGTGCTTCTTTTGGTTTCAGTTTTTCTTTTCTTCTTTGCTTCTTCGGCTTGGGTTCCCCTATTTTCTGTTGGAAGTGTCTTATTTGCACAATAAAATTAATTTTATCTGGGATTGTTTTTAGTATTCCTTTCACAAACTCTAATCATCCTTCCAGGTTATGTTGGTGGAAATCCTCTATTCAATGTCACATGTGTTAAATGTTTAAAGTGGACAAGTCATTGGATTGAATTAGCTCCCGAATGTGCTCAAATATTACATTTTTACAAACATCTTAAGAATCCTAAGGTTGTTGTAGGATCTTTGCGAGGTCTTGTTAAGTAAAAAATATTATATTTCTACTTCAGTGCCACTGTGATTCTCAACCCTAAGTGTGAGCTTCATTGTTTACAGGTTGAAAAAAAAAAATATTGAATATCAAAAGAAAGTGAGTTCTACCTTTTGGGGGAATCTGAATATCTCTACCGGGGCTATGGATGCCTGACTGACAGTAGAGCTATGTTTGGGAGAATCATAGTGATAACCTCGACGGGGCTATGGATGCCTGACTAGCAACGAGGCTCTATCTAGGTTTCTTTTGAGGCTAGAATCTTTATGTAGCTTAACATGACTGAACTTGGTTTCTTGCAACAGCTTAAGGAGGGAAATTTATACACTTGCACACACTTGGATTTCCAGCATAGGAAAGGCTAGCTTGTCCATTGATTTTGAAACTTTAGTTTTTTGGTTGACTTGATGTGAGGATCAAAACCAGAGATTTTGTGTTCTTGATTCCAGTTTGTCATCGAAATGCTCCAAAGAATTTTCCCAGCAGAGTCACCATTTTTTGTGCACTTTTTGCACACACACCCCACCAGAGGTGGGGACTGTCTTTTTCTTCTACATTTTTGTACCTTGGCTTTGTCAATTTCTGATTTTTCTCTTCTTGGAGGTTATTTTTGGATTAAGTCTAGATTTGGTTTGATGGGGTGATGTTTTGAAGCATTTTGGGGCCTTGGATTTTAAAAATGAAAATTTTTCAAATGAATTTTCAAAGTTATCTGTAAATATTTTTGTACCAATGGATAGAGGACAAAAAATTAGGTCAAGTTTCTTTTTGAACTTTTTGAAAATTCATCCGGGAAAAAAAGTTATGGGGTTTCAAAGTTTTTCTCTGATTTCTAGGTCATTTCTAGGATTTTCCGGCCGGTTCGGATTTTTCCAGGATTTTCCAGGTTTTTTGACATTTTCGGGATTTTCCACCCCGTCTAGAATTTTCCAGATTTTTTTAGGATTTTCCGTCCGTTTCGGATTTTTCTGGGTTTTTTGTCAAATTCGGGATTTTCCGCCTTGTCCGGATTTTGGCAAATTTCTGGCCATTTTTCGAGATTTTCCCTTCCTAGCGGATTTTTCTAAACTTCTTGTCACGATTTTCCTGAACTCCAAAAGGGTTAAATTTCCAAAATTTTATGATGGAGTTGAAATTTCCAAGGGTTTATTTATGCTTAATTTTAATATTTTTTGGTTGGATTTTCACATGTGGGCTATTAATGATTATATCTACTTTTCAAGATTAAAAGGAGGACTTGCATATGGATTCGTGCTAGGAGGAAAATATGGAAAATACTTAAAATGCACCTGCATATGAATCGGTGCTCAGCTGTTCAAATGAACACAATTGCATAAGAATCTTTGTAACAACCTGTCTACAGCTAGAATATATGTTTCAAATGTGGAGTGACATGTGATGTTGTTTTCACTCTCCAATCATAATTTTTTATTAAAATCAAGGTGGTAGATTGTTGATTTCTTATTGCTCCTGGATGTAACTGCTTTTATGCTATTGGATGATGATGTACCACATTTTTTAAGAACCCTAAGGGTTTCTTGGGGATTAATTGCAGCCATTGGATTGAATTTAATCCTGACCCTTGATTTAAAAATGTAATATCTATAAATTGCTAGTGCCTTCTCATTTGAAAGGGTTAGTAGAGTAGAGTAGAAATGGTTAGAGAACAGCTGGTTAGGGACTGCAAAGTCAGAATTGGCTAAGTTAGAGGTTAGATTCTACAAGTTAGTAGTTGCAGGAGAGGAGAAAGACTTGAAATAGTTATGTAATGCTGGAGAAGATAATGCAAATGGGTTGTTGATTTGGAAAAAATTGTGTTATGTTTCAAAAGTTTTATGGTTTCTTGTTCTTGATTCTCAGTGTTAGATGTTAGTTTTTAGTTCTTTCATGATAATGGTGAAATGTTAATGATGTTGATCGATCTTCGATCCATACTTTTGACAATTTGTTGATTGTAAGTTGATGTGTAAAGTTAGTCTGCGCCTTATTTTGTGCTAAGTTCAATTATGGATGTTTTTTTACATTGTGCCATTTACTGGGTATGTGGATGAATGTTCATAGTTTGAAAATCTTCAGTTTCCTCAGAAGATTGCACCATATTTGCAGAGTTGTAGGCTTGTCCTTGATTAAGCAGAAATTGGTTTTATTGGAGATTTTTCCGTTTGTAGCATTCATCATTGTTGTGATTGATTTTAGGAGTAATTTTAATCTTAAGATCTCTTTTAAACTCTTATCTTTTTCTATTTCTTTTATTATCTAGGTTACATTTAAGAATCTGAGTATCAATATATTGCAAAATCTGATAAGTTTGAAGATCCAGTATTTGTTTGTAAGGCCCCTTGTGATTACCAACATTTTCACATTATCTTTGAGTTGTTTCACTGCATTGTCAAGACCTGACATTAGAGACCTTGGGGTTATCTCTTTTCTCATAGAGATTTACCTTTCAAGAGATATACGATATCATATTCTGTCCGAGTTGTTGCTGTGCAGAAAACACCATCAATAGTTATACACATAATGTAGTATCTAATGATGTTGATGATGCTTCCTTTTTTGATGACCCATATGATTCAGATTGATCAATGATCAATAATTATTAATGGTTGATTGTAAACACTTTACAATTTTATGTTTTGAACTTTGATGATTAGACTATAAAGTGGTGGTGTATTTTTTATTTTTTCTATGTTATTTGACTAATAATATGGTGGTGTATTCTGAACTTAATTACTGCTGCAAATATGTATATATTTCTGATTTTTATATGTTTGTGTATTACCAAACCCAAAATGAACCCAAATAATAATAATAATAAAATCCTGAACCGACAAACCGTGTTCTCAAACCCGAACCTGAATCCAAAACCGAATTGGTAACTTAGCTTATAAATGATAAAGAAGCCAATTACTTTTCATGAATCATGAAGCTATAATTGATCATATAAAATAATAAATGGTTATTTGTATTAGATGTTCCAAAGAAAAATGGCCACCTTAGAAACATTAGCAACCCCTCAATACTTAGCTTTTGTGGAAGCTAGAGAAATAATCAATTGATTCTTTCTCAAGAAAAAAATTAGACCATCCAAAAGTGTTTTTAGAGTCAAAGAGATGTAATAACTAGGTTGTATTATTTCACATAAATGCATGAAGGTGGATCGTCAAATGATAAAGTAAGACTCTCGTTAGACGAAGGCTAAAGTAGAATGGAAAATTCCTTGGATCCTCAAAAAATTATAGAGTTTCTTAGGCTTACTAGTTACCATTGTTGATTTGTAAAAGTTATGCTAGAATTTAGCATAACTAACAAAACTATTGAAGGACTCTTAGTAGAAAGAGGTAGCCACCAAGGAATTTGAGAAGCTAAAAGAAGCAATATGTGGCACTCTAGTTCTAGCTACACCGAGTTTTTAGAAATCTCCCATTGTACAATGAAATGGTTTAAGATAGGTTATGGAGGCCTAAATCAATGCACCATCTAATAATGTCAACGAAAGAAAGAAGAAAGTATTAAAAAATTTCAAAATAACAAATAGAATAAAAGGAAGGTGAGCATCTAATTTATGGTCTTATAGGTAATGAAGAGAAAATAAAATACTTGAATTTTTTTTTTTTACAGGGTACCATTCATTTCTTATGATTGTGGATGGTTGAATTATGAAACATGGGCAAGAATTTTCAACTTTTATTGTAGTTGTGATGAATTTGAAGAGAAAGTGTTAGAAATAATTAAGACTATATATTCATCTTATCATGATATTTCTATTATCATGATATTTCTATTGGTGATGAATACATGCAAAAACTAAACTATTAATGGGTTCTTCTCATATAAGGGAATAGAACGATTAAATATTTATTTTCCTATTAATCAATTAAAATATAAATCTACACCATCCACAATATATAGTGCCAACATAGGGAGTGGTACCTTAGCTACAAGAAGTGTGATGGACAATAATATTATCTTGGTTATAATGACTATCTTTGTAATGTTGGCCAAGGAAAGATAAAGTTGTCTTTAAAGAATAGAAGAATAAAGAAGCTCTCTATATTTTGCGTATTCCAAGTTTCATAGGAAATATATTTTAATTTTAAGATGATATGTTCTATAAATCTAAAAAAAACAAGAAATCAAAAAAAAATATTGTGATTGAATATACAAGGTTAGATAATTTGTTATCTTATATTACCTTAAAGAACAATGGTTGAATGTAGAACCAGATACTGTTATAATCTTATGAGTGGATCAACTTCTCCCCACATTTTTTCATCTAGAAAAGAGTAAAATTTAATATTTATATGCATATAATCCTAAGTGGAAGCTCCAACCCAAACTATAGGCTCACATCTAAATTCAAAAATATTTAATAAATATTTAATTTATAACTTACATTTCTCACTTGATTATAATTGATCAGAATTCCTAACTCTTAATAAACATGGTAATATCTATTTCAAGATATCATGTCTATAACCCTTATCCATAATCATTCTAATGTTGGGGGAGCTCATATTTGTAACCCATACCATAATCATCTTGATATTGGGTCAGAAAACGTAGCTCAAAATATTAGCTGAATGTTTTGTTAGATCATTTATGTCCTAAAAGTTCTTAAATAATTCACTTCTCAATTAATACTTCACTAACTCAACTTCATTTCAAAATGAATCTTCACATAATGATAATTTATTTAATTTAAAACACCGCTTAACATTTTTTCACATGAGGAGCTAATGACAACAACAACTAATGAGAAACAACTAGACGTTCATCTTTTATATTTTGTTTCAAGGACCCAGATATAGCTAAATGCATATAAACCAAAATTGAAGCATTCATTGTTAATGAACACATATTATTTTACCTAGGGAGCTGCAAGAAAATCTAATTTTATTGAGCATAAGTTGCAGTTCTGCATTGTCGATATTCATATTCTCCCAACCGACGATCAAAGAATATATTTGTTTGACCAATTCAGGCATTGGTTTTTACTGGATAAGTATAATTCCTTGATCCTAAAGTGTGATCTATCAATACCATAAAAGTACTCAACAACAAAATGGAAATGTTATTTCAATAAATGAACAATTAGCTCTTTGATTGATATGATAGCTAAAAAGGGGCTTATAAACATAGATTTTCATGACAATAGATACAACTCAAAAACTAGAAAAATTATCATGATCTTTGAAAGCTAGGTATAGCTAGGCTTGAGGATTAATAACAAGTTCATAGTACACCCTTTCAGACCAATGGCCTATTATGTTAACCATCCAAAAACCATTTCATATGGAGAATTTCACACAAAGCACCCCACCATTTTAAACTTGAATCAACCTTAGAGCTTGGTGCACTTTATATAAAGTTGAACTAATAATATCCTAGTGACTAGTAACCTTATATGCTCGGCTCAATATTAAATTTGTTGTTGGCCTAGTCTCTTCATTCATGCATGAGAACTACAATTGATTTAACATAACTTGAAAACAAGTTTCTCATAATTACAAACCTAAAGAGGGTAGAGATTGTTTCAATTCAACACATGGAGGCCAAATATGAGATCCATCAACATAAAATATTTTAAAGCATGCCCTTTCAAATACTAAGCCTTCACAATTTTTTTAATACACACATGGAATTAATCTTCATATAATTACAAGGTTAAATAAAAAAGCTATTGATTCTACCATTTTACAAAGGCGGGCTTGATAATACTGATTGGAGGGTTTTAGGAAAATTCACTGCCAACAATTCACCATTGGAAATGTTTTTGGTCAATTTTCCTTGAGATTAATTTCAAACAACAATGAATTTTCCCAAAATGAATTGTTGGCGGTGAATTTTTTGACTAACGGTGAACTTACCGAATGTTGATGGTGTTGGCAGGAAGGGGTGTAGAAATACAAATACATATGTTGTGTTGTGACAGAATAAAAGATAGAACAAAAAATACACAAGATAGTGTAGAGACAACAAAATATGACACAAAAGGAATTAATATAATTCATGCATTCATTTTTTGTATATTCCCTTTCTTCCAAAATTAAAAAATTACAAAGTACATGCTCTATTTTGCAAAGAAAAAGAAAAATTAAACAATCTGGACTACTTTCCAATATAATGGTGCTACACTCACACCTATACTATTGCTTACTACAATGCTGAAGCTACTGCTTTTAAACTGCTTCGCTGGTATAACTAGTTGTTGCTTCTGTAAAACATTTCCTACTAGAGTTTGTTGTCTCCTTGTTTTGTGTTGACCATTCCTTCTATTGTTGTAGGGTCTTCTCCTTAAAAATACAAAAAACTAACCTCTACATTCTAACCATAACATTCTTTCTTTTCTTCTTTTTTTTGCATATTTAAAATTTAAATTTAAAATTTACCTAACATATTTATTGCTAGCAGGTAATAGTTGGAGGTATATTCTAGGGAAGTTTGAGAATTTTCCCAAAATTTTGACATGGGGAAGAAGATCCTCTAACTAAGTATCAATAAATATTTCCAACACCCCCCCTTAATCCGAAGTCGGATATCAATCTACAATTTCCTTTCGGAGCTGATCTTTGAAGCTATCCACAATACCAAGCCTATTTATTAGGTACTCAAAGCTATAATTTTTTAATTCTTTGGTGAAGATATTAGCAAGTTCTTCTTTAGATATGAAATACTGCAATTCAATTTCACCTTGTTCTACCAACTCCCTTATGAAGTGATAATGAATCTCAATGTGTTTTTTGTGTCCATGGAAGATTGGATTCTTTGTCAAAAAAATTGAGGACAAATTATCACAATGTATGTCTGTGTTGTCTTCTTGCTATTATTTTAAATCTGCAAGTATCCTTCTCAACCAAATAGCCTGGCATGCTACTATCTTTTCTACAATGTACTCAACCTATGATGCATTGAGAGAGACAATAAGTTTATTCTTGGATGTTGATGAGATTGCACTTGATCCCATGTGGAAGACATATCCTAATGTTCTCTCCCTATCATCTAGATTTCCTACCCAATCACTATCCATGAAACTAGCTAGCTTAAACTCATTTGATGCACCATAAACAAATTCATAACTTCTTATTCCATTCACATACCTTAAGATCCTATTTCTTACTTATGAATGTGTGTCTTTAGGCTTCTCCATGAACCTAAAAATCAAACTAATTGCATACATTAAATCAATTCTAGTTGATGTCAAGTACATAAAATTTCCAAACATACTCTTATAGAGGTTTGGGTTCACATCATTGCTACTATCCTCTTTGCAATAGTTTCAGACCCGTTGTTGTTGGTGTTGGTGCAAGTTTGTTGTTCTATATTTCGAACCTTCTCAAAATCTATTTGTCATAGTTATATTGTGAAATAAATATGGGCTATGTTGTGTTTTTTGAACTTCTATCCTAATAAAATATTTCAATAAACCTAAATATATCATCTCAAACTCATTCTTCATCACCTCTTTGAAATAAAAAATGAAGTTGTCTTTGTTTCCAATAAAAAATAGATCATCTACATATAAAACTATAATTAAAATATAACATTGTGCTACTTTAATGTATAGAGTGGGTTTGTTGTTTCTTTTGGTGAAGCCATTACTCAGTAGATACGAATCTATCCTAATGCACCATACCCTTGGTGCTTTTTCAGCCCATAAAGAGCTTTCTAGAGCCTATATACCTTGTCCTCTTGCCCTAGGACTTCTCAACCAGGTGGTTGCTCCACATACACTTCCTCTCTCAACACTTTGTTCAAGAAGGTTGAATTTACATCCATTTGATACACCTTCCAATGATGTTGGTCTACAATTGCTATGACTACTCAAACTATTTATAGCTTTGTAACTAGTGCATATGTCTCATCATTGTCTATTTCGGGCTATTTTTTGTACCCTTTGACAGCTAGCCTTGCCTTATGTCATTTAATTTTTTCTTCAGTTGTACACTTGGTCTTGTAGACCCATTTCACTCCAATCACTTGTTTGTCCTTGGGTAGATCAGTTAGCTCCCATATTTGGTTCCTTTCTATAGCCTCCAACTCTTCATCCATGGCCTTACACCACATCTCCTCTTTTAATTCTTCCTCAAAGCATGTTGGATCACTATAGGTGAATAAAGAAAAATCCAAATTCTTATAAAAATTAGCATGCCTTGTGCTATCATATATCTCCCTAACACTCTTTGTCTTTCATGGCATCAATGATGCAAGTGTGGGATCTAAATTACCTTCTTATTTGTTGCTACTTTGACCCCTAGAGTTGTTGTACTGCTAACTGTCAGAGCTACTTCTCTAATGTATCCTAGAGCTATTACTTTGTTGTATATGTTTAGAGTAGATCTGCTGAACACTTCCAGAGTTGTTGTTTTCTAAGGCTCTATGATAGTTTCTCCCCGAGTTGCTGCTCTCTTGACCTCTTTCTAGGTTTTTGTCTTCTAGAACTTCCTCATCATCAAGGGGTATTGTAGCTGAGATACCCATGGTGTTGTCCACCATTCCATCCCATGATTCATTCTGAATTAACACAACATCCCTTTTGATCACTACCTTCTTGGTGATGGGATTATATAATTTGTAGGATTTTGAATCTTCGATATAGTGTTTGAAGATGCATTTTTCTTCTTTGTCATCAACTTTCCTCCTCTTCTATTTTGGCACATATGCATATGCCATACATCCAAATATTTTTAGGTTTTCAACACTCCACTTGCTATTTGTCCATGCCTCTTGTAGTATCCTATCATAAACAACCTTTGTAAGACACCTATTCAATATGTAAATAGTTGTTGCTACTGCTTATCCCCAAAAATTATGTGACAACCCTTTTTCTTTCAACATACTTGTTGCGACATCTTGAATGGGCCTATTTTTCCTCTTGGCCACTCCATTTTTTTGTGGGGTATACCTAATTGTGAATTGTTTGTGAATTCCCTCATTCCTACAAAAATTAAAAAATTATTTGGATATGTACTCTCGCCCTCTATCTGTTCCAAGGGATTTGATATAGTGGCCACTCTGTTTTCAACTGTTGCCTTAAACCATTTGAACTTTTCAAAGGATTCTATTTTTTTTTCAAGAAATAAACCTATTTTTTTATTGTAATCATCTATGAATGTTGTGAAATAGGCATCTCCAGCTAAGGTTGGGGTTTTCATGGGTCCACACAAATATGATTGCACTAATTCCAATGGAGTTTTTTCTCTTCTAGAATACCTTGATTGAAAGGGTTTCCTATGTCGCTTTCCTATAATGCATATTCCACATTTGCATTTGGGTTCTACAATAAATGGTAACCCACTAACCATGCCTTCCCTAGATAATAAATTAAAACTAGAAAAGCTTAAGTGCCCATACCTTAAATACCAAAGCTTGGATGGGTCTTTGATGATTGTTTTGAATGTAGACTATTGTTCCACAATAGATTTTGCTTCTTCTATTATCAACACCAATGAACATTTTTTTTTTGTCATGTTTCTATGTTTGTCTCACACACTATGTGCATCATTAGAGGAAATATTATGTTTCTTATCATTTGCATTACTACCATCACTTTCTTGTTGCCTCCTTTTCCAAATATCTTGCATTCCCCATTCTCTATCAGGATTTTATCACCATTTTTGACCATTTTTCCAATGCTCAATAGGTAATGCTTTATGCCAGGGGCATAATAAAAATCTTGGGATTGCTGCCTCTCACCATTCTTGGTTTGAATTCTGAAAACACCTTTTCTAATGACAAAAACCTTATCATCATTAACCATTTTGATTTTAGTTTTTTTATTACTATCTATGGGTATGTGTAGGATCATGATAGGCCAAAAAGTGGCGATATGTAAGCCATATGATGACCCATGTGGCTGATGAGTTTTTTTTAACCCAAAATTGATGAAATGAAAAGGGTTTTTAGAGGATATTCTCAGATTTCCACCAATATAAATTATGCTTTACTTTGAATTTAATAAATAATTATTATTCATTTTCTATTAGAATTATGAATAAAGTCCTGATTGATAAGCTGATTGAAAGAACATCTATAACCTTTAAACGGTATCACACTTTTTGAATCTGAAACATGTGTCACATTCTATGCTTTGCATACTATAGGATTAAAAAAAAAATTAAATTTTCTTGAATTTTTGACCAAGTTAAGGTGGTAAGACAAATGAGCTTTTATATTTTTTAAAAATTGTAATAAAAAAATCAGAATTAATTATTTACTTGGAAAAAAAATATAAAAAAATATGCATCACATTGAGACATGGGTCCTCTACTTATATCTAAAATATTATAAGAAAATATTATCATTTTATTGTAGTTAGGGTGGTCAGACAGACACCTACTTCTTATTTTTACCCTGAAATTTAAATACTACTGCATTGAAAATTCAAATTTTCACCAAATAGATTTAAAAATAAAATAAAGGTCTAGTAGTTTAGAAACTACATTCAATTTGCTACAGATTCTATTTTTACCATTTTTTGAAATAATATAGATAACTTATTCAAATTTTTACATCAAGTTGTCTAACTTTGATTTTTTGTCTTTTTATTGCCACTTAAGGGCTTGCTTTTTCCAAGATGATTTTGCACATACCCCTATTAAGGAAAAAAGAATTTGGTTAGCACTCATTTGGTTTTTGCATCCATTATCCAAGTATCATAATTCATCACTGTTGCATTCAACAAGGTTGCAAACAATGAAGACATTTGTTTGTTTCTCATTTTCAACCTTGTACTCATTTACTATATTTGCATTTTGACTCCCATGGTCATGTTGCTTCTTCCTACAATAACTAGCATAATGTCCATATTTGTGAAATTAATAAAATTGGACATTTATTTTGTCATACCTCTAATTTGAACTATTCTTCTTCTAGTTTGTGTTTGTTGACTATGAGTTGCTTGGCTCCTATTAGCTATTTGAGTGTCCTCTTCCATAATTGCTTCTTCCTCTACTTCTTTGACCTCTACATCTATTATTTCTTCCTCTTTTATGACCTATTCCATTGGTCTAAGCTTTGAAAGATTTCTCTAGGGAAGGATCATATATGTTCAACCACTTCTCATAGATTTGTAGTGAACCCATCAGACAAATCCTTTACCTCTTCAATGGTAATGACTATAAGATCAAACCTAGTAGGCAGACTTCTTAGGATTTTCTCAATAATTCTTTTCTCTTCTATTGTTTCCCCATTTATTCTTATTTGATTTATCAAAGAGGAGACCTTAGTGTGAAAATATGAAATGAACTCACCATCTTTCATTTGAAAAGTCTCAAAATCTCTTCTTAGCAGCTACAAATTTACTAATCTCACTTTATCTGTCCCTTATAGTTGTCTTGCAATATATCCCAAGATTTCTTTGAATATTTTTCTACTACAATATGTAGGAAAATAGCCTCACTCAAGGATGGCTCAATCAAACTAAGGGCTTTTATATCCTTCATATGATTTTATTTCAACGGATTCTTCTGAGGATTTGAAAGAGTTGCATAGGTTGTTGGGTATACGATATCATTAAACTTATTAGTGACCAACTCCCATAGGTCATTTGCAACCAATATTTTTCTCATTTTCTTAGCCCAAATTTCATAGTTTTGTTCATCAAGATTTGGTGGTTGCTACCAACCTTTTCTCTCACCTCCTACTTTTATTTTCTCATATTTGAGAAAATAAACTATGCCTAGACAACTTAGGGATTTTTTAAAAGACACCCACAAAAGAAAACTAACTGACTATCTAGAAAAATAGGGCTCTTATACCACTTGTTGGTAGAAAAGGGTGCAAAAATAAAAACACAGAGGATATGCTATGACAAAATAAAATACATAATAGAAAATTACACAAGATAGTGTAGAGACAACAAAATATGACACACAAAAATTTAATATTCATGCATTCATTTCCATATATTCCCTTTCTTCCAAAATTACAAAATTACAAAGTACATGCTTTCTTTTATACAAAAGATAAAACTTAAACAATTTGGACTATTTTCCAATATAATGGTGCACTACACTCACACCTATATTGTTGCTTACTATAGTGTTGAAGCTACTACTATTAAACTGTTGATTTGTTGTAACTAGTTGCTACTTCTGCATAACATTTCCTATTCTTTTCTATTGTCTCCTTGTTCTGTGTTGAACATTTCTTCTACTACTGGAGGGTATTCTCCTTAAAAATACAAAAAACTGAACTTTGCATTCTAATTGTAACATTCTTTCCTTTTGTCTTATTTTTCATATTTAAAATTTGAATTTCAAATTTACCTAACATATTTATTGCTAGTAGGTAACAATTAGAGGTATATGTTAGGGCAATTTTAGAAGTTTCCCAAAATTTTGACATGGCATAGAAGATCCTCTAACTAAGGATTAATAAATATTTACAACAGATGGGGGAGTGGGGAAGCCAACCTCAAAGAGGTGGGTTATATCAGTAGAGTAGAGTAGGATGTTGGATTTGTTGAGAATTCAATAGACTAAATAAAAGATTACAATAAATGATTATTATGAGAAACTTCATTGTGTTTCACTAATACATCGATAAAATACACATTATTTAACAAGGAAAAAATATACATTCATAGAACTATGTTCAAATTTGTTAACTAAGAGAAATAAGAAAATAGTTAATTTAAATAATTTCATTATTTTATAGTATTAGATAAAACCTTAGTTCAAATGATATAGGATTAGGGTATGTGCAGGATCATGATGGGCCAAAAAGTCACGATATGTAAGCCATATGATGACTCATGTGGTTGACGAATTTTTTTTTACCCAAAATTGATGAAATGAAAAGGGTTTTTAGAGGAGATTATCAGCTTTCCACCAATATAAATTATTCTTTACTTTGAATTTAATAAATAATTATTATTCCTTTTCTATTAGAATTACGAATAAAGTCCTTATTGATAGGTTGATTGAAAAACATCTATAACTTTCAAACAGTATCACATTTTTTGAATCTGAAACATGCATCACATTTTATGCTTTGCATGCTATAGGATTAAAAAAAAAATGAATTTCATGAACTTTTGACCAATTTAAGGTGGTTAGATAGACGAGCTTTTATATTTTTTAAAATTTATAATAAAAAATAATAATTAATTATTTACTTGGAAACAAATTATAAAAAAATATGCATCACATCGGGACATGAGTCCTCCACTTATATCTAAAATATTATAAAAAAATATTATCATTTTATTGTGGTTAGGGTGGTCAAACAGACACCTACTTCTTATTTTTACCTTGAAATTTAAATAAGTTACTGCATTGAAATTTCAAATTTTCACCAAATAGATTTTTTCTTTAAAAATAAAGGTCTAGTAGTTTAGAAACTACATTTAATTTTCTATAGATTCTATTTTTAAATTTTTTTAAAATAATATAGATAACTTATACAAATTTTTACGTCAATTTGTCTAACTCTGATTTTTTGTCTTTTTATTGCCACTTAAGGACCTATTTTTTCCATAATGATCTTGCACATACCCATCAGATACATAATCTAATTTCAAAGGACATTGGGGAATTAAATTCTAGGACCTCAGATTAACATTATAAAATCCCCAACGCCTAGATAACTTATGAGAACAATAAAAATTAAAATTCAACATATCTAGGAACTCTTGCAATCTCTTTCTAAAATGAAAAGGGACAATTGGGATTCCTCTTGAACTCCCATAATACTCTAGAAATAGTTTTTTCAACAATTTCTTCTATCACAATAAGAGAGGATTCACATGCAAGGAGTCGAAAATACCTATATTTCTTTATAGGTAATGGTACTAAAATAGTAGGCACAAAATCTTGAATTCTATAAAACACTATGTAAGAACAACTCAAGTTTGAGGAGGGGCCCTTTTTTCCCAATCCTAAAACTAAGATCCCATTAAACCATTTCTTCTCTACTACATATCAACCAACATGAACTTTGTGAAAAACCCTCATTGACTCATTAGAAGAATCATAAACCTCAATATTGTCTAATGAAACAATTACAATTTTGTATGAGCCCCTCTCTTCGCCCTCGAAGATTTTTGCGACATATCTATCCTCCATGATCAAAATATTATCAAGCTTAGAATAATTTCCATTGAGTGGATTGTAAATGTATAGAATTCAAGCATTTAGAAGATTCAGTAAAAATAGACCCCTCCCCGATCCTTCAAACGAAAGGAAATACCAAGAATAAAATCTAGGCAAGAAAGAGAGAGGAAGATTCTTCCATTTTCCTATTAGGAAAGAGTAGGCCACATAATGATTATATTTTTTGTGGAGAGCAAGCAATTAACATCTACCTAATAAAATAGCATTGAAATCTTTCGATAGAATGCAAAAACCTTTGATAGAATCAGTTGGTAGGAATCCCAATATATCCTTTCTATTAGATGCATGGGTGTTTTAGTCCCAATTGAATGTCTTACCTCAATGATATGCGACTCTAAATTTCTAAACTTTATGCTATTCATAAAAGAAACCAAAACATGTAGCCTTTTTATTATTTTTCTCAATACCTTAAACCATTCTCCATCCTTGTTAAACATTAGACATAACTTTTCTAGTTTTCGAGGATGTCAATAGAATGAACCTAATGTTTCAAGTCTAAGCAAGCTATCCCACCATTCTATCCTCTAAAATTTTAAAGCTTGGATTTTCTCTTGATTGTCTTACCTAAGAAGTGATGGTTTTTTTCTTCCTGTGACTGATACTCTGGCTTTCCCTCCATTGACACGCCATTGTTTCATATTTTCCATTCCTTTCTATGGATACAAAAGAATGGCTTTCCCTATACTTGTAGAATCTAAAATAGAACTGAATTCCTACACTAGTGGGTTATAAAAAATAATAGCAGAGATAAAATTATATGACAAAAGTAATATCAGTTCACAAAAAATAGAGATTTTGTATTTTGAAGGCAATAATATGTCTTTATTATGGATGCTTTTATAAAAAAAACTACATTTTTGCATAGATCACATAATCTAAAAAGAGATTGCAAAACCTAAAAACTACGTAGGCACATGTCATGCATTATCCCTGCACTAGAAGATGTTACTTGTCAAAATCTCACTTCAAAAAATTTATTTTTCCTCTTTAATAAATGAGTTTGATGATGTCACTACCCTGCCAAATTTCCTAACTAGGTCATTAGGTTCTATAGTTTTTAAACCACTCAATCGCCTGACTTACTTGTATCTCTTAGAGTTCTGAGCCTTATTCAATGATATCCCATGCAATCGGTGTATCAGAGGTTCTTAAGACTATGAAACTTTCAACAGATGGTTATAAAGTTCTATTCGTTGAAGATGAATTGATCTCAACAAGATACTTAACTTCCCAGGTGTCATCCCATTTAATAAGTTGTATGACACCTTTAAGGGGATGTCTTTTCATACATTTCAGAATTCCAACTCTAGTCTTAAAACATAATCTTCTAAATCCTCTAAAAGGAAATATCTTAAATAAGGAAGGTGGTGGAATGAATTTAGTAAAAAATTCCATGTTTTTCGAGGCAAATAAATGGTCACTCTTCACCTTCGATGTTAGGTGAGCCTACATACAAGGAAAGGTGGCAACAATTCTAAGTTCAAAATTTTCTCAAAATGGTACTTTCTAGCAATATCAGGGAATGGAAAGATAAAATGTACCCATTGTGCAACCAGATTTAAATTGGCCTAAAGAAGAGAATCTTGACATTATTTTTGAGTTGCATTCATTGGCATGGAAAGAGAAAACAAACTACACCGAGTATAACAAGGTGATTTTAATTTTAGAAGAAGAAGAAGAAGAATGCGATGAACTACACAATTTAGTCAGGGAGATGTAGCTAGAACTATATAGAGTTTTGATACCACCAACCATTTAGCCACATGCATGCAATATTTTGTGTCACATAATGACAGTGCTTGTTTTGAGACATTTTCCATTTCAGAATCCTTCTTGATTCTTGTAATTTTCAATACTATTATTTTTTTAATGTAATAGTTTCGGTGTGCCTATATATATGGATCTCTAAATGTAATTAGAGGAGGATAGCTAGGTTTTAGGAGATATATTCTTATGGTATAGGGGCTTGAGTATTTGAACTCAATTTTGGTATTGAAGAAAATGGGTTTTATCAAATCCCATGAGAATTTGACATCACTAGAGAAAAATAAAATTGACAATGAATTACTGAGATTTATTTCTACTCCAGAGTTAGAAATATTTGATTTTGATATTGTTAAGATAGATAAGATTCTCTATATTAAATTAATATCAGAATATGCATCTTTTGAATTTCATGATCAAGATGATAAAAATTAATTTAATGGATACACCTTTGAGTCATTTCATTTTTGAGACGAAGGAAATTTAGCTCTTGTAGCTTTGAGAAATAAGTTTTGTATTGAAAATAAAGTGAATTTCTATCTAATTGATGATTCTCGGAGATTTGAGATCACAAAAGAGAAAAAAAATTCTATAAAAATAGAGCTTGGCTTAACTCTAAAAAAATCAAAGGCTTTGGATGACAAACCTCTTTGTGAAGAAGAAATTATACTTCAATTTTTATCATCTCTTGAAGGAAAGGATTCCCTTTTTCAAGATTCAAGTATAGATGTATCCACCACTTCAGTTACAAATAAACCATTTTTTGATTTGGTTGTGTGAGAGAGGGGGACCACGCACTGGAATACACTAGGTCACGAAAGATCAAGAGCAGAAAGGCTGCCCTAACCCAACTCAATTTAAAGGGAAGTTAGGAGGATGAGGATGAGAATGATGAGGATTATGAACCCTTTGATCACTCTACAATCGAAAAGTAGGAAGGGGACTAGGTGATTCAGCTTCAGAAATAGACCTGTGTCTTAGGCAGTCCTTTCTTTGAGGACCGAAGCAAAGTTCCAAGATGACAACATGGCGTACTGGCATCTCACAGGTGCATTGGCATCTATATGGCCGAAAAACTGAAAAGACAAGATTCTGACTCAAAAAGGAAGACTACTAGCCTAGATTAGGAATGTTTAAAATGATAGAATGATATTAAGATAAATGAAATATAAGTATGAATGCGATAAAGGAAACATATTATCGCTAAGGTGACGAAGATGATCTCGTAGAATACTCTCCTCGCCAGCTTGCTCCAAGTCCTCTTTACCTGCACACACAAAAAGGAGAATTTGTTTGGGCTATATAGGGGCCTGCCTTAGTTAGACCCCCATCTTGGTGATTCCACTTCCATGGACAACCAATTTTGGAATAGTGTAGAGAAATGATAAAGGAAAGAAAGTACAAGCTACATATGGAAGAAACACTACAAAATAGTAAATACTTACTCAATCAAAAGAGAAAGGAAAAAAGGGAGGAGCTTTATTGCCTCTATCCAAAGTTCTCAAGGCTTGTGGAGGAGCAGACAAGAGTGACTCAAGCCTCTATTTCCATGGTCTATGTCATGTACTCACCCTGTTGGAGTGACAGAGTGTTGAGTTGTTGCAATGGAGTGAAGGATGTTGTTACAAATCTTGGGATGAATTTAAAATGGTGGAGAAAATTCTCAAGTGATCTTGCAAACTTCTCTCTAACCACTACCTCTTTTTTCTTCTTTCTTCTTGGAAAAATCCAAGGATGGAAGAGTGAAGAATATGAAGGGATGGATGAAAAATGGCCATATTCAGGTCAGCCAGCAAAAGAGGGGCGTTACTCTTCGACTTCCAATAGAAACTGTAACACCTCTGTAGTCTTAGCCACAAGAATCTGTTAGGGACATAAGCACATCGTGTAGCTATCCCTGACTAAAATTCCCCCACCAACACACAAAGCAGGTGCTAAGTGGGTACAAGCAATGGGCTTAAGTGGAATTAAACCTCCGCCTTTGATTTTGTAAAGTGTTAAAGGTCAAAATGAGATTTGTGTTAGGGGTGGAAATTCATGTTGATAAATTTTTCCCCCACTTTAGCGAGCACAAGTATTGATGAGTGCTTTAGTAAAGTAGAGTAGTAAGAAAGTAGCTGAGTAAGAAGTGTATACCTGAACCAACGAGGAAGCAGAAAAATGGTCTGGCAAACTGAGAAGTCCAAGAGAGAATTTCATAGTTTCATAGAACTACAAAGTTGAAGTATGGAAGTACCTTACAGGCTCACAGTCCTGCAAGGGTGGTATCCTTCCAGAACTCTCACATGAAGGAAACCAAGAAATTCACCTTATAGCCTTGCAGACCTGCAAGAAACGTATCCCACAAGAACTCTCACATGAGGGAAACCAAGAAAGCACCTTACAGACCCATAAACCTATAAGGAAGGTATCCCCCAATAACTCTCACATGAGGGAGATCAAATAAAGGGGACTCCATAGAGTTAGAGGTGGCGACATGTTTACCTATAGATAGAACACATCAAGAAATAGCTACGTAGGCCAGTGAATGAATGGTCACATAGAACATCACTAAGTTGTGAATCTTTCAAAGGGGTAACTTGGGAAACCTTAAAAAGGAACGAGTTTCCACTCAAGGGACATGTTGTCTAAAATGTAAAGTCTAGTCAGGTTAGCCCCAAGCTAGACACGAAGATGTAGAGATGGTCTAGTTGGGCTACCCCTAAACTAGACATCAAGATGTGAAATATGTCAAGTCGGGCTGCCCCCAAGCTAGATTCCATAGAAAATGTTTGAAAATTTGTGAAGGGGTCCCTCAAGAACCTAATGTGAAGAAGAGGGGTCCACTCAAGGGACACACTGTTCAAAAGATTAACTTCTTCTTTCTCGAATAGATTTGTCGTCAAGGAATCCTTTTGAAATATGTTCAATTCATCAAGTAATTCAAAAGGAAGGAGATTTGCTCATGTGAAGGGAAGAATAGGACCATTCCCACTTTGGAGGAGAATTTTATGTCCTCTCTTTACAAACC
Source organism: Sequoiadendron giganteum (assembly GCA_007115665.2). NCBI lineage: Eukaryota > Viridiplantae > Streptophyta > Pinopsida > Cupressales > Cupressaceae > Sequoiadendron > Sequoiadendron giganteum. The sequence goes on from CM021108.1 coordinate 616,841,497, forward strand.
CTTGATGGAGGAAACACGTTTCGTTGGGGTTCTAAACTAAGAATGTAATTCTAACAAGGAAGTGTGTGGAGGGTCTTCGATAAAAGGTTTTTTTTGGAAATGAATGTGTTTTATAAAGACCATATGATGTACAGGATGCGTTGTCACACACAAAAGGGACAACTCAAGAAAATATGAGAGAAAGATAAAGTGAAAAGTAAAGAGAATAGATCACGCATAAAGGGCATAGGGGGGGTCTAGTTTCGCGGGGTCAAATATGCCTTTATTTATATATATGTGTAGGTAACCATGCTAAGAGGTGAAATATCATTAATCTCCAACTAGATCAAGAATAATGTACAAAAGAAAAAGTAAAATAAAAATTGGGTCAAGATGGAAGGATGCCTAAATTCTCTTGATGCTTTGCATCATCCCCAATTTATTGAAATTCAATCACAAAAATGGAATAATGATGACACACATAGAAGAAATTTTACAACACGAACACCACACGGACCAACTAGAGTGACTAGGCTCATCCTAGAACATGTAACATGATCATGGGGGAAGCACATGCCGTGACACACACATATCTAATCTAAAGATCAAGAAGAGGGTCTTCCCCCAATATTGGTCGACCAAGAGGTCATCAACTTCCCATTCTAGATCATCGTGGGAAGGAAGATGAGCCTACAACATTGTAATGTTAAGTGGAGGAGATTTCAATCCTCTCACAACAAGGGCCAAGGAAGAGGGACCTGTAAGGTCTCTGTTGCTCAACTCTTGTGGGTTGAGGGTCAATGACCTAGAAAATATTGGTGACAGGGTCGAAACTTCATCTAGCGAGTTAAGCATGCACTTGAAAGGAGTGCCATGTTCTACCTCAGCGGATGATGGAGTTTGCACCCAAGGTTAACTGCGAAGCTCACTAATGGGTATTAAGTTCTATTCCTCGACGATGAAGCAATCCTAGTAGGGTGCTTGACTTCTGATATGTTAGCCCATTTAATAAGTTGTACGAAAACTTTAAGGGGATGTATTTTCATATGTTTCAAAATGCCAACTCGAGTCTTAAAATGTAATAATTTAAATCCTCTCAAAGGATAAATCTTAAATAAGGAAGGTGGTGGAATGAATTTAGTAAGAGATTTGTATGTTTTTGGGGGAAAATAAATGGTCACTCTTCACCATCAAATTTAAGTGAGCCTGCAAATGAGGACAGGTGGCAACATTTCTAAGTTCAGAATTTTCTCAAAATGGTACTTCTTGGTGATATTAGGGAATGAGAAGATGAAATTGTACCCGTTGTGCAACCAAATTTGAATTGGCCTGAAGAAGAGTATCTTGACATCATTTTTGAGTTGTGGTCATTGGCATGGAAAGAGTAAACCAACTACGTTGAGTATAATAGGGTGATTTTCTACCACACTACTTACTCCAAATCTTGGCGGGAAAGCCGAAACTGCAACATTACATTGTTCCAACAACATTTTCAGGGGATTGTGGCATTCCACCACTTTACCACATCTCTTCATTTAGGCTTGTGTGGAATTGTGTGATGTAGTCTCATTTTGTTTAATTAATCATGGCTTGGAATTTATTAGATTATTAATTTCATGTCTTTTCTTATTATCGTCGAAGGAATTTTTTTTTAATTATCTTTTAGCTCGTTATTACTATGATAATAATTGTAATTAATGTATGAGTTTTAGCTATACATTTTTTTGGAAAATTTGGTCATCTAAGATATTTATCTAAGATCTATAGTTCCTTAAGTAACTTTAATTTCAATAGATTACCTCAAGGACATGTACAATTGTGCCACAAAGAGGAATCATACATAGTTCATTTCCCACATTAATCCTTCTAAGAGAAGCACATGTAAAAATAGTTTCAAAAAATTGCATAGACAAATTCAACAAAAAAAACTAGTAAATATGAAATATGGAACGAAATATTAGAACACACAAATTTACGTGGGGAAAACTCTTTTGGGTAAAAAACTCCACAATCCAAAAGCCCAGATCACCATTGTATTATTCATGCAAAAAAATAGTTACAAATACAACTCAAGCACTAAACCTGTACAAAGATTACATATTTTTTCATTATGGATAAAAACTGAACCACACAACCCCTTATATGATCTTCACATTGTTACAATATTGTCATACAACATACAATATAGATCTTATCTTTCACAAACCTCTAATCAACCTCTCAAGTATTTACAAGCCTCACTTTGTTTCAATGCTCTCTCATAACATATAAAACAAATTCACATTGAGAGAAGTTTGACATTCGATCAACATAGAGAGAATGGAGTTGCCTCCTTCAAAACAACATTATCCTCTTTTTCTCACCTATCATCCATTTTGTCCAAGCAACATTACTGTTCCAGTACATTACAATGTATATCACTCCCATGATCGATTCATTCTTTGTACAAATAGTTTGGTTAAAATTCTTGTACAAACCAATCATCAAACTTCCTAAGCATTTGAATAACCTCTATCCAAGCCAACAACCTCCACATAAAAACTTACATCTCAGAAGATATTTAGCCTATGATTTTGTCCTTTATACTACAATACCACTGCACATTCAACAAGCTCTCGTGGTGTGGTGGTTTACATTTCTACCACTAGACATGTGGAACATTTTTCCAGTATGGTGGTGTCCATCACTTTACCACTCGATAATTGAGAAGGTCTTGTGGTATAGCGATGTCCATCTCTCTACCACTCCAAAGTCATGATGTTCCCATGGTATGGAGGTTTCCACCACTCTACTACTCCATAATCAAGGAATTCATATGGTACAATGGTGTCCACCACTCTACCATGCCGTATCTTGAACACCCTCACCGTATGGCGGCTCCACCATGCAATTTTTGTGATTGAAGAGATACTCCATGGTATGATGGTAATATGCCCAACCACTACACGACAAAGGTTCACCATGCTACCACCGCACATCCGATGGCCATCTACTTTATGGTGGTAACCACACCATTGTAGCTTTCAGAATGAATACCCATGGTATGGTGGCATCAATGCTCTACTACTAGATAGGTCAAGGGCTTCCATAATATGGTGGTTACTCTATACTACCACACCTCCCTAGTAAACATCTAGTGGTATGATAGTAACCACTCTATCGCAACCCGGTTAGATGTCTCATGCATTATAGTAGTAGAAGCTATAAGAAAAACTCTTAACCAACTTTCTTGCTCGATGACAGAACCAGGTCCTCTACTAGTGAGTTTGAGGCACATAATCTCAACAATATCCCACTTGAAAAGGAACTCACTGAACCCTTTCAATATCAGGAATGGTTGAATATTGTGGACCCCAAGACCCATCAAACTTGCACACAATTCTAAAAATATCCCACTTGACAAAGATCACACTAGCACCACCATTTTAGACCCTATTTAACAACATTCATGACACCAAACCAACAAGTTTCCATAGATAATAGTCAACAAGACAATTTGTAAAAAAATCAAGTATCCAAGTGCTACTGACTATCCAACATTGTAACCAATGATAGTCATCCATGAAACCACATAGATCTCAAACATGCTCTCATGCTCCATCAAGACTTGTACAACAACATCTAAGATGTTCAATATTTAGACATCAATCCCTATCATCCTCCAACATGCCATCTATAGAAGAAAGGTACAAGCCAAGGTGAATATACACCAGTCCAACGAACACAAGAAAAAGATCCCAATGATATCAACAACATGATGCTTCCATTACTTTAGAAAATAAGATAAAAACATCAAATAGAACAATAGTTAGATACTGACTGCTCCCATCCAACTGATTAACCCATGTGACTGAAAAAACACCCACAACAAGTGCTAGTACATCCAATCACCCATACCTCAAAGGTATCATACATTAGTAAAATTATATCCTAGGCATAACCAACCCATGTACTTACAACTCCAAGCTCCACATGTATGCAAGTCAATGAAGAAGAAACATTTTTAGGAACTCACATCGAATGAGTCATGCAAAAAATAAAATAATTTCAAAGGGAAAAACAAGTCTACCAACTTTTCAACACAAAGAAAATGTAACCATGTAGTACCAAGGACCCAACTCCACACTGATATGCACAAATCTACAAACAAGTTTCTGCATGAAAAAAATCTCTTCTAACCATTCTGCACAACTCTTGCATGTACTCCACATCCAACAAAGAAAATAATGTTATGTGAAACCACATATTCAAAAAGATCGGTAAGACCAAAGAGAATTTGCAAAACATAACATGTATCTCGTCCTTCTACAACAACACCTCCAAGTATTAGTTGTGCAAAGTAATATCTTCTTTACGTCCTCAATAGATAAGCCTTAACAACATTCAACTGATTGTAATGCCTTTGTATTTCTCAATGGAATCTTTAGAGATTCCTAAATTCTTTATTAGATTTAGTGAATAAATGTTGAAGCCTGCACCTCCATCTACTAGGACCCTTTTGACCTTACTTTTGTAAACCAAAAATTCAAGGTGTGATGCATGGTTGTGAGATGGTTGGAAAGGCAATTCCTGATTGGAAAACATGACGAGATTCAGAGTGGTGATTTTATCGACCATAGCTTGAAATTTCTCTATATCAAGGTTGGTCAAGATAGTGGATGAAGCCAACGCTTCCTCAAGGATCTCTCTATGGGAAGTTGGAATATTTAGTAACTCCATGATGGAGATCTGAGTCAGGGTTATTTTTTATTGGCCAAGGATGTTATAACCATTAGGGATGGATCTCGGATTTGAGGTGGGGTTCTTAGTTGGTTGTGGTGCCCCGGTGATATTGAATTTTTCGCTATGTTTGGTGGCTCCACAATTAGCATTGGCTTCCTTAATGATAACAGTAGTGACCAATTCTTCAAGGCATGTGACAATTCCCTCATATACATGGTTCACTTTTCTAGACTTTTGCAGACCTTTATCATTTCCTTGATTATGGTTGGGCATCAAATTCATGTATATTTTTAGATCTTGATTTCCAGTCGGTTGCTCAACATTTATGATTTTATCATCAATGAGATCTTGGATGATGTTTTTCAGTTTCATGCAGTTGGCAATTGTATGCCCCTTGAGTTTATGAAAATTGCAAAGGAAATTTTCATTATACCAAGGTGGTTTCACGTAGGGTTCTTGGTAATTATCATGAGTGGGGACTTTGATGAGGTTCTCATTAACCAAATTATTCATGATGGATTCAATTGATTCCCCAAGATCTGTGAACTTTCTCTTGGTGGGATACCTGTGTTATGATTAGAAGACATATATATAACAAGTTAAATTCAAATTTTATCAATAAACTGAGAAATAAAACACACAAAAATATAACACAGAGAATTTAACGTGGTTCGCCCAATATGGGATACATCCACCAAACCACTATTATCCAATGTTTTTATTATCTAGTGCAAAACATATTACAATATTGCAAATAATGCCATACTACAACTCTCCATCCTAGCCGCTTTTAACAAGATTTTAGAAGCTACCAGAAATTAGGGTTTACAAAGTTGACTTTTTTTCTTTTTGGTGACAAAGCCAAAAAAGGTGAAGAGTGTATAGTATAGCATGATCAGTCACCACATACCAACAATCTCCTACTTGGAAACTGATCAGGATCCACACCAAAAAAATCTCCCATTTGGAGATTGATCCTAGATGACACCACTGCACTTACAGCTCCCACTGGAAATAAGCACCTTGGACCTTTTTGCTCTATTTTAATTTTAAGCATGAAGACCAACTGAAGCTGAAGTGGAGCTCAACTTCTCCCTTGCCACTGCCTTTGTAAACATATCCGTTGGATTGCCATCTATTTGTATCTTTTATAGCTTTACCTGTCCATCCTCCAATACTAACCAAACGAAATGATATCTTAGCTATATGTGTTTGGTTTTGGAGTGCAAGGAAAAATAATTTGCAAGATGTATAGCACTCTGGCTATCTATAAAGAAGTTATTTTCATCCCTTTTTTTACCCAAATCTTCCATGAAAACTTGCAGCCATATCATCTCCTTTGCTCCCTTTGTTGTAGAAACATAATTTACCTCTGTGGTGGATAAATAAACCAGCTTTTGCAACCGATAAATCCAACTCACTGTTGTCCCACCAACTGTAAATACATGACCTGTGGTACTCCACCTGGTATCTCTATCCCCTGCCAAATCTGAGTCAACAAAGCCTTTTAAATCTATATTAGAGCCCCCAAAAAATAAAAAGTTATTAGATTTACCTCTCAATTAATTGAGAAACCATTTTATCGCATTCCATTTCTCAACTCCAGGATGACTCATATACCTGCTAAAAAATCCTACAACATGTGCAATATCCGGTCTCGTGTAGACCATGGCATACATTAAACTACTAACAGCTGAAGCATATGGTACCTTAGAAATTTTTTCTTCCTCCTCTTGTGTCTTTGGACACATATCCTTAGTAAATTTTACATGACTGGGTGAAGGTGTGCTAATAAATTTTTCATTCTCCATATGAAATCTCTACAACAAATTTTTAACATAATCAACCTGAGATAGAAACAATTTTCTAATTTTCCTATCTCTTGTAATCTTCATACCAAGGATTTTTTTTTCAGCCCCCAAATCCTTCATATCAAATGAATTTGTAACTATTTTTTTAAATCCTTTATGTAATCCATGTTAGACCCTACTGCAAGCATATCATCAACATATAAACATAAAATAATATAGCTATCTTCAGCTAGCCTCTTAAAGTAAACACAATGGTCTGAATTACACCTATTGTAGCCTTGCTTAGCCATAAAACTATCAAATTTAATATACCATTGTTGAGGTGCTTGCTTCAATCCATATAAACTTTTCTTCAATCTACACACTAGTTTCTCCTTACTTTTCTTATCATGTTGCTGCAATAAATCTTTGTACAACACTTTCTCATTGAATATGACATCCCTGCTTCTCACAATTTTCTTATTTTCAAAATCCCAAATCCTATAACCAAATCCATCAATACCATATCAAACAAATATACATTTCTTTTATTTTGCATCAAGCTTGGTTCTATTTTCAGAACCTACAAGTGTAAATGCTTCACAACCAAAGGTTTTGAGAAAGGAATAACTCACCTTTTTATCTGTCCAAGCTTCCTCTAGAATACCACAACCCAAAGGATTAGAGGGGCCACTATTAATTAAATAAACAACAGTGTTTACAACCTCTTCCCAAATTTTTAAAGGTAGCCTAGCATGCAATCTCATAGTTCGTGCATGCTCCATTATTTTTCTATTTGTGCACTCAGCCACTCCATTTTCCTGTGGAGTTCTTGGAACTATTTTTTGCCTAAGAATACCATTAGAGGAATAATAATCTTCAAAATCTTCTCTACAATACTAACCAACATTATTAGATATGAGACATTTTAAGTTATTACCCGTCTCATTCTCAACCAAACTTCTCCATTTTTTGAAAGTTTCAAATACATTAGATTTATGTCAAAGGAAATAAATCCATACCTTCCTAGTTGCATCATCAATGAATGTAACATAATATTGAGAGACACTGAGAGAAGATACATGAGATGGTCCCAATACATCAGTATGCACAAGCTCTAATTTCTCATCTTTCTTTTGTTTCCCATCTTTGAGAAAATTAACTCTCTTTTGTTTCCCTACTTTGAGCAAACTAACTCTCTTTTGTTTTCCATACACACAACTTAAAAAAAAATCCATATTAACACATTTTAGACCTGGTAAAATATTATTTGAATGAAGTAATTTCATACCTTTTGCACTCATATTCCCAAGCCTATTATACCATAGTGTTGATTCATAATCCATAGCAACTATCGTATTTTATGCCTATTGAACTATAGCAACTATTCCTGAACATTGATCTTTATCTAAAATACCTAAAGTAGAAGGAACAGTATGACCTATACAAAGATATACGGTGCCTAATTTCACACCTTATGTTACCACTAAGGCACATTTTGTAACCTTCCAATTTTTATCACTAAATGTAACAACACAACCTTCATCGTCTAGTATCCCTGCTAAAATTAAATTTCTTCTTAACTTTGGAACATGCCTTACCTCATGTAGTAGCCAATGGTTCCTATTTTGCAACTTAATATTGATTCTTCCCTTTCCAAAAATTTGACAAGGTTCATTATCTCCCAAATAAACCAACCCAAAATCCCCTTGGAATTAATCAAGAAAATAATTTCTAGGGGGTGTAGCATGAAATGAAGCCCCTGAATCTAACACCCAAGAATAATAAATATTGTCAAGGGAAAGAATCAAAGCATCCTCATCAGATTTATTACTTACCAAATTTTCCACTTTATTTCTTTCTTTTTTGTCTCCTTAATTTTTTTGAGACCGACAATCTTTCTTTAAATGACTTGGCTTACCACAGTACCAACAATCCCTCTTGTATCTAGATTGAGACCTTCTATCCCCTGATTTTCCTCATGAATTCCCATGACTTCCAAAATTGTTTCCTCTCTGCTTTGTTTTTCCCCTACTTTTGGTATTCAAAACACTATCTGATGTGGATGTTCCACTTGAGCTTTTCCTACAAATTTCCTCACTCAAAATAGCACCAATAACGTCATGAAATTACAATGTATTTGAACCAGAAATATAATTTCTAATAGCCATTACCAAGCTATTCTTGCTTTCAAGCAATGAAAACAGAACCAAAAGAGCCCTAACTTCTTCATCAAAGTTTACATTTACAGAAGTTATTTGATTGGTAACCATATTAAACTCATTTAAAGGATCAGTAACTTGTCGAACTTCTACCATTTTCATATTAAATAATCGTTTCATAAGAAATACATTATTTGAAGCGGAAGGATTTTCATATAACTTTGCTAGGGTTTCCATCAACTCTTGAGTTATCTTTTCTTTTGTAATATTGAATGCCACCAATTGTGCAAGGCATAAATGAATACTGTCGAGTGCCTTTCTATCCAAAATAGCCCATTTCCTCATTAGAAATTGATAAGGGTTTCTTGGTTTTAACTTTGAATGGCCACCATAAATCCTTCTAATAGAGGTATTCCTCCATTTGCATCTTCCATAACTAATAGTTCTACCCATTGAACTTCTCAACCTTCAACTTACCCTCGTCTGCCATTTCTTCCACTCAACCATGAGACCTTCCTATAGAGGATAAATGAAAACAACCTACTCTAATACCACTTGTTAGGGTTAGAAGGTACATATCTAAAAAGTTAAATGCAGATTTTATTAATAAACTGATAAATAAAACACACAAAAATATAACACAGAGAATTTAACATGGTTTGCCCAATATGGGCTACATCCACCAAACCATAACCATCCAATGATTTTATTATCGAGTGCAAAACATATTACAATATCATGAATAATACCATACTACAACTCTCCATCTCAACTACTTATAACAAGATTTTAGAAGCTTCCAAAAATTAGGGTTTACAAAGTTGACGTTTTTCTTTTTCGGTGACATGAAGAGTGTACAGTACTAAGAAGTGTACAATATAGCATGATAAATCGCTACATACAAACAAACTATTTTGTGGAGCTGGTACTCCTTGATTATTGAGGTTGTTGACTTGATTGTGGGGTGGTTGTGGGGCTACCAAATTGGTTTGCATGTTGTTGTGATGGTTGTCCTGTGGTTGATGATGGATTTGGGTATTTTTCTTTAGACCGTTGATGACAACCTTGGCACTGACAACTCCATTGTTAGCCACATGGGTCATCATATCAGTTACATATCGCCACTGTTTGGCCCATCATGATCTTGTACATACCCTTAACATTGAACTAAATGTGTTGTACTCCTGATCAGTAAGAAGATATGAGGTGGTGTTGCCAAGTCCACTTAGGTGATCAATAGTAATGACTCTCAGACTATTCCTTGGGATCAAGGCAATTACAAAGGCTGATCCTTTGGAAATATCTTGGTAGCATAAATACGGTAGATGGAAAAGATCTAAAGTAGGGGTTCTTAAGCTATTAATTCTAGATGTCTGGCAGTCATTACATTTGGGAAGGTGGGCATTTTTTCTCTAAGGCATCTATATATTGCAGACGGAAAGCATGAAGCAAGGGTTCCAAAAAAAATTCCTATTGGAGAAGTGTTTTTTAATTTTCTTAGTTAGTAGAAGAATTTATTTTTTAAGGGTTTATAGAATACTGCTTAACTCTGGTATGTTATGTCTATTTTATGATCTAATTATTATCACATTGGAATCTGATATTTGTTTTAAAGTTCCTTTGCATATGAAATACAAGTTATTTTGAAAAATACTTGAAATTGTGCATGATATGGTCTCTTTCAATATTTGTTTCATTATATCTATGGTTAGAATAGAGTGTTGTGTCTTGCTAATCTGAATATTTTTGATTATCAGACTTCTATACTATTTATGTATATGAATGAATCGTAAACTTTGGTAACTGGACTATGTCATTATAATTTTCTATTTTTCTTGTAAGCTTACCATCTTTTCATAATATGATGTATTAGGAGGGAGAGTTTGTATTTCTTTTGAGAATGTTTTTTTGTTAGATCTAGGACTTATGTGCTTGATTCAGATCTTGATATACATTTCCCGAGGGTTAATTAAATAGCTGCATCTGTTCTTGTATTGAGATTTTTTTGTTCGTTCTCTTCCTACCAAAGAAGGGAAGTGATGTTTTGTGTCTAACATATCATTCACAAGAGAATTTAAGTTATTTTTGAAATGTTATAAAAGAATTGGCACATTGCAAACTTTCATGTTTTTTTGTTTACATTTCTTGTTCCTTTTCCCTAAAAAACTTATAGAAGAGCCAACTTTCTATAAAAATCTTGGAGGTATTCATTGAGATGCATGTTGTCCCCCACTCGCTAAATTTATCATAAAACTGTTGGAGAGGCACAATATTTTATGATCAAATTTATTTTTTTGGCATGCCCGGTGGGACCATTTCCAAAGAACTGATTAGAAATCAGAAATATCTCTAAATCACACCAGAAGAAAGAAGCTAAAAGTTTCATGCCTAGACTTCAAACAAGAGCATCATCAAGGAGTAACTTTTAGTACTCCGAGATACCAATTTCTCTACATAGAAGGAGAATAACCATATCTTCAGTATCACTTGTGAGAAGTGGAAGAGTGAGAAGTAGGAGCCCAAAATTTAAAGCTTTGTCTATCTCGCTTGAGGGCCAAAGTTTTCAGATAAGAATACCAATATATCCAATTCATAGGAATATTTTTTCCATGGCCCATATTCCCCCTCTTGCTCCTAGAAATTTTGTAACTTGGGATAGTGGTAGCTTATTGCAGCCACCAGCTCCACCTAATGTCTGGCCCACCATACCTACTAACACCCTCAAGGCTATTCCAAAATTTTCAAGAGAATATTGTAAGACTCCTTCTGAACACCTTCAAGATGTAGTCGAGGTGTGTAGGGAGCATTGTATCACTGAGGAGAATATCGCCATGAGATTGATATTTGCTTCTTTCAAGGGGAAAGCTTAGGACTGGTACAAATATTTAACTTTAGGATCTATCACTTTGTGGGACCAACTCACGCAGAAAATTTTCAATCATTTTTCAAAGAGATGAGATTGCTCTTCATTATTGCACCAATTGATTACCATCAAGAGAGCCCCACAGGAAGCCATGAGTGACTTTAACACCAGGTTTAAAAAAACATGGTAGAGGATTCTAGTAACTGCAAGACACCCAACCACCATGGCCTTTAAGTTCTTTCTAAAAGCCATAAACTCAGACATTGTGATCCAGATAACTTCTATGGGAGGAGACACTCTACCTGATGCCTATGACCTCACGTTTTGAGAAAAGAATAGTTTGATAGACGCAGGTAAACTTCCATCAAGACCTTTGATGCCTATTTCTCTTGAGATATTTGATGCCCTAGTCCACCAAGAGTCTTCTTTGAACACCTCAGTGGCCTAGACATCAAGCTCACCTCCACCCCAATCTATGTACATGTACCTGAACGCACAACTAGGAACTTCAACCTCCTCTTTTGTTATGGCCATCCTTAATGACATGAAAATCCTAATGTGATCCTTCACTAATGAGCTAGTTCTCATAAAGCAACAACAAGCAACACCTCTGAAATAATAAAATCCGACATACCAAGGGGGTAGACCTTTCTATTAGCAAAATCAACAAGGCTAATATCAAGGATCTTCGGGTTGGGGAATCCAGCAATCCATGGCGGCAAATTAAATATTCCTGGTCAATATTCTATTGCAAACAATCAAAGAAAGACAAGGAAAAGAGTTGATCCTAGATAAAAAAAACTTGGTGGATGATGACAACGCTTGGTGTTTCCCTTGTAACGATAGTCACATGCCTCAAAACTGACCTAGAGGAAATTTTTTAGTAGAAAATAGTGGAGAAGAGAAGCAAAGGCATACAACCTAGCATGCACGAGTATGAATTATTTTAGATGGATAACACTTGATTTAGAGCGCAAATGCAAGGCATGTCCATGGAGTAAGAGATAGAAATTGCACCCAATTAGGTTCTTTTCTCTTTGATGGAGGAACAAGATTCAGTTTTCACGAATGAAACCCCAACTACCAATGCTATGAAGGTGCAATCTAATTATAGTACCGGATCCAAGAGAAGAATTATTAGGGAATATGTGTCACAACCTATTTTTTATCCCCAACCTCACTCGCTACCACCATATGAAAGACAAAATCCTTAGCCCATTGATCGGTTGACTGTTCAATTGGATTTGCAGTGATAGTTTCTACAAATACTTGACAAACCATCTTAAATAAGACATACAAAATGTTCGGAATGGAACACCTTCCAAAGAATCTTAGGGAGGTTCCACCATTTAGACCCAAGGTCCAATAGATCAAGATGTTTAAATAGTGGAGTAAATGAAGAAGGTACTCACTAATTTTTCTCTATGGGATGTGATATTTATGTCTAAACAAAAGACATTCCTCAAAGGAGCACTCAGAAATGAAGAGCCAAAGTCATGTGAAGAAGAAACACGACAGTGTAACCTGAATGAATTATAATTCCCTATGTTCGATGCTCAAGGCTCGAAGTTGGTAGTGTACATGAATGATTTTGAATGGGAAAAGGGGAGAGAGGTAAGTAAGTTGAAGCCTACTCTTTCTATTTAATACTAATTGTGGGAGATACGCTTCTACATAATAATATGATTGATATGGGAGCCAGTATGAAAGTAATGCCAAAGCAAGTGGTTAATGCTTTAATTCTCAAGTATGAACCTTTAGAAAAGGGGATCATGCAATTAGATGGAAAAAAGGTCTTGATGGTTGGTCAGATAAAATATTTATTCTTAACTCTTTTTTCATGCCCAAGTCAGACAGTCTCACAAGAGGTAGTGATAGTTTTCATCCCTCCATTCTTCAAGATGTGTCTCTCCCAAGATTTCACCACCAACCTAGGTTCATACCTAGCTCTAGATTGGTCTCATTTGATAATAAGAACCAAGCACGGAGCAAAGATGAAAATTCTTTTAGAATCTTTGCATGTTGAATACATAGCAAATAATGTTGTTCTTTGCTTTAAAGCTATACACACTTCTTTTTCTAAACAAGAAAGGTATTGCTATGAAATAATATAACATGAAGAGGACACAAGCGAATAGAATCTAGAAGAAGAGGTCCTTCTTAACCAATTCATTGATTCTAATTTGTTCAAAAAAAATCATGCCACGAGATTGGGTACTTATGTCATATTTGATGATGACATGGTCCATTCAAAGTTGATAGAAGATCGGGAAAGTTATAGTGATTTGATGGATAATCGCCTATGGACCATGTCCTTTAATGGTACTAAAAGAAAAGTCAATTTCAGGGCAGGAGTCTAATTGTTGTCTCCAACAAGATTTGAAACCCTTAAGGCCTATCATTTCCTATTTCCATGTTCAAATAATGATGCAGAGTATGAAGCCTTAATTCACGACCTTCTCCTTGATGAGAAGATGGGTGTGAAAAAATTACAAATATTTGGAGATTTTGAGCTTGCTGTAAGTAAAGTTCACAATCAAGCAGTGGAGAAAAACACCAACATGAAGGCCTATAGGCATCAGATATGGGACCTAGTTGAATGTTTTGAGGGATTTCAATATACAAGCTATCCCTCAATCCTTGAATGATGTAGCAAATCTGATGGCTTCTATCGGGTCATAGTTTAATCATGTTCCCAACTCTAAAAAGGGTTCCATTTGTATATTCATTTTACCATCAATCCCTAATAATGAACAAAAATGGCAGGTATTTGAAGATGATGCTAGAATCAATTTTTTAGTCACCCGAAGGGTAGGTAATTCAACTGAAAGTAAATAAGTTACCTCAAGGTTTTATTTCCCTCGAGAATTTATTTGATTGTGACTATGTAAGCAATGGAAAGCAATGGTTCATAGTCGACAAGAAGGACTATGAAGAGCTAGAAGTCAAAAACGATAGAAATATGAAAATTGGGAGGAACGTATAGTGGGAAGCTAGAGAAAGGCTAAAGAATCTATGTTCCAAATATGAAGGAGTTATAGCATGGAATTACGATGATCATAGAGGGTATAACCCTAGTATAATTCAACATACCATCAACTTGGAAGAGGGGTCGAAACCCATATAACATAAAAAAAGTCCTGTCAATCTGAAGCTTGAAGCACTGATGGACCAAGAGCTCACCAAATTGATTAAATCTTGAATCATTTATCCAATTAAACATTCAACTTGGGTGTCTAATCTGGTACCGCTTCAAAAGAAGAACAATGACATTGAGCTTTGTGTTGTTTTTCGAGACTTGAATAGGACCTCATTGAAAGATCACTACCCTTTGCCATCCATGGAAAAAATCTTGCAAATGATGGTTGGGTCTAATATGTTCTCATTAGTTGATGGATTTTTGGGATACAATCAGGTACTTGTCAAAGAGAGTGATCAACATAAGATGACATTCACCACTAAGTGGGGCACATTCACATATGCAAAGATTCCTTTTAGAGTCTCAAATGCTAGTGTAACCTTTTAGCGAGCCATGGAAATTGCTTTTGCAAGGTTGATTAATCTCGTTATTCTGATTTACTTGGATGATCTAACCATCTTCTCAAAAGTAGGATCCGATCATTTTGATTATGTAGAGTAGGTCTTTCAAAGGTGTCAAAAGTTCAAGATTTCCTTAAATCTCAAAAAATGTGTTTTTGGAGTGCCTCAAGGTAACCTTCTTGGTTTTGTGGTATCCTGCAATAGATTCTGAAAGAGTCATATCCATATTGGATCTACCTTTACTAGTAAATCAGAAGAAATTACAATCTTTCTTGGGGAAGATTAACTTTTTTAGTCCTTTCATCTCTGACATTGCAGGAATTGTGAGGCCCATTACCTTGATGCCTAAAAATAATATGATTTTTGAATGGACTTCCAAAGGCAAAGAAGCTTTCAAAAAAATAAAGAAGGCTATTTCCACTGCCCCAGTATTGGCCAATCCTGATTTCTCTAAGGATTTTCTGCTATATGTATATAGTGGAGCTGATAGTATAGAACTGGTGCTCACTCAAAAGGATGAGAAGGAAAATGGTGAGCATCTGATTTGTTTTCATTCAAGAGCTCTTAAAGGCTATGAGACCAAGTATAATTTTTTGGAAAAGAAGGCATCTTCCATTGCCGAGAGTCTCAAAAGTATCTGACACCTAGTGTTGGCTAACAAAATCACTATTTTGGTCGCTCATCCAAGTGTAAGGGAATACATGAAAAAAGGAGAGATAACTGAAAAAAGAGCTAATTAGATTACCAAAATCCTAGAATATGATGTGAACATCAAGCCAACCAAGCTTGTGTGAGGAAGAGGCCTATGTGAATATATTGCACAAGAGTCAATTTATGAATCTGACAAAGAGATTTATCAGGTTTTCTTCAACTAGTTTGAAAATGAAGAGTCATGGATAATGGATCAGACCTTATACATACAAAAGGGATATTACCCGGTGGCCCTTCCCCCTCACAAATGAAGATACTATCGACTGCAAGGTACCAGACACATATTGATTGAGGAGATTTTGTTCAAAAGTAACTATGAGGGAGTATTACTCTAATGTCTAGATAAAAATCAGTCGGATCATATTCGAACATAATTTCATAGTAGCTCTTTGGGAGAGCATTTTTCTTCTAAAAATACTGCTTTGAAGATTATGCGAGTAGGATATTATTGTCCCTTAATTTTTCTAGAAGCACATCACCTGGTACAGAGATGCACCCAGTGCCAATTATTTGCCAGAAAAGAAAGAATAATACTTTACCTTTGAGCCCTATTGTAACAGAGGAACCCTTCGCACAGTGGGGTTTCAATTTTATCAAGATAATAAATCCTATCTCCAGCTTTGGTCACAAATGGATTCTCAAAGTGACAGATTATTTTACAAGATGGACAAGATTTGTCACCTTAAAAGGTGCTACTAAGGGTTAGATTCTGAACTTTCTAGAAGGGATAGTGACCAAGTTTGGTTCACCAAAGACCATAGTATCCAATAATTCTAGGGCCTTCATATGTTCAAAGGTATCAGATTTTTCCATCAAAAATGGGATTTTTCTCAAGACCTCTTCAAATTATTACCCACATGGAAATCATTTAGCAGAATCAATAAATAAAAACCTAATTAGGTTAATCAAATGCATCGGGTCTAAATGACAAAGGGAATGGCACGAACATTTGTGGTCCACCCTATGGGTAGATCAAATTACACCAAAAAAAATCTTGAAGATGTATCCTTATGAGCTAGTCTATGGTAAGGAGGTGGTTTTGCATGTTTATATGGAGTTACCCACATTACAATTACTCAAAGCCCTAGAAATAGAGTAAAATGGTGTAATGGAGGTATGGATAGTTGGGCTTCTAGAGTTGGAAGAAAATAGAGAGAGAGATTTTGAAGTAATGATTAGTCATTAGAAAGAAGTCAAACATTGGTTTGACAAAAATACTTCCAACCCAGATTTCTAGGAGGGGAGCTTAGTGCTAAAAGATGATGAGTGCTCTACGAAACCATGGCAACATACCAAATTTGAGGCATTGTGGAAGGGTCCTTTATGAATCAGTGTGTGCAAAGAAAATAATGCCTATGAGTTAGAACACATGGAAGGTAATGCATTATGGATACCTGTGAATGATATTCATCTAAAAATATTCCATTAAATTATGGGATTTTTGTTTTAAGAGTTCTTTACAAACATGTACTATATGTAGATTTTGTAAAAAGCTTGCATTTTTAGTTTTAGTTTTAGAAATAAGTGGAGAAGAAGTATGAAAAATATATTATATTATTTTTTCATCAAATTTACAATGTTGGGTAGCCTAAGGCTTATATTTTTAACAAAAAAGCTTTATTCAAGCAAAACCTAGAAATGGGTATTCGAGCAAAATGCAAAAAGGGACAAAATTGAGGCATTTTTACAATAATAACAATAGAAAGGCCTCTATTTATCATTATAAGGGCTAGTTAACCATATATTTTTATTCTTCTTCTTCTTCTTCACACACAACAAGGATGCAATTCATGAACTATGACCTCATTCCGTGCAGCCGAAGATGATGAGCTCAAACTACTTTTTGAAGTTGTACTGGGTAGGACCTTCATTGACACCATACTCCCGGAGGAGGTAGGTAGCAATAGGCAAAGCCAAAGCACGGTGGTTGTTCAGGTCCATGGTGTGAAAGTCACTAAGGAAAGGAAGCCAAGGCACATCCACACCATGATCAACTAAACTACAAAGGTCCATTGTAGTAGGGATGTTGACGCTAGGGATAGCGACTTGCACTATCTCACCAAGCCCCTCCAATAGAGAAACATTGAACATACAAAAATAGAGCTCTACTATCTTGGTCTTGGTGATGTTCAGGTCCAGCTAAGAGGCCACAAACCGAGATAGGACATTGCAATTTGTGTGCATCTAGTTCTCATTTTTTATGAAGTCCATACCCATGACCCACCTGAAAGAAATCACCCCCAAACGGTCACATTTCTTCACCAGAAACTTAATTCTCTCACCCGTGACCTCCCTGGTGAAGGCATACTATGGCTTGCATGGGAGAAGGAAAATGGGGGTACCTAAACAAACAGTTATAGTTGACACAAAAAAGAAAAGGCAATATTGCAAACTAAGAAAATAGCTAAACTCCAAATTTTTTGTTTTTCGAATGAATATTCCCTTAAGGTGGTATAAATATTTATAGAAAAGAGATGTTGGAATCACCTAAAAATGGATGTTCTATTTTTGCTCAGATGGTAATGGGAAATGTTGAGGAAGCTAGTGAATGAAAGAATAAATCTTATGAAAAATCTATCACAATGTTGAACATTAATGTTTAGAAATTGGGAAGTAAACTCCAATATGAGGCGATTTTCAACAACTATCCTTAGCCATCATCAACCTCTGCCATCTTACATAAGTGAAAATATAAGGATTAATGTGCTAAATGTTTGAAAATTTAATGAGCAAGTCCTTTCAAGCATACTTCATATTGCTAAACAAGATCAACATAAGTAATGTCACTCTCCTCGAGGCAACGATTTAACTCAAGGAAAGAGGCAACGAAAAGGAATGTACTAAATCCATTCCTTTAGGATTCTAGCATTCTCAAGGGATGCATATCCTCTACCAACACTTATCGCCTTGGTGGCAAAATTTAAAAGATTAGCAGTTATGACATGACCTTAACTACCTGTACTTCCTCAAGGATTAATTACCCAAAAAGTGATCATTTTTAGAAAATAAAAGAGCAAGTGGTCATTTTAGAAAATAATCTACAATTTTTGAAGTATTCATAATGGAACTTACAACAACTGGAAGGAGGGTTGAATCCACACAAATGAGGTTGGCCTCCACCAATATTTTCAGGCAAAAATAATTTGCAAATGCCCTAGTACTTGAGGAGCATCCTTTCAAGTTTTGTAATAGAATGCTGGTAGACAAGAGTATTAAAAGGGAAGTAGAGTGAGATTTCGTCGATAATATCTTTGACCCCAGGCTAGCCAAGAACCATAAAAATATCAGGGAGGGGGATTTTTGAAGGATGAGAGATTATGGTAGCATTGATAATTTTTCCTTTTGGCTCTAGAATTGTGGGTTGCCCCAATTTATGATACCTATCATACATCCATGCCCAAAAGTAGTGGATGCATGTGCCAATAGGTTTGATGAAGGAACTAGAACCATAACATGCAATAAAATAAAGGTAGTGGTCTTTTCTCGAGCTATATGAGAAATGTTTTTCAAAGAAAATATGGAGACCTATTGGGACGAATCAAATGAAAGGGAAAATTTCTATAGCCGCAAGATGGGGGATAAGCCAACCAGAGGCCATATTTTTTTCCTTGGCACTAAAGATGCTCCCAAACAATACATAGGATCTATTTTCAATGTTGGGTTTTTTCTTTGGTTTGGACAGCGACGAGGAGGTTCACCCTTTTCAAATGGCCCTCGTCTTGATACTCAAGCATGAAAAGGAATATAGATACTTTGATTTTGTTGATGTCATAGCTGCCAATATGTTATTGCAGCTAAAAATTTACTATGCTAAATATAAATTCAAGTACTCCTCTTTCTTGGTCCATTTAATCGTAAATCAATATTTTAGGTTTTTAGAAATAAATTTACCTATATCTAGGGTAGATGAAGAAGGTTTAATTTAGCCAATTTCAGTATGGACTAGTGTCCTATCAAGGACAAGTACTTATTATGAGTTTGTACACCTCATTCTAAGACTAGTGCTACAAGAATTATTACCTCAAGCAAGTGGTTGTTTGTCTCCTGAGGTTTTGTTGTGGATTAGAAATGCATCGCCCCAGGTGGATTATTTATTTAGGGAGGATTTTACATTCATTAGGTACCATGGTTTTGTTGGGGAGCCTTTTCGACTCCCAATATTTGTAACAGATCAGGTTTTTTTGTGTTGGAGGCATGCCGATAGGAAACTCTTACCGATAACGCATATGGTAGAGGAAGGACTAAAATGAAGTTATTTTCATTGCCCCTTTATATTGCAAATAGTGGGGTAGTACTAGAAAATCATAAGGATTAGAGGGAAATATCCATTTTTTTGGTGGCTCTGGGCTTAGTTCTCATATGTGATGAGTGGGACTATAATCCGTCAAGATAGCTTCCGCTGAAGCATGAGGCATGAGAATATGTAGAGTTTAAGAGAAACCTGATACAGGGAAGACCAGATTTGTATGTCAACTTGGCCCTCATACCCATGAAGAGCCTAAAGTGGTTGAATTTCTATAACTCACATGTAAGATATTAGAGGCATATGTTGATAAAAAAGACCTTACGAAGCTAGATGAGGCAGTGAGGATGGTCAAAATGTAAAATGACAGATTTTTGGAGGTTCTAATAGGAAATGGGTAATAGTAAGAGGCATCTAGACGATTTTTAGCCATATGATGAACAATTTGTTGACATCTATGAAAAAGAGGTGTATTTTAACAATAGAAATCTAGAATCCATCGATGAATTAATTGAAGATCAACTTTCGCATCATCCTCCCTGCCAACTAGGGTCCCACAAAGGGAAAAATTCTAAGCAAAAAAACTCAAAGGTTGTGTCTTCTACCAGTATCTGAAGCAAAGGAAAGAGGACCCGACACTCTTCAAGGGGAATTACCATGGAACATGAAGGAAAGGATTTGGTTGGTTCATCTGTGAAAGAGTCAGATCGATCTAGCTTGGGAAAAACAAAACTACGACAACTTCGAGATCTTGATGCATTCGATGCATTCGTCCGAAATGAAGAAGAATCAAAATCTGCTCGCCATAGTGTTCAGACTATTGAAATTCAGGTGAGTCTTGCTCCCCATCTTCTCCTTGCTAATGCATCTTTGGTCAAACCTTTACCTCCTCCCATTGATAATAATCCTCTACCTTTAGATCTAGAATTATTAGTGTAAAATGAGGCCCCTGCTATTTTTAATGTTTCAGGTAATGTGGTACCACTTTCTGAGAAAATAGTATCTACTATGACAATCATTGACTCTCTAATTGCCCTATCTAAGGCCCCCTAGAGAAATATGAGTTTCCTATGCTATGTTCTACCTTGGGTTTGTTCACAATTAGACAAAAGTTGCTTGATTTTCCTGTTACACTTTTCACTCTGACAGGTACCCCAGGCTACTGATCCCAATTTGGCATCCAACCATTCTCAATGATCACTCTCCCATTTTTCTCCCTGCATGCTCATATGTCTGAAATATCTCCATCTATTACCTTTCTCAGTCTTCCCCAGGTGCTTTTATAGCTACATAGAGTATTGACACCTTGTAGATGCTTCAAAATAGTTTTGATGTAACTAACCAGGCCCAACAAAATAGAAAACATAAAATAAGGGAAAATAATGTCGAGTTGTTAGCCTCTAAGAAGATTCAAACATGTTTTAATGAAGAGAAAAACTCTCTATGGATCACTACAATGAAGCCACTCATAGCTCGACTAGAGGGTCAAATGCAGTCGTAAGTTTATGATATCCAAGTAGTAGGTCTGGATTTGAATGAAATCCGCCCTTGCGATAAGGTGAACCTGGCGAAGACCACTTAGAAGGTGCTATACATAGACTACGAGAAGTTGGATTGGAAGTTGAGAAATCATGAGGGTAAGCTAGTGATTGTGAAAGAAATAGTGAGTCATCTACAATTAGAGCTCAGGGCCCAAAATGAGGAGATGACCTGCATATTGCAGGTACAAGACTAGAAAAATGAAGTAGTAGGATCTCTTAAGGCGCTCCAAGATGAACAAATCAAGCTCTATGTTGATATTGATAGATTGAAGAGTGAACTCGCACCCAAGCATCAGTCTATTAAAGATTTTTGGCATGTTTAGGAAGATGTAAGAAAGGATTTAGATGGCATCCAAGCTAAGGCTTCTGATGAAATCCACAAGGTCTAACAAGAAATTAAAAACCAAGATGTGATAAGAAAAAAGTTGAAGATTCTTTGCATACATGGATTTAGGAAACCCAAAATCTGGTGGCAGAACTAGGAGAATCTCTTGATAGGAGAGATCAACTAGAGAAAATATTGAAGGAGAAGGAGACCCAAATACAAGAAGGGTTGGCCGCTGCCAAGAAATCCACAACCCTTCCTATATAGAAAAGGTTGGTATCCGCTTATTGGGAGTGAATCATTGTTTCAATCACTATCCTCAAACCAGATTTGTAATTCCTATGGGATTCCCGAGAAATAAATGAAAGAGTGGGCTTGATGGCTAATCAAACCCTTCAAGATTATGGTCACGACTAGTCAAATCCTAGAATTTAATCTCCAAGATTTGTATGGAAACAAATGAAGCTCTAAGAGGTGATGGTATAACAGATCATGGGGTAGCCTCTAGTAAAGTAAACAAATTCATGTACTACCATAAGGTGGCATCTAAAACCAAGAACAACTAGGCCATTTTAAATAAGAGGATTGATGAAATCAATAAGGATTTTGGGATCTTATAAAGTTATCGGTTGCCTCCTTTCTTCTCAGTAAGTGGATATGTTCTTTTGATCAAAAAAATTATAGAAGAAGTCCAAAATAATATTCAGACTCCTCCAAATCTTCCAAGCCCAAGCTCAGCCCCAATAGCAGATGACCTTGATGGTGAGGTTCTTCATCTCTCATGCCTCTATTATCACCTTGACATCATTTTAGAAAGATTGGGATTTATTTCTTTTAAGGAGGTCTTGGAACTAGATAAGGCATATAAGGTATTTAGTAGCCTTAATCAACCAAGTGACACAAACTAGGAGATGCTACATTTTGTCTTCCTCAGGCTCCAAGAGAACCAAAGGTCTCAATTTGAGCCTTTGCAAAAAGGGCCCCCCTGTGAGTCACTAGAACTGTGAAGCAAATTTTTCTTTTTATAATTTTTATCTTTTTGCTCTATTTTATGCCTCTAGAAGCACCCTAGTGTATAACGTTTGCATTTCCAAACAAACGCGTGACACACCACATGGTGGTTGTGCATCTCTAAGCAAGTATTGGTTTAGTTGTTAGAAAGTGAACCACGTGTCGATCTAGTGGATGTTTTCTTGTTTTCACTTTTTATACAGGAGAAGTTGTTTTCTTGTTCGACACATCACCCCTTCGCATTGTAGCCCAACAAAGGAATGTTGGACTTAGCGTTAGATGGAATGTGTTGTACTCTTGATCAATAAGAAGATATGAGGTGGTACTACCAAGTCCACTTGGGTGATCGATAGTAATGATTGTCAGACTATTCCTTGGGATCAGAGCAATTACGAGCACTGATCCTTTTGAAATATTTAGGTGGCATAAATACAATAGATGGAAAAGATCTAAAGAAGGGGTTCTCAAGCTATCAGTTTTGGACATCTAGTAGTCATTACTTCTGGGAAGGTCATAATTTTCTCTCTAAGGGGGCTATATATTGCAGATGATAGGCATGAAGTAAGACTTCCAAAATGTTATCCTATTGGAGAAGTTTTTTTTAGTTTTCTTAGTTAGTAGAAGAATTTATTTTTTAATTTTTTATAGAATATTACTTCACTCTGGTATGGTATGTCTCGTTTATTATCAAACTATTATTAGATTGGAATTCGATCTTTTTTTTTTAAGTTCATTTGAATATGAAATATAGGTTATTCTGAAAAATACTTGAAATTGTACATGATATGGTGTCTTTCAATATTTCTTTCATTATATCTGTGTTTTGAATAGAGCATTGTGTCTTGCTAATCTAAATAGTTTTGATTATCAAACTTCTATATTGTTTGTGTATATGAATGAATCGTAAGCTTTAATAATTGGACTATGTCATTAGACTTTTCTGTTTTTCTTGTAAGCTTACCATCTTTTCATAGTATGCTATATTAGGAGGGAGAGTTTGTATTTCTTTTGAGAATGTTTTTTTGTTAGATCTAGGACCATTGTGCTTGATTCAGATCTTAATATATATTTCCTGAGGGTTGATTGAATAGCCGTATTTTTCTTGTATTGAGCCTTTGTTGTTTGTTATTTTTCTTCCACTGAAGGGAAGTGATGTTTTGTGTCTAATATATCATTCACACGAGAATTTAAGTGATTTTTGAAATGTTGTAAAAGTATTGATGCATCACCACCTTTCATGTTTTTCTATTTATATTTCTTGTTCCTTTTCCCTAAAAAACTTAGAGAAGAGTTGGATTTCTATAAAAATCTAGGAGGTATTCAATGAGATGCATGTTGTCCCCCACTCACTGAATTTCCCATAAGATTGTCATAGAGGCATAATATTTTATGAACAACAAACACATTATGCATAATGTTCCCTAAGAAGAGACGTTGCATAAACTAATAAAAATCCCATTGATAAAATCTTTCATTTACAATGTCTATGAGTTTCAAGCATACAATCTTTTCTTGCCTCATAGAGCTCGAAGATAATTCTTGTGTGACACCTTATTAAAGTTATCCGAAGGTATAACTTTGGTATTGTTGAGTGGGAAGCCCAATCTGAGGCATGAATTTCCCCATAGCCACTTGCATGTGTGTGTGTGCATACCAGCCATGAGTGAATGTTTCTGACCTTTTTGGACTTCTCACCTGGTGGACAACCAAGAGTTCCATCACCTCAGAATGAGTGTGCATTTTGAGACAAATAAAATAGATCTGATCCACATAATGTTGGACAAATGGTTGAAACTTGATTCATCTTATTATTTTTGCTCATTTGTATTTCTCTTTCTTCCAATTATTGAAATTGTATGATCATGTATCTTTTTCTACTGCAAATCATACACCCTGTGTGTGTCCTTTTGTGATTATGTCAGTTTGACTTGGGATCTTGGATCCTAGGGGCTTGGTTACCTCCTTCATCTTTCTCATCCCTTTTCATCCACATTGGTATGATTGGATCCCTCTTGAATGTTTGCTTTTGTGTGAGTTTGAAACATGTTCATCCTCTCACTAAAGTGGGGGCTAAATGTAATGTCAAAAAATTGGTCCTTAGGAATTTTCACGCTTGTTTAGCTCCTCCTTGTAGATTTGGACTGAATGTCACCTTGATCTAGTCTTGTGAGGTATTTTACACATCCACATTAGTGTTAGAGTAATCAGTTATTTACTTTATTAATTAAACAATATTTGTTTAATTACTTAAAGTTCCCTTTTACCTCTTTTCACTTAAGCTAACATTAGGTGCATAATAATTAATTATTTTATTAATTATTATTGTGCAAGCCTAGGGTTTTCCTTTTTAGAGTTTTGACCTATAAGTAGTTGAAAACTATCATTTGTATCATAATTTATTTTACATTTTGGGTGAATACATTGGTCCACATTCTTGAGCATTTCCTTTGTTGCTTCTCTTTGCTTCTCCTTGTAACAGGTTATTTGCTTGTAGAGGTCACTGGGCTCCTATGAAGTTGTATCTTCTCAACTCCAACATGGTATCAGAGCTTCAGATCTATAGCTGCTTGTTCTTGTTTTGAAGATTTTTGGAGCTACAAGGGTTTGTTGCAAGCCATTTTTTATTGGAGACGTCATCATTTTTGCTTCAAAAATTCAGTTTTCACTCATTTGTAGGAAAAACGATTTATGGGTTTTGTAGCCAGCATCAAAATCTAAACTAGGTATGTTTTAGATTTTGCATATCTTGCACAGATCTGGAGAAAATCACTGTTGAAAAAACAATGTGCATCATTTTTCTCTTGGTTGAAAGTAAAAAAAAATCATTTTCTCGTATTCTGCTTGTTGGATCAAGAAACAATTTCTAGGTTTTGTTTCTAGCATCAAAATATTTCTAGGTTTTTATTTTTGTCTACAAACAGTGAGTAGATTTTCCATAAATCAAGTTAGAAATAAACGTTTTTTGCTAGAAAATTTGTTTCCTGCAAGCTAAATTCAGTTTTTTGAAAAATTCATAACTTTTGGCCACGATGTCCGTTTTGCGCAAACAAATAGGCATTGGAAAGGTGTTATAGTGCTCTTTCCAGATCTACAGTCTATTTTATTATAATATTTACCAAGTATTTTTTATTCAACTTTGTGTGTTTTTACACTTTGCTCAATTACCTGGTCATTCTGGCTCCTTCATGGGTTTTGTTTGCATGGAATGGGTTATATTAATTTGATCTAAATGTTGTAAGGTCACATTTCTCAATTTTTTTTCATTTGAAGAGTTATCATGGGTTTTTCTACTCACCCTTCAGTTGTTATTCTGGAACGGGGTAATTATGAGTCATGGGCAAAGGGTATACTTACACATTGTAGGTGGCTTAATATTTTGCCTTATTTGTATGATCTCATACCTAAACCAACAACTTTAGAGGGAAAATTAGAATGGGATATCATTAGAAATCACATAGTAGGACTTATATTGTCTAGTGTTGATCATGACACTTGTTGGCTATATCGGACATTGATTGTCCTCACCCACTTTGGACACATCTTTGGGAGATCTATGGAAACCCAATTCTCTCTCCATTCCCAAAGGATCCTACTTCAGATTGTCTCTTACCCATTACTTGGAGAGAGAATATTCCCTTTGATCATGATACTTTAGAGGAGCTTGAGTATTTAGACACCCTTACATGTTCCGATGGATCAGAGGTTTGTCTGACAGTTCCTACTCTTTAGACTGAGACTTCATCAACATCTCTTGTTGTTCTTGATTCAGTGCAGCAGGGAATCATACATCTTCCAGACATAGCTACTTTGGACTCTTATGTTGTAAACATATTTTTCTTGTTTGTGGAGTCCTATATAGTAGATTTGAAGGATTATTTTGAGGACATTCATCTCCTCTACCTTGATAGTCAGGTTATCACTGTTTTCCCACCATTATCCGTGCATTCAGAGGTTGCATTTCAATATTCTCCAAATCAGTTTGGATTTGACATTATTTGTTTTAGTTCAGACAATGAGACCTTTCAACATCCTATCATGGCACACATCTTGAGACAGATTGGTTCATCATTCTTCACAGGGTTTCTTAGACATCGTCCTTTGGATCTGTTTCTTCCCAAGAGGAGGAATATCATTTTCCACTTCAGGATCTCCTTTTGGATTCTACATCAGGCATCTACCATTGTGGGGGGGCCTTCTTCTCTCTTTTTATCTCTCCTATGGAGACCATTGTACATGTACTTATATGATAGAAGTTGTCTATGGGGGGTATAATGTTATCCACCTCCTATCCTTCTTTCATTAGTGCATTGCTTTTCTTCCTTGCATTCTATTTTGGGGAGGAGTTTTGTTCCCACTGGGTTTTCTCCTTTACCCCATTTCATTTAGTTTGCATTGATTTTGTACATGGGTACCTAATCTGCCCTTGTTGTTGGGACCCATTGCTTTTTCTTTTAGTAGCTTCTTCTAGGTTTTAGCTTCTCCCTAAGTCTAGCTTAAGGGGGGGTGTTAGAGTAATTGGTTATTTACTTTATTAATTAAACAATATTTGTTTAATTACTTAAAGTTCCTTTTTACCTCTTTTCACTTAAACTAACATTAGGTGCATAATAATTAATTATTTTATTAATTATTGTTGTGCAAGCCTAGGGTTTTCCTTTTTAGGGTTTTGACCTATATGTAGTCGAAAACTATCTTTTGTATCATAATTTATTTTACATTTTGGGTGAATACATTGCTCCACATTCTTGAGCATTTCCTTTGTTGCTTCTCTTTGTAATAGGTTATTTTCTTGCAGAGGTCACTGGGCTCCTATGAAGTTGTATCTTCTCAACTCCAACAATTAGACCTCTTGGGCTCATTTTAAGCTAAATTAACTTAACTCTACCCTATTTTAATGTTGTAAAATGTATTTATTTACATTAAATTTTGGAGGCTTATAAATTAAGTGGACCTAATCTAGTGTTGTAATGTGTTTTACATATTCACATTGGATTTAGGACCCTAGTAAGATAAATAGATTCGATTCTACTTTAATTTTTTGTTGTAAAGTGTATTTATTTACACTTTCACACTAGATTTTGGGCCCTATTAGATTTATGACTTTTATATCATCATTAATAAGCCCCTATGACCCCATATTGTGCATCCTAAGGCATATTTTTGTCCAAAACCTAACAAAACCAACATATAAACTTAATTTATGTACTTCCTAACACTTTAGCCCCTGAAATAGCCCCTGTGGGACCTGTTCATGACTTTGGGCAAATATGTCCCATCTAGGTGGGACTTATTCACCCAAGATGGTGAATGAGTCCCATTTGAGCTATTTTGAGGTTTGTTCAGGAAAAATTGGGTTTTAAGTTTAAATTTCTTCAATGTCAACCTTGGGGATAAAATTAATAGTAATGTGAGTGGATTTCCTATATAAATAAGCTTCCAGATCATTATTTCATCTTAAGCAATCTAAGAAATACAAGCAACATCATACATTCATGAGATCAAGTCAAGCATTCAAGAGTTAGGCATTGTAAATTCATCAAGATAGCTTTCAAGATCATTCAAGGGCATGATTTTTCATCAATTATTGTAGCAATTCAAGATCCATCATCGTGTAAAGCATCTAAAGAATCAAACATGTTAGTGAGATAGTGTTGTGATGTAGCATGGAAGATCAAAGACCAAGCATTGTTCTATTCTTATTGTCAAAGATCAATATCTACATCCTTCATGGTAATTTCATGTTGAATTTTAGATTTACAAGACATCATTCAAGATATTATTGTCCATGATTCATGCCTTCATTTCATTTTTTATTATTTTGTTTATTTACCTAAATAGGGTTTGACCAAGGAAAACTCCCATTCCCTAACAATCAACATTCTCTCTCTCTCTCTCTCTCTCTCTCTCTCTCTCTCTCTCTCTCTCTATTTCTTGATGTGATTGTAGATCTAGGTGTCGTGGAGCTTGAAAGATCATTGAAGAATAGGTTTCAAAATTTTTGGAGTCATCTCCCTACTTGCAAGGTAAAATTGTCACAAAAGTCACTTACAGCCCCGAAAATCAGGGTTTCAAATAATTTTTTTTGGAGGAATAGAAATAGTAGACTAAGAGGTGCAGATCAAAACTTTAAATTTCCAAAAAAAAAAGATTGGGCTCATTTTCCACAAGTGACGAATGAGTCCCATTTTTGGTCAATTTTGATATTTTGACATTTTTGGATACCCTTTTTCAAGAAACCGGTTCCTATGCAGAAACCATGATCTGGGACTGATTCACTCAGATTGGTGAATGAGTCCCAATGGACCAAAATTATAGAATCAGCAGCATTTCCAATCTTCATTTAGACCTCTACAATTTTCCAGGTGCACACTTTTTGTTTTGCAATTTTTTGTTTTGTTTCATTTACTTTTTTAGGTCACTTAGAGTTAGTTTGCATATAATACTATGTTTTCCAAGATTTTATTTCCAAGTTTACACTTGGTAGTGAACCCCTAATTTCTCATGATTCAATTCCCTAGAACATTCCCCTTGCCAGATCTCAATCTCCTTTGCATTGAAATCTCAAGGATTTATTATTGAATGTGGAGCATAGAAAGACTTGTTGCCCTAGGTCTTAAAACCCTAGTAGAGGACCAAAGCTCTATGTTATAGTTTTCCAAATTATGGATTTCAATGGTACTCAACATGTGTACTTCCAGTGCTTCTCTTTGAAGTAGGTTATCTCATTATATGGGGGTTGTAGGATCTCTCTTTTCATCCTTTGTGTGGATAGAAATTCATTGTATTTCATCACTCTTTTGGAGAGGATTTTTTTCCCACTAGGTTTTCTTCTTTCCTCCATTTGTGAGCGATTAGTTAGGGTATGTGCAGGATCATCATGGAAAAAACAAGCCCTTAAGTGGCAATAAACTTGAGAAAAATCAGATTTAGGCAACTTGATGTAAACATTTGAATAAGTTATCTATATTATTTCAAAAATATGTAAGAATAGAATATTTATAAAATTGAATGTAGTTTCTAAACTACTAGGTTTAATTAAAAAATAAAAAAATCTATTTGGTGAAATTTTGAAATTTCAATGGAGTAGTACTTAAATTTCGGTGAAAAAATAAGAAGTAGGTGTCTACCTGACCACCCTAACCACAATAAAATGATAATATTTTTTTATAATATTTTAGATATAAGTAGAGGACTCATGTCTCGATGTGATGCATATTATTTTTTAATTTTTTTCCAATTAAATATTTAATTATGAATTTTTTATTATAAAATTTAAAAAATATAAAAAATTGTGTTTCTAACCACCTTAACTTGGTCAATACTTCATGAAATTATTATTATTTTTTTAAATCCTATAGTATGCGAAGCATAGAATGTGACACATGTTTCAGATCCAAAACATGCGATACGGTTTGAAAGCTATAGATGTTTTTCAATCAACTTGTCAATCAGGACTTTAGTTGTAATTCAAATAAAAAATGAATAAGAATTATTTATTAAATTCAAAGTAAAGAATAATTTATATTGGTGGAAAGTTGAGAATTTCCTTGAAAAACCCTTTTCGTTTCATCAATTTTGGGTTAAAAAAAGGTCGTCAGCCACATGGGCCATCATATCACTTACATATCGCCACTTTTTTCTCCATCATGATCTTGCACATACGCGTTACATTTGCACTTGTACATTTGTACTTAACATGGGGGTAAATGTAAGAGGATGATTCCACGAAACATGGAAGTTTTTTCCTTAGCAAAAAACTCAAAATCGACTTCAACAAAATGGAATCCCATTTAGGTTCATGGCCTCGAGCCAAAAATGAGATCCTATTTTTTCAAAAATGGGATCCTGTATTTGAAAAAATGGGATTATATTTTTCAAAAATGAGATCCTGTGTTTTAGAAAATGGGATCTCATTTTTTTAAATTCAAGATCCCATTTTAAAAAAATACAAGATCTCATTTTTTTAAATACAGGATCTTGTTTCTTAAAATACAAGATCTCATTTTTCTAAATATAGGATATCTCGTATTTTAAAATATGGGATATCATTATTAAACGGGACCCTATTTCATAAGAAAATATTTTTTTTATGGTTTTTGAAATGGAAAAAATGAGATCTTGTTTTGATAATGGGGTCCCATTTCAAAAAAACAAAAAAAATAAATTTATGCTTTTAAGAAACGAGATCCCATTTTTTCCGAGATTTTATTTGTTTAAAAATGAGATCCCATTTTTTTTAAAAATGGGATCCCATTTTTAAAAAAACAAGATCCCAATTTGAAAACAGGATCATGTTTCATAAAAGAATAAAATAAATACATGTTTTTATGAAATAGGATCCTATTCTTTAAAATATGAATTTTTGGTTGGTTTTTTGGATTTTTTTTTTGTTCGAGAAAAGGCTTGGGGACCTGAACCTAAGCTTTGGACCTAGTTTGAACTACAACTTGAAGGTCATGTTAATGTTAGAAGGAAAATAGTGACTTTGGACATATGTCTGAAGACCATTTTGTAGAATTTTTTGACAAAGTTAAAACACATTATGTAATTTTTTTTACAATTCGATTTTTTTTCTAATTTTCAATCAATTTCTAATGAAACTAGTCCATAAACATGAAATATCAAGGTTTTTTAATATTTTAATAATTTTTAATTAAAATAATCTTTAAAAATTGAATTGTACGAAAATGTACTTAATACAATTCTTTTCAACTTGAAAAAATAAAAATAAAAATGATAAGTTTAGGTTACCTTATGTGTGATGTACATGACAATTTTTCAAAATAAAAAATTAACAAAAAAAAAATCAATAAAAAATTACAAAAAATTATGAAAAATTTGACTCATTCAGTTACAAATATTTTCCCAAAAATATTTAGAAAAATATGTTTATTTAGGTTAAAATATGGATGGCATACACGTGCATGGTATGGTAAAAAAAGTTACTTTTAAATTGTGGTTTTTAAATACACTTATTTAAAATCAATTTGTATCATTTGGGTATTGAAATAAATTACATATTTGGAAACTCAACTTCGAGTAGTAAATTTTATGATCAATGATTTTATTTTTAGATTCCATCTCTAGGTGCTTCAAATTTTATGGTCAAATTTATTAAATTGTGAAAATCAAGGAAAACACTTCCAATTTTTGGCAAAAAAGTGGACTCAACTTCTTGCATAGACCCATGGTCTAATAGCCAAGACCCATATTGCATAATGACACTCCCTAAGTTGCACTTATGGAGGTGTTAGTGTGAATGGGGTTATTTTCTAACTAGTTCTTACTGAGGACTTATTCACGTTGTTATAAATTTAATTAGGAGTTAAGTTTCCTAATTGTGATGGGCCCATGTCTTATTATTTACTTTTACTTATCTATGTATTTAATATTTCCATTGAGAATTTAATGTGTGTGGCCTAGGTTGTTATGACATAGTTGTGTCATTTTATAGGATTAAGACACATGTCACAATCCTATTGCATTTTATCTCACTCCTTGCCTATATAAAAGTAAGGATTCATATGTATTTTTCCATATTTAATTTATCATTCTCACATCCTTAATGATAGCATGATATTTTTGACATTTTTCTCTTATGGAAGTTATTTTGTCTTGCAAGTGATTGAGAGGTGTTTGAGGATTTCACCATAACCTACTACAAGATAGGCCTAGCTATGGGATTCCACACTAGAGGGATATTTGACACATGTGTGATGAAGATGAGGAGGTGTTATGGCTCCCCTTATTAAGGAACTTTATGAATACCATCCTAGAACAACATCACAACCGAGTTACAAAAGGTTGCTCCTTTTTGAGGAAGATGACCAACTTGGAGCCCATATTTGGACTTGAATGGATGTATGCATGTCTATACCAGGTTGTTAATGGAGGAGGAGAAATATTGTGTGAAATAATTAAATATACAACTAAATATATGTATATCAAAATATGATAGAAGATTGTGTTGGTTGTTTTTACTATAACCAGATTTATCTTCTATTCTACCTATAGAATTGCCAATTCTAATCGAAGGCAGCTCGAAGGACCTGGACGAACTAATGAGGATTTTAACAATAAACCTCCTACACTTTGGGATCTGTAAAACCCAGGATGGTGGTCCCTATAATGTGTTTATAATCTCTACACCGAAATTATAAACAATCATTAACAATTAACATATAATCCCATTTAATAGCTCAACATAATAGGATAATAATGAATTTAATTGGCTTTTCATCAATAGTATCAACTACTTGGAGCATGAGATGATTACAACAATATTTCACAACATAAGATAGTCATTTAATTTTCAATTTGGTAGCAAGCTCTAAGCATAGACAAGCAGACACAAAACCTCACAAACACATACGATTTAGACCAGTGCCATATACCATTGGGGAGTCAAATTCACAAACATTTAAAATTCTATGACAGATTCAAACACGTAGAATATAAGATCTCTAACAACATTTCCTTACAATATCATCAATTTATATCCTAACCCAATACTTCTTACCAAATCCCTCTATAAACGTATCCATCTATAGCTCCAATCAAGCATTTTAATTAATTCTTTGAATTAAAGCCAAAATGAAAGTCATACACACCACAACAGTGAGACGAACATAATAACCCTTGATTATATTATTCAAAATTATGATATTCTTATACAAAGGAGAGACATGAGATCGAAATGAATCATAAGAAATCAAATGCTAGTGTTGTAATGAAACATCAAACCTTTAAAAACCCAAAACCCAAGTACAAAATGACACAAAACCAAAATTGCATTTACATTGAAACAATCAGGCTTTATAACTTTCCCTACAACTATGCCCAGACTCGACCTAAAAATATCTAACTTGCCAACCCTTACTTTTGGCCTTGAAATCCTTCTTATAGAGCATGAAGGAGAAAACAAGCATCGGGCCAGAAAATACACATGTCACTAGTCAATTGGATCGCTCTGTGACATTTCAAAAATATGATTACAAACACCGAGTCCTAAAGCATCTTTTCGTTAATTCCACTCATTAGGGAGAAGTCAGTGCATTGGCCAAACCTCAAAACGTGCACCAAAAATCCACCATGGAGACAAAACCATAATCATTTATAACTATAACCACTGAGCTATTAGTTGCCAGTAGAAAACACCATCTTACTCCTCTTTGGTTAAGTACTTGTCCACCCATTTTTGATACTCTTCATCCGTTGGCCAATCAAAGTTCAACACCTCATTTACCTTAGTATTATAAGGTGTGTATTTCACTGCAACCTAATTGGCCTCTCTTTCAAAAGACTCTCAGAATGTGTTGGTGTTAATTATTTTTTCCATGCTACTTACCAACAAATAATAATCATAATCATCACAGATCAATTTGATTTGTGCATTGATAACTTATTCTTCCCTTTCCTGCCACTATTGCAATGTTTTAATGTTTCCCTGTGCATCAATTATATATGGAAAAAAAGTATCACTCCACTCATCAAAGATCTTTATCAACTCCCTAATTCTTCTACTCAAATCATCAAGTAGGGCTTGGAATCCCTTCAATGATTTCACAAAAAATTGAGTAGGCTTCAATGACTAGGGCCTATTATCTGCATCAAACCTAGAGGCCTTATACATAATATCCCAATCATTGACCCTAAGGATCCATTTCTCAGCCAAAGGAAAAACTATTTCCGGATCCCTATTGATGTATTTTGTTCCATCCAAAAATAAAGAATATAAAGAATGTAAAGATGGTAATCTACCATCAACCTTCGCATTTAGATGCCTCAAAACTGTGTCAACCACCTCATTTTTTTGACAAAATTGTACCATCCTCACTTGCCTTTAAGGAAACCTATAATTATGTGATCTTACTCAACATTTGCTTCTTGGTGGGATCCACAAAATATTCAACTTCTTCTTCAAATATTCTCGGTGTAGGACCGAGAGTAGGTGTCTCGATGGGGGATCTTGGAGTAGAAACAATTGGAGTAGTAGGGGGGACTGATGTTGAAATAGAAGGTAACGCTCTAGTACCAAGAGGACTGGAGGACTCTCCCACCTGCCCATATTTCAATCTATTTACTTCAGATTGCAGCTCAAAATTCCTTTGCTACATCCTACTATATTCTCTAATTATTATATTGTACTTCTCCATCAAATTCTTCTTTTTAGCCTATTCCCTTTTAGCTATCTTTCAGGCCAATTTAGCCACATTTATTGTCAAGCTTGCAGCTTTTTTTGTTGAAGTTTCAAAAGCTCTCTTGATGATTAGCCCTCCCCTTAAGTTTGGGCTAATATCAGTTAAATTTGGATTTTTTTCCTTAGGGTGCAAATTCCCATATTGCTAGAGTTTCATACTCGTTACTAAAGGCAAAGTCCTGCAAAGCTGCCTTAACCTCTTCTTCACTATTTTGTATGGGGTGCTTGGACTGTAAGATAGAATTGAATGATACAATAGTGGATATGTCCCATTCAGGTAAAATCAGGACACCAGCCTGAGTCACAAGTCTTCTTCCCTCCTAAGGAGTGATGTTTTTTAATTCTTCCATTAATTCGGCCTTAATCTCATCATCATTCTCCTACTCAGGCCTATTAGGCCTTGATTCTCTGCTTTTCTTGCACTTGTCCTAATATTCTTCTAGTTTCATCCTCCAAATTAACTGCAAGAAGACAAGAGTTTTCACAAATGTATCATCATCCAAGAATGCCTTGCAAGCCTTCATCCTATCATCTTGTACACATTGCCCCTTTACATCCATGTTAGAAAGCACCAATTGTGTTGATCTAGGAGGGGAAGGGATACCAACCTACATGTCTTAATTATTCACAATTATCTCATCCATCGGATCCTTTTGTGTATCCTCAACTCTCTACCTCTTACGGTTTGGCTTTGATGGTAGCACTGTAGGATCACTTCCCAGTCATGACTCCAGATCAACAATCCTTATCCCTCTAGGTACTCTGAACTTTGGACCTCGATGTGATGATTCTTTCATTATTTATTTTCCTTCTTGTCCCCCTCATCTTCATCACTATTTTCATTCCTCTTCCTCTTGTATAGAGGTCAATCAACTGAGGGCTGATAAGCTGGCCTTTCTTATTTAGGCCTCACCTTTGGTATTTTAACCCCAAAGTCCAATTCCAAATTGACCTTCTTGGTCATCAAGGTGCCCATAATCTCCTTCAAATTATCCAACAATAAATCAACTCTCTTGTGGAATGGAGTAAACTCCATTAATGGATCATATTTGGGATTAATTTTATGCACTATGGCAAGTAGCTTCTCATATGCAATCCATTTTTCCTTATTCAATTCCTGCTTATTCAAGTCAAATTCATTTCTGATTAGATCTTCAGTAAAATTGAATTCATGTACAAACCTAAAACCTTTAATTCATTATCTGAATAAGGCAAAGAATCCCTTAGGGTCATGCTACCTCCTAGAATCACTCTTCAAATGATAATTGTCAAAAAACCCTCCAAAGTGGACCAATCCTCCCTTGGAAAAGATAAAATTTGAAACAACAGTATAATCAGGGAACAAAGTCCCTTTTCCTATCCTTGTTAGGTTATCCTCACGAATACAACCTAGCTTCCACATGACCTCAACGAAGCCCATTCTTGATGGTACATTATATGGGAGAATTCGAGGGGCTCCCTGGAAACCAAACACCCTTATGACAGTACTTACGGGGTAAACGATGATGTCATCCCAATTGTGGCATACCGTCAAATTAGGCTTCCTCACTTTTGGTTGGAGGAAGTCATGGAACTCCTCAAGAATAGTGGGCACATTTACCACCAACCAAGCTCTGAGTCTAGAGTCAAAGAAGTTATCAAACTGCACAAAACTGGCACCTCCCCTGTTGTAAGATAAGTCTGCACTCCAAACTTGTACAGGTAATCTTTCTCCATTCACTTCCTGTGTCCACTCCATCTTCTCTAAGAAGAATTTAGTGTGATTGTAAATGAACATATGCATTAAAAGGGAGTACCAACATCACCTACATGCAACTTCAAAAGACCCTCATGTATCTTTTTTGCTAGTAAATATGCACAATCATACACCATGAAGAAATTGGGATGCTGAATTTGAGCCCCCATGAACATATATTTAATGGGAATCATAGTATTTGGGCTGAATCCCAAAATCTGACACAATGAATAAAATGCTACCAAAAAGTGATTTGCAAAAAAACTTAGCCTAAAAAGCTCCTAGTCACTTGGAATGATATGAATCATTAAACTACCTACCTTGGCCAGGTGAGGAGGAAGAAAATTTTAACCTAAAAAGAGGCTTTGACCTTACATATTCTTGCTTCATCTCCTCAAGATCAGTTGGGACCAAGAATGGGCTAGAATCACTCAAATAAAAAACCTATTGAATCTCATCCGCACTTATGCTTAGTAGAATCCCACCATCATTATCCCTAATTACCCTTGTAATAGGGTCATAGCATGTTGCCACTGCTTTGAGTAGGTCCATGTCTGGAAAAAAATTTGGCACTGCTAGTTTTTGCATGTCGTATCTCCAACCATTAGAGAAGGGGTGGGGTTAGTTTCATTGTCCATACCACAGCCTAAATATTTCCAGACCCATCATAGGAACCCTAGCATCTGTAATATTGTAATTCTTGAATACTAGTCCTTCGCCCAGGGTTCTTCCACTCATTAAAACCAAACCCCTCTTCTTGTCGTTTGTTGATAATAGGAGTTGATGTAGAAAATAATCATATCAATTCCTTTTCAAATAATCAACATGGCCAGAGTGCTTCTTCGGTGGCACCATCTCAAACAACTAGGGCTTCCTTAAAATTTAAAACCTTCAACAAACTAGGGCTACCCGAAAAACAAAATTACAACACAATTGTGCAATTTCCCACAATTCATATGAACTAGTAACCCTATGACAATAATCAACAACCCCCTGAGAAACACACTACAAACTTTTGCAAAAATCACAGTCAAATTCAACCACTGATACAGAAAGTAACTCATGGGATTTTGTGCCTTGCAGAGAACCAAACTTTCACTATGATTGCTTGAAAAAATTTATCTCTGGCTCTGAACCGCTTCGAAAATACTTCAATACTTTCATGGTGAAGATAGAATGAAATCAAATACTTTATGCCAATTGAATTTAGCCAGTAGACGTTTCATCCGATATTAAAGCTCATTTGCATGCTGCACTAATGGCTCCAATCGTATTTGATGCAAATTTAAATTCTAGCCATTGATCTTTTGTTTTTGTCACATCATCAAACGACCACCTTCAAAAAGGCTGATGTAATCTCCATGTCAACGTTGAGGACCCACCACAATATGCAATGCCCAAAGAGTACACTTGGCACCCACCCGTGATATTGCAATCACCAAACATCTTGCATCTTTGGATCACACGATGGTGGGCATCCTTTGATTCCTGCGATCGGCAATTGTGTTCACTCACAACATTCAGCAGCACCAAACATAATCGTCGAGCAACTTTTCATCAAGATTATAACTTCACCATCAATTTTGAGCACGTGCATCTCACAGCTATTTTAGTAACCCACTTTATTACATATTAAAATCTAACACAAATATTAAACACTTTATTAATCCCTTTTCGGAATCAGCAACTAAGACACATGACGCTTGCCCATGATTTCGCAATCAATTGAAACTTAGAGGTGAGGCCATCATGAG
This sequence comes from Sequoiadendron giganteum, assembly GCA_007115665.2. Lineage (NCBI taxonomy): Eukaryota > Viridiplantae > Streptophyta > Pinopsida > Cupressales > Cupressaceae > Sequoiadendron > Sequoiadendron giganteum. The sequence continues at coordinate 616,880,072 of CM021108.1, forward strand.
ATCATGGGGAACAGTCAAGATCAACTTTAGGATGATCGACGGTCATTAAAAAACATTCCCTGGAAAGTAAGATATTAAAAGGGGGAAAGGGGACATCACCTAGGCCAATGACAAATGATGGCTTAAGGTTCTTAAAGCATGGGGCATGAGCCAACCTAGAATTAGGAAATAATAAATTCATGCAAAATATTTAACACAATTTATTAAAAGGGGCCCAACCAGGATGCGTCAGTGGGACATAAGTTGTTCTAAAACATCCCTCAAAAAGGTAATGGTGAAATAGATCCAACCTAGGGTTTAATATAGAACATTAGGATTTCATGAAGGAAAAAATAAAATCCCAACCCTAGGCTTCTTTCGAATAGCATGAGAGACCAGTAAGGTGGAAAAATAATTAATGGAACTCAAAGAAAAAAATTTGAGGCTCCACCAATGACTCTAGTTGGGGACATTCATTCCACTGGAATGAAGCGAGAATGATAGAATCTCAAGTAGAGAAGACCAGTTGTAGAGACAACCAAAAAAATATTTTCCGTACAAGACAATCCAACCAAAGGAAACCTACAACTAACATATATACAAACCCAAGCTTCTATTCATGGAAAATAATACTTCAGCTGAAGCATAACTTCAGGAATTGTCCATGAACTCACAATTCAAGAATATAACCTTTCATTTCTTGGAGGAAATATGAATCTTCCCCCCACTTATTATTCACCTGAAATGGACCCAACTAGATTGCATCAAATTTACCATGTTTTCATTTGTCTTCCAACCTGGCATTCCACATCAAAACCATATCTGCATTTTGCAAACTCCCTGTAGTTGTCTTCTTTTCATACAAATTATTTACCTGCAACTACAATTTGGCATTTTTCATTTGAGCTTCCCTCCTGATCTCATCTAATTCTATGAGAGATTCCACTCTCCACTGTATTTCATCTGCCATTTCATTATCATGCATCTAGATAGATTTATACATCTACATCAGGTTATTCTAGGGCAGCCTTTCATTTATCCCATGGACTAGATCAAATGGGGCACAACCTATTACCTTCTTCACAGTCACCATGTCCGCCCAGACTGCCAATCTCAATTTAGAATCCCATGCCTTCTTATTTTGATCTAGCATTCGCTTGATAATCTTTATCAAGCTTTTATTGCTTGATTTTTCTTGTCCATTTCCTTGTGGGTGTTAAGGTGATGAGTAAGAGACTTGGATGCCATGCTTCTAACAGAATTTCATATATTCTTCAAACCTAAAACATATTGCATTATCTGACATAATCTTCTCAGGACATCCATTTCTAGTCACTATATTACTCATTAAGAAGTCAATTACCACCTTACTAGCTGCTTTCTTTGTTGGAAACACTTCCACCCACTTGGTAAAGTAATCAAGGGCCACCAATATCAATGACTTACCTCCATTTTATTTATGTGCTATCTCTCCTACAAAATGAATACCCCATTGTTGGAATGGAGATTGTAATGCAAGTGGTTTTAAAGGTAAGTTACCAGAGAATTTCAACTTACCAAAGAAACGCTGACAAGAATCACACGTCTTCACTAATTAGTGTGCATCCCTGAAAATAGTAGGCCACCAAAACCCAACCCTCATTACTTTGTGTGTAGTTTTTTTGGCCATATAATGCCCTCCACAAACTCCACTATGCATTTCATTCAAGAGTTCTTTTGTTTGATCTTGGTCTACACATTTTAACATAACACCTTCTCCATTTCTCCACTAGATTATTCCTATTACGACAACATATTTAATAGCATGTAACTTCAATGTACTCTTCTCATTTTCACTTAAATCATTAGGAAATTTCATCTTTCATAAATAATAGATCATACCCTTGTACCAATCAGAATGTTCCATGTCACATATGTGTGATTTATTCTCTTCCTCAAACAAATTTATTTGATTTTCTTCCAGATTAGTTTGGGCCATAAGCTTGGCCAATCCTTGTCCTCTCACCAACTTAGTAATCTGGATTTCAATGTTGAATTCTTGGATTTGTTGATCAATCTACATCTTCTTCTTGACACTTCCTGTTGTGTACAAATGTCCTTCACAATAGCACTGGGTACATAGGCAATTACAGTAGCTCCCATCAAATATGTCTTGAAAACTTTTACTCCTTTTACTAGTGCATATGCCTATTTTTTATTTATGTCATATTTAAGTTCTGCAGCCTGCAAGGACTTGCTGAAAAAGGCTATAGGTTGTTCAAAACCCTTGGCATTATTTTGTAATAACATAGCTGCAACTGTGTGGAATGAAGCAAATGAGAAAATTTGCAAGGGTTTGGAAAAATCAGGGGTTCTTAACACATGAGCTTCCTTTATAGCTTTCTTAATGGCCTGGAAAGCCTATATTGACTCTTCTTCCCATTCAACCTTGGCCCCTTTATTAAGAATCTTAGAAATAGGGAGAACTATCTCAACAAAATTTGTATTCAACACCCTTAAGAAATTGATATGTCCAAAGAAAGATTGTATTCCTTTGACATTTCAAGGTTATGGAACCCTATCTATTGCAACTACCCTTTTTGGATCAATTTTGACCCCATCCTTAGAAACAATATGTCCCAACAACTTTCCCTCCTTTACTCCAAAAGAACACTTCTTTGGATTTAATGAGATACCATATTCCAATGCCCTATAGAACACTTTATCTAAATGTTCACAATGGTCATCTTCTTTCTTTGAATATACTGTTAGATCATCCTAATAAATCATCAAAAATAAATTAATAAAATTTGAGAATGCCACATCCTTGGGTCTTTGGAAATTAGCCCCTTCATTTGTTAGACCAAAAGGCATTCTCACATATACGTAAGTTCCCCAAGGTGTAGTGAAAGCTTTCTTAAATTTTTCACTCCTTAAACATTACTTGGTTATAGCCTAAAAATCCATCCATCATAGACATTAACTCACAACCTGCCACCCTCTGCAACATGGCTTCCATATTTGGAAATGGGTAGTTATCCTTCAATGAAGACACATTCAAATTTCTTAAATCCACACATAACTGGATGTCTCCATTTTTATTTCTCATAGGTACCAAATTTGATACCCAAGATGAATGTCTAATTGGTTTGATGATCCCTGCATCTCTTAACTTCGTGAGTTCTTCTTTCATTTTTAGATCCAAGGTAGGATTGATAGGTCTTTTATTTTGCCTAAAAGGCTTAGCATCACTACTCAAAGTAATTTCATGTTGAAAAAAATCGTGCCTATACTCCTTAATATCATCATAAGACCAAGCAAACACATGTCTAAATTTTCTTAACAAATCAATTAATATATTTCTCACCTTTGGTGATAATTTCTTTCTAATATACACCTTTTTTGGTAATTCGTCTATTCCAACATTTATTTCCTCCAGGTCATCAGGATGGGAAGCAACACAATTAGCCTTCGCCCTATCCTGGTTATCAAACACTCTTTCAAGAACAACTAAACTTTTAGGAATTGTGTTAGTTTTTAACTGAATAACTTCATTCCCAAACATAGTATCCTTACTATCAATTTTTTCAACAAAATCTCCTAAATCAATTTCTTGACTTTCATACTCATCCACACAACTTAAGAATCTCAATATATCATCATCACTATCAAAAACTTGCCAGTTCTTGATATTATCAAGAATAGATGGTCTATTTTGCACTTCAACCATTGAAATCCCAGCATAAGTCATGTGATATGGTCTCAATGCAATATTTTCTAGCAAATATGCCACCTTATTGTGGCCTTTTTCCATCTAATTTATACCAAAATCATCAAATTTCTCCAATTCATGCCAAACAACATTTCTATACTATTTGAGCCTTTTATTCTTTTACACATATACATACCTGACTTGGGAAATCACAAGCTCAGAATCTCCAATTACTTTGAGCTTCTTCATCCCATGTTTTTGAGCCAATCTAAGCCCCAATAACAAGGATTTATACTTGGCCACATTGTTGGTGTGCTCAAATACAAGAGTGAAAGAGAACCTAAATGTCTTTCCACTTGAAGACCTTAGCAACACACCTGCACCAGATCCTTCCTTTGAACTTGCACCATCAAAATACATAGTCCAAAAATCATTAGATTCTGAAAAATGTTCAACTTCTGTATTAATGTGTGCAACAAGTTTATTACAATTACTAGGGGGTTCCTCAGCCCTGAACTCATTTATGCAACAATCAATAAAACATGTCAAATTCTCAGTTGGATCATGCTCAATCATATGAGGTACCTTGGACTCTCTTTCAATCTTAAAATATTTTCCATCAATGTAAAAAGTAGAAAATGACAAATCAAATTGCATGTTACCTCCCATTGATGCACTCCACTTCCTTGACAAGAGCATCCCAAAATGAGGAGGGATGTCTTCAACTAGAACAATCATGGTTAAAACCTTATCAGGGTATTGGGCTAGTTTATAAGGCAATGCTTTAATATTCCCAATAACTAGCACTTCTCTTGAATCTAATGCATAACATTTACCTTGAGTAGTGTCTATTGTTAAGCCCATTTCTTCCATTATCTTGACTCGCATAACATTATTGGAGGCCCCTGAATCTACCATATAATTTCTCAGAGTCTTCCCATTTATATCAACACTAAAAAAAAGGGGGGTTATTTTCTCAAGGCACATATTGATAGAATTCCCTAGATACATAGGGGGGATTTGTGTTACAATAACCTCCACTTCTTTCTCTTTTTTTTCTTCCTTTTCCTTGGCTTCTTTACAATTTTCTTGGTAAAATTTACTACTAGCGATTCTTGTAATCAAGGCTATTGTATTTTCTTTATGCTCATCTATTCTCATCATCTCCAGCCAAGGTATAGTAACTTTAACTTGGGACAATACTTGAAAAATGTCTAAGGGTGTGTATTTAGGCAGGTTAGGAATCATAACTTCATTGGTTTCTTTATTTTCCAGTTGCTTCTTTCCTTCAAGTTTCTTTTGCTTTGCTTCTGGAGTAGACTCAACGGACCTAGTAATCACTTTGATCTTTACCAACAAAGGAGTATCATCTTCACTAGGCTTTGAGATCTCAGTCCTTTTTTCCCATACCTTTTCATTCTTGACCTCGTTGATTTTGACAACATCACTTATGCTATCTTCTTTAACACCCTTGTTTTTATCTTTTTGTTCCTTAATTAAAAGGCCAATAGGCTTACCCTTCTCCCCACCCACAGCTCTATTTCATAGTTGCAATGTACTTCTCATCTAAGTATCCATCTCTTCAATCAACTGAGAAATCTCATCTTCTGATGGTCTCCATAGAGACACTGAATCTTTAGCTTGCTCCATGTTGGAGGCATGATGATCAAACTCACCTTCCTCATTAGAAAAAACTTTCTGATGATAGATTTCACTTTTGTGTCATTAATTATTCACATCAACTTCTTGCAATTCTTCATCAAAAGAACATCCAGCTTCATCAATATATGACTGGGCCATACAACAATCTACATCATTCTGCTTGAAATCAGGAGTCTTCTCATGAGTATCTTCTTCTTTTGTATTTCCAGCTTCAAGCAGCTAGGTAATGGCACAATAATTCAGATCATGTGGATGCACACACACCTCACACCATGGTCTATCTTGAACAAGATTTACAGAGTGCTTCTACAAAGGATCAGGTGTCTGCTAATTAGTTTTAGGCTTATGAGATGGTAGTATTAGTCTTCCATCCTTCCAATTTGTGTTGTAGGGATAATTTTGCAGTCTAGGAGGTCTATCATTTTTATTATATTGTTTTTTATCACTTCCAAGACCCTTTTATTTCTTAGAAAAAATATATTTTATTTACTTCAAAGTTTTGAGGACATTATCCCACATCTCATCATCCTTAGGGCCTGCAGTTGAGACTTTCTCAGTTTTATCCCTAAGATTCTTCAAAAGAGTAGGTTATTCCCTCCTACAATATTTTATAGAAGCTTTCCTATTGATTTCAATATTAATAGATGCTCTAAAAGCATCCCTCATAGTCTAAGGGTCCTTATCCCTAAGGAGATATGCCATTTTAGCATCAAAAACATTGAAATAAGTGGTTAAACAAACATTATCATCTAGTCTCATCACCTGAAACAAATTATATATTGCCTTTTGAAATCTCGAGTTAAACTCTGTTGCAGGATCATTAACTGATTTCTTGATGGTGTTGAATTCACTCAACATGAAACTAGCATTAGTCTTATCACCCTATTGTTCTTTGAAGCATTTTTCAAACTCTTCCTAGGAACCAATACTAGTATTTTGTAGACCCCTATACAAATCCCTTGCATCTTCAGTCAAATATTGGATGAACAATTTCATCATTACATCCTCATGTTATACTTCATAATCATTTAACATATCCATGAAGGCTTTCAAATGTTCCTCAACTGAAATTTTTTTATTCCCAATGAACTTATTCATATTTTCTCTTAACTCATCTGGGATGGGATTTGGGTAACTCGAAATACCATCAAAGAACAGTTTCCTATATCTTTCCAATTGTATAGGTATCCTCTGAAATAGTTCACCAATTTTCTAAGAGTCCTCACCAAACCGTGTATTCTTAGTTTTAGGACCATCTTGATGTGGATTTATAAGCTTCGTTGCATGAATCTTTGGGTTGGATTTATTTGTGGTATTCTCTAGACTAGGTTTACAATCATTTTTCAAAACATCTTGCTGACTTGATGAATTTGTACCTTGTGCAACCTCATCCATACTTGACATTATTAGGAAACCTTTTTTCCTTCTCTTTTCTGCATTTGCAGCCTCAATTTCAGTCCTCTCTAGTTCTTTTCCAAGGTAGACTCTATTTTTGATGTCACATGTGAAAGGGGATCTTTCTTAGGATGGTGAGAAATCACCCTCTTATTTATCTTGATCCCTTAAGCCTTCTATTTTCCCTTTTCTCAAACAGGTTTAGGATCTGGATTACCTGATTGTGGCTTAAAAGGGTTCAAGGGTTTTGGGTCTCCAAGCTTTGACTGGACCTCAGCTTGACCTACATGACTCACTTTGGAAATAGGCTTCACCTCCTTATCAAAAATTTGTTGTACAACAAGACTCTCCTCTTCTGGGTTCGGTCTACTTTGGTTCAGGAGTTTCATGGTTGCCAATTGTCTAATTAATCCATCCCTCTCAATGACATCATGCATCAGTTTTGTTTCCTTTTCTTTGTCCTTTTTTATCCTAAGCTCAAATTTCTTTTGGATCTCTCATCTTAAAGAGCTAATATCCCCAAAACCATCTTCAAGGTCAAACAAAGACATGTCAGAACTTGATGTTTCAGTTAAGTCTATCAAGTTTGCTTCTTCATGCCTAAATAATAAAGGAATGCCATCATCTTCAGTAGGAGGAGGAGGTACATCACTGGTGTATTCTCTATGATGGCTTAGAGTTACTCCTACTTCTTCTCTCAGTATATTGGACACTAATAGGCCCGTTATTATGACAGGCTACATCCTCTTGAACAGGTGTATTAAATATTAAAAAATCCAAAGCTATCTGATTGAGAATTTCTAGATACATGTCCAAAAGTCTTAGGGATAGGTTTTAGAGGCTTACTTGTACCTTGGTGTACATTATTTTGTGATGCAGGAGCAACATTGCTAGTTTTTGGTTTCTTCTTTATCCAATCCTTCTTCTTCATCATAGGAAGTTCACCTTCAAATTTGTGTTTTGGGCGATTCTTTACGGATGACTTGGTGTTCTTCATGTCTCTGTGCTTGTCCAAAAATATTTTAATTGGTATTAAATATTCAAATGAAATGTACACTGGTGCAGAGACTTTAGAGTCGCCACCCAATTATCTTGGGAAAACCAACTATTCAGGAACACTTGGTAGAGTTTTAAAATACTTTTAGAATTTCTCGTACTGACAATGAATGGAGTTTCTTCATGAGATATTCACAATTTTTCAAAAATAGATGAATTAGATAAAAGAAAAGAAAATCCATGAGCTCAACCTTAAAATCAAAAAAATACTATGATAACTCTATGAAAAACGGATAACTGACCCAGTGATAAGAAAATTCAAACTAAGTCCTGAGCTGAGTCACCATTTTTTAGTTGTATTTACTGTAACCAGGTTTATCTTCTATTCCACCTATAGAATTTCCAATTCTAATTGAGGGAAGCTCAAAGGACTTGGAACAACTAACAATGATTCTAACAATAAACCTCCTACACTTTGGGCTCTGCAAAATCCAAGAGGGTGGTCCCTATAATGTGGTTATAATTTTTGCATTGAACTTATAAACAATCATTAGCAATTAACAGATAATCCCATTTAATAGCTCAACATAATAGGATAATAATGAATTTAATTGGCTTTTCATCAATAGTATCAACTACTTGGAACATGAGATGATTACAAAAATATTTCACAACTTAATATAGTCATTTAATTTTCAATTTGGTAACAAGCTCTAAACATAGACAAGCAGATACATAACCTCACAAACACATACGGTTTAGACCAGTGCCATATACCATTGGGGATTCAAATTCACAAACATTTAAAATTCTATGACAGATTCAAACACATAGCATATAAGATCTCTAACAAGATTTCCTTACAACATCATCAATTTATATCCTAACCCAGTACTTCTTACCAAATCCCTCTATAAACGTATCCATCTATAGCTCCAATCAAGCATTTTAATTAATTCTTTGAATTAAATCCAAAATGGAAGTCATGCACACCACAACAGTGAGATGAATGCAATAACCCTTGATTATATTATTCAAAATTATGATATGCTTATACAAATGAGAGACATGAGATCAAAATAAATCATTAGAACTCAAATGCTAGTGTTGTAATGAAACATCAAACCTTCATAAACCTGACTACAAAATTACACAAAACCTAAAATGCATTTACACTGAAACAATCAGGATTTACAACTTGCCCTACAACTATTCCTAGAATCAACCTCAAAATATCTAACTTTCCAACCCTTACTTTTGGCCTTGAAATCCTTCTTATAGAGAATGAAGGAGGAAACAAGCATCGGGCCAAAAAATACACATGTCACTGGCCAATTGGACCACTCTGTGACATTTCAAAAATATGATTACAAACACCGAGTCCCGGAGCATCTTCTTGTTAATTCCACTCATTAGGGAGTAGCTGTTGCATTGGCCAAACCTTGAAACCTACACCAAAAATCTGCCATGGAGACAAAACATTAATCAGTTATAACTATAACCATTGAGCTATTAGTTGCCAGTAGAAAACACTATCTTATGCCTATTTAGTTAAGTACTTTTCCACCCATTTTTGATACTCTTCATCTGTTGGCCAGTCAAAGTTCACCACCTCATTCACCTTAGTATTGTAAGGTGTGTATTTCATTGCAACCTAATTGGCCTCTCTTTCAAAAGACTCTAAGAATGTGCTGGTGTTAATTATTTTGTCCATGCTACTTACCAACAAATAATAATCAGAATCATCACAAATCAATTTGATTTGTGCATTGATAACTTCTTCTGCCCTTTCTTGCCATTGTTGCAATGTTTTAATGTTTCCTTGTGCACCAATTATATCTGGCAGAAAATTATCACTCCACTCATCAAAGAACTTTACCAGCTCCCTAATTATTATACTCAAATTATCAGGTAGGGCTTGGAATCCCTTCAATTATTTCACAAATATTTGAGTAGGCTTCAATGACTGGGGCCTATTATCTGCATCAAACCTAGAGGCCTTATACATAATATCCAAATCATTGGCCCTAGGGATCCATTTCTCAACCAAAGGAAAAACTATTTCCCGATCCCTATTGAGGTTTTTTATTCCATCCAAAAATAAATAATATAAAGAATGTACAGATGGTAGTGTACCATCAACCTTTTAATTTAGATGCCTCAAAACTATGTCAACCACCTCATTTTGTTTGGAATTTGTACCATCCTCACTTTCCTTGAAGGAAGCCTGTAATTTTGTGATCTTACTCAACATTTGCTTCTTTGTGGGATCAACAGAATATTCAAATTCTTCTTCAACTGGCACTGGTGTAGGACTGAGAGGAGGTGTCTAGATGAGGGATCCTGGAGTAGAAACAATTGGACTAGTAGGGGGGTTTGTTCCTAAAATAGAAGGTAACATTCTGGTACTAGGAGCACTGGAGGACTCTCCCACCTGCCCATATTTACACCTATCTACTTGAGATTGCAGCTCAACATTCCTTTTCCGCATCCTACTATATTCTCCAATTATTATATTGTACTTCTCCATCAGAGTCTTATTTTCATCTTCTTCCCTTTCAGCTATCTTTTGGGGAAATTTGGCCACATTTATTATCAAGCTTGTAGCTTCTATTTTTGAAGTTTCAGAAGCTCTCTTAATGATTTAGCCCTCCCCTTAAGTTTGGGCTGATATCAGTTACATTTGTCTTTCTTCCTTAGGGTGCCAATGCCCATATTGCTAGAGTTTTATACTCCTCACTGAAGGTAGAGTCCTACAGAGCTGCCTTAACCTCTTCACTATTTTGTATGGGGTGCTTGGACTCTAAGATACCATTAAATTCTACAACATTGGTTATGTCCCATTCAGGTAAAAGAAGGACACTAGCCTGAGTCACAAGTGCTCTTCCCTCCTCAAGAGATGTTTTTGAATTCTTCCATTAATTCAGCCTTAACCTCATCATCATTCTCCTACTCAGACCTATCAGGCCTTGATTCTCTCCTTTTCTTGCACTTTTCCTGGTATTCTTCTAGTTTCATCCACCAAACAAGCTGCAAGAAGACAAGATTCTTCACAAATGCATCATCATCCAATAATTCCTTGCGGGCCTCCATCTTGGCATCTTGTACACATTTCTCCTTTACATCCATGTCAGAAAGCACCAATTGTGTTGATCTAGGAGGGGAAAGGATACCAACCTACATGTCTTGATCATTCACAATTATCTCATCCAGCATAGCCTCTTGTGTATCCTCAACTCTCTACCTCTTAGGGTTTGGCTCTAATGGTAGCACTCTAGGATTACTTCTCGATGGTGAATCCAGATCAACAATCCTTATCCCTCTAGGTACTTTGAACTTTGGATCTGGTTATGATGATGCTTACATTATTTTTTTTCCCTTCTTATCCCCCTCATCTTCATCACTGATGTTATTCCTCTTCCTCTTGTATAGAGTTCAATCAATTGAGGGATGATAAGTTTTCCTTTCTTATTTAGGCCTCACCTCTAGTCTTTTAACCCCAAAGTCCAATTCCAAATTGACCTTCTTGGTCATCAAGGTGCCCATAATCTCCTTAAAATTATCCAACAATAAATCAATTCTCTTGTGGAATGGAGTAAAATCCATTAATGGATCATATTTTGGATCCATTTTATGCACTATGGGAAGCATCTTCTCATATGAAATCCATTTTTCCTTATTCAATTCATGCTTATTCAACTCGAATACATTTCTGATTAGGTCTTCAGGATAATTCAATTCATGTACAAACCTGCCACCTTTAATTCATTATCTGAACAAGGCAAAGAATCCCTGAGGGCCATGTTGCCTCCTAGACCCACTCTTCAAATGATAATCATCAAAAAACCTTCCAAAGTGGACACATCCTCCCTTGGAAAAGACAAAATTTGAAAAAATAGTATAATTAGGGAAAAAAGTCCCTTTTCCTCTCCCTGTTAGGTTGTCCTCATGAATACAAATTAACTGCAACATTAAATCAGTGAAACCCATTCTTGATGGTACATTATATGGGAGAATATGAGGGCTCCCTGGAAACCAAACACCGTTAGGACAGTGCTTATGGGGTACAAGATGATGTCACCCCGATTTTTGCATACCCTGGAATCAGGCTTCGTCACTTTTGGTCAGAGGAAGTCATGCAACTCCTCAGGAACTCTCGACACATTTACAACCAACCAAGATTTGATTCTGGAGGTAAAGTAGTTATCAAACTGTAGAAAACTTACACCTCCCCTATTGTAAGACAAGTCTACACTCCAAACCTGTACTAGTAATCTTTCTCCATTCACTTCTTGCGTCAACTCCATCTTCTCTAAGAAGAAGTCGACATTCTTGTATAGGAACATATGCATTAACAAGGAGTACGAAAAGAAAGGAGTACCAAAATCATCTACACGCAACTTTAGCAAACCCTCATGTATCTTTTCTGTTAGAAAATATGCAGTCATACACCATGGAGAAATTGAGATGCTAAATCTGAGCCCCCATGAACATATATGCAATGGGCATCACTTTATTTGGGTTGAATCCCAAAATCTGGCACAATTAATAAAAGGTTGCCAAAAAGTGATTGGAAAAATAGCTTAGCCTGAAAGGCTCTTGGTCACTTGGACTGATATGAATCGTTGAACTACATGCCCTAGCCAGGTGAGGAGGAAGCAACTTTAACTTGAAAAGAGGCTTTGTCCTTGCATATTCCTGCTTCATCTTCTCAAGATCAATTGGGACCAATAATGAGCTAGACTCACTCAAATAAAAAACCTATTGAATCTCATTTGCATTTATGCTTAGGAGAATCCCACCATCATTATCCCTAATTACCCTTGTAACAAGGTCATAATGTGTTGCCACTTCTTTGAGTAGGTCCATGTAAGGAAACACATTTGGCACTACTAGCTTCCCCATGTCATATCTCCAGCCATTAGAGAAGGGGTGGGGTAGGTTTCACTATCTATACCACAGCCTAAAAGTTTCCAGACCCATCATAGGAACCCTAGCATCTGTAATATTGTAATTATTGCATACTAGTCCTTCACTGAAGGTTCTTCCACCCATAAAAACCAAACCTCTCTTCCTATAATTTGTTAAAAATGGGATTTGATCCAGAAAATCATCATATAAATTCCTTTGCAAATAATTGACATGGCCAGAGTGTTGCTTCGGTGGTTCCATATTAAACATCTAGGGCTTCCTTAAAATTTAAAACCCTTGAACAAACTAGGGCTACCCAGAAACAAAATTACAACACAAATATGCAATTTCCCACAATTCAAATAAACCAATAACCCTACAACAATAATCAACAACTCCCTGACCAACACACTACAATTCTACAACCTTTCACAAAAATTATAGTCAAATTAAACCAATGATACAAAAAGTAACTCATGGAATTTCACACCTTGCAGAGACCCAAACTTTCACTGTGATTGCTCGAAAAAAATTATCTCTAGCTCTGAACTGCTTTGAAAATACTTGAATAATTTTGTGGTGAAGATAGAATGAAATAAAATACTTTATGTCAATTAAATTTAGCCAGTAGACGTCATCCACCATTAAAGCTCATTTGCATGCCATGCCAACAACTCCAATCATATTTGATGTGAATTTAAATTCCAGCCATTGATTTTTTGTTTTTCTCATGTCATCAAATGTCCACCTTTAAAAGGGCTGATGTAATCTTTATGTCATCATTGAGGGCCCACCACAATATGCAACACCCAAAGAGTACACGTGGTGCCCGCTCGTGATATTGCAATCACTAAACATCCTGCATCTTTGGATCATGCGATGGTAGGCAACCATTGATTCCTGCCATCGGAAATCATGTTCACTCGTAGCATTCAGCAGCACCAAACATAATTGTTGAGAAAATTTTCATCAAGATTATAAAACCACCGTCGATTTTGAGCACGTGCATCTCACAATTTTAGTAACCCACTTTATAACATATTAAATTCCGACACAAATATTAAACACTTTATTAATCCCTTTTCAGCATCGGCAGCTGAGACATGTGGCGCTTGCCCATGATTTCACAATCAGTTGAAACTTAGTGGTGAGGCCATCATGAGATCATGGGGAGTGGTCAGGATCAACCGTAGGATGATTAACGGTCATTAAAAAACATTCCCTGCAAAATAATATAATTATTAAAAGGGGGAAAGGGGACATCACCTAGGCCAATGGCAAACGATGGCTTAAGGTTGTTCTTAAAGCACGGGGCACAGGCCGACCTAGACTTAGGAAATAATAAAGTCGAGGGAAATATTTAACACAATTTATGAAAATTGGCCCGACCTAGACGAGTCAATGGGACATAAGTCATTCTAAAACCTCCCTCAAAAAGGTAATGGTGAAATAGATCCAAACCAAGGTTTAAGATAGAACATTAGGATTTCATGAAGGCAAAAATAAAATCCCAACCCTAGGTTTCTTTCGACAAGCATGAAAGACTAGTAAGGTAGAAAAATAATTAATGGAAGTCAAAGAAAAAAATTTGAGGCTCCATCAGATTGTTTCGAATTTTTCTCATAGACCAAAACTATATAGGAGGAATTCTAGTGAATTATGAAGTGTAGGTTAGGCTTCATTTTTTAATCAAATATGTAAACCTCTTACAATAGTAATACAAAGTAGCTTTGTTGCAAGCTTATCGAACAAAATAACACTATATAATATTAATATATAATAATATAATAATAATAATTAGATATATTATGTTATTATATTTAAATAATTATATTATAGTGATATATAATAGTACACATTATATATAATATATAATATATAATATTGTTAGAATTATGAAACAAGAAAAAAACCATGAGCCACAGGATCAAACAAAAAAACATACCTTTTACGCAAGAGATCTGCAAACAATTATCTAATATTCATCAATAAGAAAAAGCTACAAAAGCAAGAGAATCTTAAGAAGATATGAAAGCTCCCAATAAATACAATTAGGGTTGAATGCTTATAAGAGAAAAGCCCTAAATGAGAAACAGGTCATATCATGACAATTTTCAACATCACATGAGATGAGATATAATGATCTAATATTAAATCAATTAATAAAGAAATCCTAAGTTAAGCATAAGTGTATGAGAATAAATGAGACTAATAATTAATTATTAGCTAATGCATGATAACTCTAACAACTCCCCTTAAGATGAACATAGGGAGTAGTGAAAACCCTAAAAATAATGCATGATGGGTCCAAGAAAACAAGGCCGTGTAAGGTACCCATGTACAAACAAAATATCTCTGTAATGCAGAGAAATAGAGAAAAACTCATGGAAAAAACTCTACTCCAAAAAGAGATAAAAGCGATGTTAAGGACTGAAGAAGCCTCTAAACAAGACAATGTTGTACCGAAAGATAGGAACAAAGTAACATCCATAAGAATGAAGACGCTACGAACACTGTCAAAGAATGAATACTAAAATGTTGAAAGAAGAACCTCTGCTAAAACATATGATGATTAGGATCAAGAAAACAAGAATTTGTATGGGTTCACCCAATGACACTACTCAAATCTGATGGAAAACCGAGGCATACATCAAGGACTCAAAGATATAGATGGCACACACAAAAATAGTCTAAAGAGCTGATCAAGTAAAAAATGGAAGATCGCCTCCCAAAATAGGAATGTAAGATTTTCCATATGGTAAGTGCTCCATCTCATTGAAATGCATGGGTAACCAACCACTGCATCTTCCTAGTAAATAGGAACAAGTATTGAATACATAACTCACTCCAATGTGAAACCAAGGAAGCATTAGCACCAACAGTAGAAACCTCCCTATAATGCTTACAAGGGAGACGTATGAAAGTACACTAAAATTGAATTCCTGAATGCATTGCACGATAAAGATCCAAGAACATCTGAACGTGTAGACATGAAATTACAAGAAAATATAAAAGGTGTGCAAACCAAGGCAGACACACATGAAAAAGGTATGGAGGCATAAAAAAAACAAACATCAACCCCCATGGCACTTTATATCATAGTGCAAGTATAATAAGGCACAAAGTGATGTGCAAGATCCCATAATATAGGTTCAATACAAAGGCACTTTATCTCAATATGTTTACATAAGAGAAATACATGCAATGTGAGCCACAAGGTCTAGAAAGAACTACATATGAGAAGAATTATTGCTAGAAAAAACCAAAAAAAAAATCTATAAACCACCTACACCATTGCAAAGAGATTAGAACCAGCTTTTTGATGATATCTCGTTTTCCCATTTTCGACATCGTATGCAAAAGTTATACTAAAAATATTGAAGGGAACTATACAAAAGAAGATTTGATCTTGACTAGAAATAACATGGACCTAAAAAAAATATCCTAAAAATACCTACACCACTAGAAAGTACTTTGAGTCCTCTTTTCTACGATATATTGTTTTCCCGATTTCGACATTGTAGGCAAACTTTATCGCCTCAGGAAGAAAACTACCCTCAAATGGAAAAATATGCAGTCATTGCATAAAATTGGATATCCAAACAACTATCGTAGCAGAACACTTGTCCAAAATTGATGGCATTTTGGCAATCACCGAATTTTTATAATTCGAGTAGGAGGAATTTTTTTTTTTTTTTTTAACATAAAAAAATACAATGAGTTTTTATTGTAGTAAAACAAAAATTTTAAATAATATTCGTGGGGGCCATGTGGGCCACCCCCATTGCTCCCCATATGGGTGTGGGCCCCTAGGGTCCATAGACCATAGGGGTACCACATGGTACCTTTGCATAGGGTTGCACAAGTATGGACCTACGCAGTACCCTGTGCAGGGGTACCTCCCCTAATGATTGATTTTTTTTTAACTAAAAAATTTTGCAAAGATTTTTATTTTCTTTAAGCTTTAAAATTTTTATTTTTTTTACAATTAAAACACTACATGAATGTTTTTGCACAAAAAAATAAAATTACAAAATATTTAACCTCAGAATGTTTGCAGGCAACTGTATGACCCCTACCAAGTAAAAAAAAATTGTCTTGGGGTGACTTGCTCCAAAATTGACAAATTATATATGGAAATAGGAGTTTTTGGGCCTTCTAAGTGTGCAATGGTGAGGTCCGTTTGGGCTCAAAACAGCCCAAAAAGTCAGGACCCCCTAGATCTGAAGAGAAAAACTCTTTCTTCAAACCCTCATCAAGCCTGTTTGTCAAGACCCAACATGCATCCTTTTTTATGGTTTGTTAGCTATTCCCTAAGTTCATCTTAATGGGGGTGTTAGATTTATCAAGCATTAGCTAATAATTAATTAATCTTTAATTAATTATTAGTCTAACTTATTCTCATACACTTAAGCTAAACTTATGATTGACTTATTAATTGAGTTAATATTAGATCATTATGTCTCATCTCATGTGACATTGACACTTGTCATGATCTACTCCCTTTCTCATTTAGGGCTTTTCTCTTATAAGCATTCAACCCTCATTATAATTATCAGGAGCTTTCCTATCTTCTTGAGAGTCTCTAGCTTGTGTAGCTTTTTCTTGTTGAAGAATATTACACATATCCTTTTGCAAATCTCTTGCATGGAAGGTGTCCTTGTTTGTTGTTTGATCTCATGGCTCATGGTTTTGTGCTTGTTTCACAATTCTAAAAAATATTATATATTTTTATTTTACAAATAGCTTGAAAATATATTATATGCAAGTATTGTCCAAAACATATATCCGGTTTTAGTACAAAAAAATTGTACCACAAATCAAATATTTGTTTTGTAGTTTACAAAATAGATATTTGTTCTTGAGATAAAGGAAAATTATTATGGGTGATGTGATGCATTTTATTTCTCCTGATTTCATTCAAAATGTGTGCTATAATATGCAAATGAGTAACATATATTAAATCTAACTAAAACAGTATTCAAAAGAGATATCTCAAAAGGTGAGATTTATGTGTACCTAAAAGTATTTTTTTAGAACTCTATGAGAACTCATTCTCCCTATTACAAATGGGTCTTGGCTAGGGCTCATGAAAACCAGTTTTTGGGTTTTTTTCTTCAATGTCTTCACTCCTAGATTCTAGTTCTTCTTTGTCCAAAAGCAGTAAATAAATCCTATCTAACTCACTTTCCATCATTTGATAAATTTTCTTGTAATTTTGACAACATTGCAACTTTCTTCAATTTTTCTCTCCAAATGATCATCAAACTAAAACCTCCAATGGCACATCAAAGAGAGAGAAAATTGTTTATTAGGGAATAAAGGTTTCTCTTGGTCAAACCCCATTTTGGTAATTAAACCTTGAAATGAATGAAAGCATAAAGGAATGATGAATGAACAATAATATGTCACAACTCACCAATCCCTATATGAAAATTGGATAAATATGTAATCTAACATGAAGTGGTCTCAATGAATTCACATCTTGAT
Organism: Sequoiadendron giganteum; assembly: GCA_007115665.2. Taxonomy (NCBI): domain Eukaryota; kingdom Viridiplantae; phylum Streptophyta; class Pinopsida; order Cupressales; family Cupressaceae; genus Sequoiadendron; species Sequoiadendron giganteum. The sequence goes on from CM021108.1 coordinate 616,898,196, forward strand.
CATGAAACTTGATATTAAACAATGCCTTTGAATATGCTTGATATGATCTTGAACACTACATCAACACATTAGCTCAAGAAAATGATGCACTAAATATTTGACATGAAAATGGAATCTTGATTGCTGCAATAATCTTCTTCAAATCTACCCTTGAATTCCTTATAAATTCTCTTGAATGATCTTGAAGTTATCTTGTGAAGTATTAGGATTCTTGAATTAAAATTTCTAGGTGAAACATAGTGAAATAGCCTTGTATTTATATATATCTAAACATTAATTCCTAAAATTCAAATATCACAACCTGACATTGAATTATAGATTTGAAATAATTAAAATACTACTAAAAATATATCCAAAATATGGGTCATATGTCTAAGTGAGGACCAATTCGCCATATGGTGAATGGGTCCTATGCCACTCATGTAAGACACACATCAGACAAGGTGAAATTTTATGAAAAATCAGGGTCCTAAGACTAATCGAGGACCCATTCACCATGTGGTGAAAGGGTTCTAGATCACCTACCTAGGACACACATATTCCAAAGTTTTTTTTTTTTCTGTAATGGAGCTTATTTATGTCGAGTTTTATCCCTCATAATTTGCATTTAATTAGATTTGGATTTGGATTAAATAGGCCAATTAGGGAAAACTTGCCTCAATTAATTAATAAAGCCCTAAATTAGTGTGAAAATGTAAAGGTACAACTTACAACACCCTAAATAAGGCACAAGTAAGTCCATTTAGTTAAAAATGATGCTAAACTTAGTGTTAATGTGAGAAACATATTACAACACTTAATCAAGGCAACACTAGGCTCATTTTAATATTAATTATTCTCAAATTAAGTTTGGAAAACAAGATAATTTTTTTGACACTACATTTTGCCCCCACTTTAGTGATGGTATAACCCAATATCAAACTCACACTAAAGTAAAAATTCAAGACACTTATGTATAGAAAAATGACAAAGATACACAATCATACAACATCAAAGATTAAGAAGGTAAAACCTAGATTGTGTAACATGATGTGAAACACATCTAAGCCATAGGTTTTGTGTTAGGTGAGTCTTCCAATAGGCTGGAAAATGAGAGAATCATATTAGGATCACATACCATATCAAATATATCCTCTTGAAAACTTCAATAAGGCACCATAATACTAGGAAAGGCTCCAGAGGTAAGCAAGGTGTGTTGTGCTAGGTGGCCTTGAATTTAGGGTTCGAGATTCACAAGGTTAGCAAGTTGTGTAATGACTAAAACTTATGAATATTAAATATAGGTATTTTTTTTTTGAAAGTGCTTTGTTTGTGTAAGTTCTTCTTATGGATCATCATTCCTAATGTCTCCAAGAGAGGAAAATTCAAGAGTAAAATATTTTCTACTTAAGGAATTAGTGTGTTGCAACACCACTAAGAGGAAAATAATATACTAAGAAATATCACACACTTCAAGGAAACAAAATCCAATAACACCACCAAGAGTAGGACACATCACAAGAAAAAAAATATTACACCATGAAACATGAAAATTGTAGAAAGATATTATCATTGTGGGTAGGTGCAGGATCATCATGGAAGAAACAGGCCCTTAAATGGAAATAAAATTTAGAAAATCAGAGTTAGGCAGCTTGACGTAAAAAATTGAATAAGTTATCTATATTATTTAAAAACTATGTAAGAATATAATCTATAGAAAATTCAATCTAGTTTCTAAACTACTAGGTTTATTTAAAAAATAAAAAATCTATTTGGTGAAAATTTGAAATTTCAATGTAGTAGTACTTAAATTTTAGAGAAAAAACAAGAAGTAGGTGTCTGTCTGACCACCATAAGCACAATAAAATGATTATATTGTTTTCTAATATTTTAAATATAACTAGGGGACTCATGTCCCGATGTGATGCATATTTTTTGTAATTTTTTTCCGAGTAAATAATTAATTATGAATTTCTTATTAAAAATTTTAAAAAATATAAAAACTCGTATGTCTAATCACCTTAGCTTGGTTAGAAATTCATGAAATTTAATTTATTATTTTTCAATCCTATAGTATGCGAAGCATAGAATGTGACGCATGTTTCGGATTCAAAAAATGTGATATCATTTGAAAGCTATAGATGTTTTCCAATCAGCCTATCAATCAAGACTTTAGTCATAATTCAAATAGATAATGAATAGTAATTATCTATTAAATTCAAAGTATTTAGCATAATTTATATTGGTGTAAAGTTGAGAATCTCCTTTAAAAACTCTTTTCATTTCATCAATTTTGGGTTTTAAAAAAGTCCTCAACCACATGGGCCATCATATCACTTAGATATCACCACTTTTTGGCCCATCATGATCCTACACATACCCATGTATGTCACCGCTTCAAATTAGTTTCTAAAACTCTTTAAAGTATCCAATGTTCAATCCTAAGAGATGAGAGCTTCCTCAAAAATCTCTATACCAAGTCATATATTTCTGAAATAAAGCTATGTCATGAAAAAGGAGGGAGAGGTTGCCCCAAAAAATACATAAGAGATATATGGATTTAGGGTCAATATATATCTTTGCTACAATGTTTTTTATAGATCTCAGAAATGTCAACACTCCCCAAATGCTCATACATTTATAAGAATGACACATAGAGAGTGAAAACAAAAAACAATTATTTTGGGTCAACATGGAAGAGATCTAAATGTCTTGATGCCTTGTGTCATCCCCCAAAAGGAAAACACAAGACACGTGAAAAGATAAAATGTTTATGACATAGAGAAGAATGTAAAAATAAAAAGAGGAATGCACAAAATGAGATATGTGTAAAATGAAACATTATGAGGGATCATATTATGCACATGCAATCACATAATGAAACATGAAAATGAAGAAAATGCAAATGAATACCTAGACACATGCAATTCAACCTATAGTAGGTCATTTGTATCCCAATATTGATTAGTATATGCAAAAGGTGGGAAAATAGCTAAAAGGGACAACATCAAGTGTTGAACTATGACACACCAAGTTCAACACTCTTCTAATTAGAATTGTCATTTAAGTTCATGGAAGAGGAGAACAATGAATTCAACTCATTATGCAATTTTCCATCAATCTTTGCAATATCAATATCATCATCTAAATTAATCATAATAGGAGGTCAAATGATAATGTCCATGGAAGGTTCTTGATTACTTTGTGATGAGGGTATAGAGTCATCATGCACTACTTTAGGTAAGTTCGGATTTTTATTTTTGATGTTTCTCTTTTCTTCTTTAGCTCGTAAAAAATGATCAATCACATTATGTTTATGCATATTCTCTCTAGCATTTAGATTTCATTTCAATCTATTGTAAATTTGTGTTTATATAGGAGTGGGTTTGTTAACCATAGGTTTATTTTCTTCTTTTGGTGATGGAATGAAAGGAATCATAAGAGGTTGTTCAACCACTTTCTCTATATCATTGTAGACTTGTTTGACTTTAGGAGGAACAATAGGATTATTCTAGTTATTTCGTGGTATGTTATAGTAAAAGGTAGGAGGATATGTTACAGGTTGCTCTTGGATATTTGTAAGGGATTTTTGTTCAATCATTGGTTTGTCAAGCATAGGTGGCTCAAACATAGTTTGGCATGTTTCTAAGGGATAACTTTGCTATGTGTTTTCCTTAAAATTTTGATATTCTTTGAAAAAGTAGTCCTCAAGAGGTCTAATAGGTTCAATAGGCTCAATCTACAAGAAATAAAATGAAAATTTTCCACTGGAAGAGACAAGATTAAAGCCACAATGATGCATTATAAATATCTCATTGACAAAGGGAAAATTTAAATATTTATGCACAATCAAAAGACAATATTCACGGAGAAAAGCCATGGATGGCCTAATTTCACATGAAATTGGTCTAACGATGGGATGATGGTGAATGTGACACTTAATGTTTTTCGTCAAACTTTTAGAGGGAGATTTACCGATCCCATTATAGGACAAGAAAAACCATTATGTTTTTTGATAGATTCTTTCAATTTTTAATATTTATATTGATCTAGAGTTCGTGCACAAATAGGAATTCTTCAATTATCACATCTCTACACAATTGAGATCAATTAATATCCCATTAGTAGGCTTGTCATTGATTCTTCCAACTATGTGAAGAGGACCATTGGGTGTATGTTTGATTATGTAATTTTGTGAGAAACCAGTATCAAGGGGCGTTTTGGTCAACTCCTTATAAATTTTAGCTTCAATAAATGATACCATTTTAATTGCTTCATCCATATTTTCATCTTTTATGTTTTCATCACTTGTGTCAAAATTCATCACATCATTATTTGTTTCACTAGTTTTGATAAATGAAATAGTATGTTTTGACATGGGATCTGTAAAGATTTGTAAGTTTTGATTAGGAGGAGCTCTGAACTTATTACCATGATCATTCACACCTCCAATTAGAATATTATTAGAATCAATGAGATCTTGCACAAGATTTTTAATACACTTAAAATCTTCTATATCATTTCCATTTTATTAGTGGTAATGCCGATAAGAATTTGGTCTATAATTTGAGGGTAATGGTTTTGTTGATGGTGTTTTCTGCACATCAACAACTCAAACAGAATATGATATCCTATCTCTCTTGAAAGGTAAACTTCTATCAACAAGCCTCAAGAGATAACCCCAAGGTCTCTAATATCAGGTTTTGACAAATGCAACAAAACAACTCAGTGATAAATGTGAAAATGCTAGTAATCACAAAGGGACCTTACAAAACAAATACTGGAACTTTATCAAATTTTGCAATATGTTGATACTCTAAATTCTTAAATAACAAACTCAAAGAAATAGAAAAAGATAAGGGTTTCAAAAATTATAAGCTTGAAATTACTCCTAAGATCAACAATATTGATGACAAGATGTTGAAACAAACCAATTGCTCAAAACTAACTTATGCTCAACCTAGGTTTAACCTGCAATTTTATAGAAATAGTGCAATCTTCTTGTGAACTAAAGATTTTCAGATCATGAACATTCATTCAATTCAAGCCTTATTTTGCAATTGAAATGAACAAACCCACAATTGAACTAAGCACACAATTATTAGATCCAGGCTAACTTTGCACAACAACCTACAATCAATAAGCTACCAAAAGTATGGATCGAGAATTCCAATAACATTCCAAGAATCTAACCACAAATACCATCAAATCACTTAATTCTAAACTTAACATTCATTCAAGATTTCAAATCAATTAGGAAAGATAGAATAACCAGAACCATGCAAGATAAATCAATCCAAGAGAGGCCACCAAAGTACAATGTCTCCAATTATATTGAATTCATCAATAGTAGCAACAATTCAGTATCATGTGTTACAACACTTGCTTCCAAATAAACTAACTTCTAACTCTGCTCTATTGCTTAACTTGATGCGAATTAAAACCTTCTAGCACTACTACCCATAAAAAATGAGGCCACATATCACATTTATAGAGAATGTTATCCCAAGTTAGGGTTACAAATAAAATTTGGCCACAAACATGTCGGCTAGAGAAAGAAAAACCCCAAATTTAAAACATAAAACTATATTAAATTTTTGAAGCTCCTCTCCAGTTCGGACTAGAATCTCCTTATAATTTGATCCAATGCATGCAAAGGCTGGAAAGTAATAATGGGAAGCACAAATTTTGAGGAGTTCACCCATTAGTTAGCCCTTTGTCTTTCCCTTGACCTATTTTATCCTGTACATTGAGGAAAAATTCTTCGATATCATCCAAAGGTGGGGTATCTAATATTTTGAACCTTCTATCAAGAAACTTAATTTATTCCCTTGATTTATTGATAAATTCATCCCATTCCACCTTTAGGTTTTGATATTTATCCATGATTGCAACATATGTGGCCGCATCATCTAGTTGGTGCATAGTGACTAGGCCACCTTCAACTAAATCATAGTTCTCATGCCATCATTCCCTTATTTTTTCTAGACTTAGGTGCTTCTATGCAAACCTCTCAATCATAATCTCAAAGAATAGAATACCCTTGCCAGAAATATCCTTCAATGTATTCCCAATTTTCTGCCCTTGTTTATGATTTTTCTTCAAAACCCTATGATTAATCTGTAGCAATTCGTACCATTCCCAAGGTTGTGAAGCCTTTGAGGAAGGTAGGATTTTATCACTCACTAGCTTTTCCTCTGTGTAGTCCATGATTGTCTTTAGTTTTTGTAGGAGAAGAATTGTATCAGTTTTGTCTTTCCCTAGCACATTTTTCAACCAATCAAAAGATCTATGGGCATCACCACAAGTGGACAAAATGTCCTTAATAATTTTATCTCTTATATTCCTCACTTCTTCCAGCCATTCGTGAGTAACCTATGTAGTGGCTTTCATCTTCTCCAATTTGGTAATGGTATCCCCAGGTAGAAAACCTGTTGCAGATGATGAAGAGATAAATTGCAAAGGCCTCGTGAGATCCTACATATATCTTTTTAGTCTCTCATTCTCCTTTTTCAATTCTTGCTTATCTTGTATCTCCTTATTCAACTTACCTAAAATTTCAGCACTCGATCCTTGAAACTCTTCAACTTCTTGTATCATGGAGGTAGGCCCAAGATTGACAGTCTGAATATTATAATCCTAGCCAGTTACCTCATCTTTATTCTAATCAAGAGAAAGAGTGGCAATTTGGATCACTAGGTTATTGGCCTCATCTATCTCGATCCTATAAATAAACTTAACTCTCTTCTTTGATTTTCCTTTTCCTATGTTGGCTAATAGATCATCCTAGTTTGGAGGAGTATCATCCACAATAATCTACTTACTCTTCAATATCCCATCTAGCCAGCTAGGGACAAGAGTATCAGGTTGTTCATTCTATGTTCTTTTATTAGTTTGATTCATAGAGGAATCAACATTCATATTGTGCACCTCTTCATATTTGTTTCCTTCCCTATCTTCCTCATCCTACCCTGGGTTTTCATTATTTTTCATATTATGTTCACCCTCCTCATGCAATGATGGAGGAGTCCTTGTAAAAAATTTCTCTTTCTCTGGAGACTTGTCCCTCTCTGCATCAACAGGTGAATCCTCATAACTCACCAAAGGAGAATGTATGATCTTTTCTATCTCTTCCTTACTGCTATAGAGTTCTCCCTCCTTGAACTCTTCCACCTCCTCATCCTTGTGACCACTAATCTCTGCATCCAAGGATTCATGTTGTACATCTTGTGACTCAGGAAGGGGAGAGGCATCCTTTCGTTGTTTTTTCATAGGATCACCTATGGAAACATCTGCCTAAAATAGATTATCCTTTGGAGAAGGATTCCTTGATCTCCTTGCATAATCTTGTGTCTTTCCTTCAGAGATATCCACTTCTATCACCTCAGGAGTTGTATTCTCTTCCTCCTTGGAAGTTTCATCATTTTTCTTCTTTGTAATCTTGACCAATCTTCTTCTTTTAGGCATACAATCATCGCCTTTCTCACCTTCATCATTTGGTTCCTCCTTTGCAGGAAACTTATCTTTCTTAGAGACCTTCTTCCTCCTCTTGGAAATTGTCCTCCTATTCTCTTTACCTTTGTCTGTGCCTTAGAATCCTTAATTTTTTTTTTTAAGGGAGACCTCACCTTCTCCTTACCCTTTGGATGTTGTTCATCATCCTCGGAATTAGATTGGGACTCCAGATTTACCATCATATCATATGTATACTACATTCCCTTTTTGTCTAGTTCCCATACCTTATGTTTTATCCACAACTTAGAATACTTGATCATAGGAGCATTCATTTGCTCCAATTCAGTTTTCTCTTCCTCCAACCAATCGATTGCCCCCACTAGTTTGTCCTTGATGGGCTCATAGTCATGATTATGTATCAATTATCCATCATCATCCATCTGATCAGGAATGAATTTAACATTGAACAATATGATTAAGTGGGTAGGAAACCTAGATTATTTCTTCTTTATGACATCAAATTCATCTTTGCAATTTACCCAATAATCTTCAATGTCATCCCTATGCTTGAAACCCCTACTTGCCTTCTTTTGAGCTCTCCCTGTCCTTTCAAACCCGGGTATCTTAGAATGGAATGCCAAACCCAAATTACTCATTTCTTCTTTAAAGGAGTGAGCTAGCATCAAAGAGGGGCAAACCTCACTAGTTCCTATCCTTAGTGGAAAGTCATTCCCAAAGCTAGTTTTATGTGTATCCTTCTTCAAATTATCATCAAAGGCTGAAATTTATCTAGTGACTTCTAGAAGTATGATGTGATTTGTTGGATACTTGGGAAACCTATAAGGATCCCTTTGACAACCATCAATTATGATATATGAAAAGGTGGGGAACTAGATAAACCATCTTGCATACCTTTGTATTAAATCCTTGGCTGCATCAAAAATCCTTACATGCTCTGCTCCCTATAGTAGCCTTGTGATATACACGGTGACTGCATCATTCACCCTTCTGTAGCTCGATCCACCCAAATGCAGATGTGGGTACACCTCTTAGATCACATCATGTCCAAACACCCCTTTAGTAATTAATCCCTTATATGGATGAACCCTTGTGAAGGCATAAGGCAAATAAGATGTCATGGTAAAAATCTTGGTCTGCAACACACTAAATAGTTGTTCATGTATCATAGAACTGATGATACCTACCCAATGATAATAAATTTTCTACTCCATTCTTACTATGACATAAAACGTTTAGTTCTCGAAGACCCCTGCATTTTTTAGGCCCACAACCCTACTAAGAAGTGCCTTGATTTTTTTTCTAAATAGTTTTTTAGTTAACTTGGAGATGTGGGGCTTGGGCTTCTCTATCTAAAATTTGATGACCTGCAAAGCCTTAGTTGTATCATCTGCATAATATTTCCTGGCCACATCCAGATCTAGGCCTACCACATGATATCTATCATGTATATCAAAGTTTTGTACCACTAAAGGAGGAGAGAAATTAGCCAACACTCTACCTTGTGGACCAATCACCCTCTATGTACCCTTGTCATAATGTATAGCACATTCCAAAACCAACTCATAGCATTGCACTCTGGGAGGTGTAGACTTGCAAAATAAACATCATGCATCTCGCTCTAATTAACATTCAATTCTGCTATTAATCAATTATAACAATTTATTGATTAATTCCCTAAGGTTCATCATGCTTAATTAAATAAATCAAATTATTTATTTAAGTCCTAAAGTTATTCTCATTTGATTCGTTAAATCAAATTGATTTAAATCAAATGTCAAACTCTTAAAATCCTCCAAGTTAATTAATCTAAATTAATTAACCTCTAATCATGATCACCTATTCTCCAGCTTTTGACTCAACTAGAGTCAAATCCAAACTCTCAACTAACCCACCCACTTGCACCAATAAATCATTTATTTGATTTATTAATTCTTCTAATTTCTTTCAAAAAGGAATATTCTATCAATTTGAATATTCCCCCCAAAAGGGCTTGTCCCTTCCAACAAAGCATTAAATGCTTTTTGCACAAGTCAAACTTGGCATTTATTGCACCTTTCATCCCCCCTAAACATGTTTTTTCATGCAAATTCAAATTTAAAAATGTCACATTGGCCAAGACTTGCACATTCCTCACCCTCTCACACCTTGACAAGTGGCATCTTGTCATTGGCCCATGAATGATCCCACATTCATCAATTTGGCCTCTCCTCCCTTCAAGTTCAACTATAAGTTGAAGGCTTCCCTCCTTCAAAAACACAACACATCTTGAGGCAAGGTTACTCTCTTCATTTGAGAATCAATCTTTCTCTTCATCATCCACATTTGAAAACATGTCCACTATAGGCAACTTGAGTTCATGAGCATCTCATTGTCTATCATCTCATCATCTTGGCAATCTTTCTTATCAAGGATTGGGAAAGGGCTATCTTCTACATAAAGGATAGCACCAATCCAATATGGGATAGATGTGCTTCATGTTATTTGTGCTTTAAATTATTTCATTTGGCATTTTTAGTTGTTTCAATGTCTTAATTTAGCATGTCTAGTATGGAGTAATATTTCATAGGGTTTGCTTGGTTTTTCCATGTTAGTTTGATTTCCATAATATACTAACATGTTGCATAATTTAGCTACCACAGGAGGAAACCCAACTACATGAGCCAATCCTGACTCTACCATTCTTCTAGCCAACAATGGGGGATCCTGCATGGCCATTCTTGCCTTAAATTCTTCATAGTCCCATTTTCCCACATTAGTATCAGTGATTGTTGACCAAACGGAAGATAACTTGGTCTCAATAACTTTAATTTTTACATCTATCTTGATCCTTTCTAGTTCTAAGATGACAGATGCTCTCCCATCACTAGGATCCACCATTTTGCCTTTAGCTCTTCTAGCTACAACCTTGCTTGATTCAACCTGCATTCAAGAGACTATAATCAATACCTGTCATAACATAAGAATCCAAGTTAGTTCATCATAAATGCAAGTTGATCACCAAAGAAGTTTAAACAGTCAATCAGAATCCCCTAAGAATAACATTAAGAATCCTTTCTCAAAGTTCGAGCTTTTCACCTCCTCGTGGAATTCAAGCCAGAAAGAAATTTCAGAGAATTCTAAGATTGGTGGATTTTAGCGATGGAAACCCAAAATAATATTCATAAGCATCTCAATCATCATGCAAATCTACAAAAAAAATTGCATATCCTTAAATCATCCCAAATCAATCATAAAATGCAAATTCATTAACAGTTAATTCATGCATTGCCATTATTCTTTATTCCTAAAAAAATTTCGAGCAATTCCGTTGAGGATGAAAATATGTGAAGTTAGAAAGACTCAACAATTTTCAGAGAAATGAAGAGGTGAAATAATCTAGAGAAATCCTAAGGAGATGGATTTTGGGAAAAAATTCCATTTTTCATGTTTTATGCGAACTTTGGGAAGATGATGGATCAAAGAAAATCTTGGAAAATCCCATGGTGGAAGAAATCCCCGATACTCCTGAAACCTCGAAATCTTTGACCTTGTCAAAATTTCGTCCAAATCGATTGACTGATCATGATTTTGGGAATTCAAGCTCGAACTTACATTCCATAAATCATTCATCAATGGTTTCAACTTTCTAATTCTCCCCAAGGGTGATCTAACAATACTGATAATGAATTCAAAATCGAACCCTAGGATTTTAGGATGAACACGCCATCACAGCTCAGTTATGCCAAATGCAAAATGCATCCAATGATGGAAACCCTCATGCAAAACGAAACCAAATAGAAAACTAGGCACAAGATGTGGTGAAACCAATGAGGATAGGGCATATCGATTCCAGAGGGGCATCAAAAGATCAAAGGATGTAACCCTAGTTTAACCATAAAACCCCAACAGGCCCAAGCTCAGACACAAAGCGAACCCTAGATACCATAGAAGCATTCACACGGGTATGTCCAGGATCAAGATGGGCCAAAAAGTGATGATATGTAAGTGATATGATGGCCCATGTGGCTGACGACTTCTTTTTTACCCAAAATTAATGAAATGAAAAGGGTTTTTAGAGGAGATTCTCAACTTTCCACCAATATAAATTATGCTTTACTTTGAATTTAATAAGTAATTATTATTTATTTTCTATTTGAATTACGACTAAAGTTTTGATTGATAGGATGATTGAAAAACATCTATAGCTTTCAAACATTATCAAGTTTTTTGAATCCGAAACATCTCTCACATTCTATGCTTCATATATGATAGGATTAAAAAAAATGAAATAATTCAATTTCATGAAGTTTTGACCAAGTTAAGGTGGTTAGACATACAATTTTTTATATTTTTTAAAATTTGTAATACAAAATTTATAATTAAATATTTACTAGGATAGAAAATACAAAAAAATATGCATCACATTGGGACATGAATCCTCTACTTATATCTAAAATCTAATAAAAAAAATATTATCATTTTATTTTGGTTAGGGTGGTCAGACAGACATCTACTTCTTATTTTTTCCCTGAAATTTAAGTACTACTGCATTGAAATTTATAACTTTCACCAAATAGATTTATTTTTTTGTAAAAAAAACCTAGTAGTTTAGAAACTAAATTCAATTTTCTACAATTTCTATTCTTACATATTTTTGAAATAATATAGATAAATTATTCAAATTTTTACATCAAGTTGCCTAACTCTAATTTTCTGAATTTTCATTACCACTTAAGAGCCTGTTTTTTCCATGATGATCCTGTGCATACCCACACTCATCAATTGAAAGTGAAAAAGAGGATACATACCATTGATGAAGTGTAAATCCAGTGAGAACAACTACTGGAAGCGAAGTTTGATGCCCTAGCAAGCAATGACAAGAACAACTCCAAGATAATCAATAACAAATCCGAGAATCCACAGGCGAATGCTCAAACCAAACAAAAGCACCAAAGCACAAAATCTCTTAATTCAACTAGTGGCCAAAATAAGTCGACTCAAAGCATAAAAGATCAGATTAAACCTCATTAAAACCAATTCATGGAGTTCGTACGCGAGCTATTAATCTAGTGACAAGACAATTCAAGATGAGCTTGGGGATCCAAGGCAGAAAAAGAATTTCAAAAAAATCCAGTCGACATGAAATTCTATGAAGTATCAAAATCTCAAAAAATAGTGCAAGAAAAACCTTCGCTGGGTTTTCAAGGAAATCGAGGAAATCTACCAGAGGTGGAAAATCCTGAAACTAGGGAAAAACCCAAAATTGACCCGAAACTCCATATTTTCAAAGTGTTATTCAACAAGGGTGTTTACCTAAGCAAGACAAGTCCTTTAGGAACATTGAAAAGTGACCAAAATCTAGGATCAAACCACTAAAATACCAAAAGAGAAAGCAAAGAGAAGAACCAAAAAACCAAGCAAAGAGGGTCCCTACTTTTAGTGGGACATGTGTGCAAAACTGCACAACAGGTTTATTAGGATCAAGAGCTCTAGCAAGAGGTAAGGAAAACATGTTATTTTCCACGAGCTACAACATGATATTATGAAGGGTTTTGGGTAGAGGAGTAAATTTTATATTCTTATCCCCAAAGGAAAAAGGATTTGTCATCTTTATGGCAGCCACTCGGTTATCAAATTTTTGATTTGGTTGAGGGGAATTAAATTGTAAAAAGCCCCTATTTTGCTTCTTGAAAGGGTGGTAACTATTTTGAACTATGGATTCAAAAATTTTAGGATGAATAGGATGATTTTTCACATCATGACCATAAGAAAAATTCTAATAATCATGAAGTGTTGTACATAACTATGTGAAGGATGGGAATTTCAACATCTCAAGTTTGTTTTGGATTTTTCTTTATAAATTGGATTATCAGTAACATTTTCATCATCCTTTTACTCGCATGTCACTAAATTTGCTAGGGTCATATTGGGACCCATCTAAATGTGGAAGTGGTTGTAAAAGGTATCAACAAGCTCATTGAATGAACCAATTTAATTATTTGGTAAGGAAGAAAACCACTCTAAAGAAGTGTCTTTCAAGGATCTAGGGAAGAGTTTAGCCAAGAGTTTATATTCAAAGATGAAATCTCTACATAGGGATGTGTAAGTGGAAACATGGATAATAGGATCTCCTTTCCCACCATATTTCTCAAATCTAGGAGCTTCTATACCTTGTGGAATTTTTCTTCTCAATATTTCTAGGGATAACAGGTTGGTTTTGATGTATTGTGAAGGTTGATCATTGTTGTTTTGATTTAGGGTTGTAATTTTTTTGAAGGCTTGACATGTTTTGAAAAAGTATGTTAATTCAATGTAATCATTGTTATTATTGTAAGGTAGAGGGGAATAAGGTGGAGTGGTGTATGTATGCAGAGGGCAAGTGAATTATAAATTTGTGAGGGAGGATGGTTGAGGAGATATAGTATTTGAATGTACAAAGCTAGAAGGATTCTTTGTGGAAATACCCAAGTGTTAACATTGCTAGTAGGCTGGAGGGTTGTTGTAACTTGAGTACTAGTAAATGTAGGAATGAAAATGGGTATTGTCGAAGGAGGAATTTAAGTTCCACCTTAGCTTTGGTTATACCCCAAATATTGAGTACAACTAGTCATGGTAGGGATGGTGTTGTTAACATCATGCACATTGGTTATAGGTAAGGAAGTCATGGGAAGTGAAGTATGCATGTTATGATCCATAGGGGGTTGATTATCAACACTGTTAGAAAGAGAGTTAGAAAACCCAAGATCCATGATGAATGGTGCATCATGGGATGACATGAGTCTCAGACTACATCTCACAATTGTATTGCTAATAGGAAACCAAGTTGTAAAGCTCATACAATATTTCACAAAGTGGGTAAAGTGAAATGTAAAAACATAGAATGCAATTTTCAACTTCTAAACAAGGTAATTTGTTGATTATAGTATGCAAAAATCTGAAAATGAAATCTTGTAAGTGCCATTTTGAAATCACACAATGCACTAAATTTACCAAATTAAGCTAGATATGATCAAATTGATGAAAAAAACACTCTGCAAACAATAACAAAAATTTGAAAGTAGCAAATAGAAATGTAGAAATGAATATTTTAATGCCCAAAATTTAGATTATGACCTAATTAGGGACACATTCTCCCTGGGGCGAATGGGTCCTAGATTAGGGTTTTGAAAAAAAAATTTACACATTTATAGATTTTGTTTTGTTACAACAAGTTTTAATTTCCGTCTTGTATAAAATTCAATGTGAAATGCAAGTACAAAATGTGATAAAATGACAACCTAAAACACCTAATTTTATATGCACTTTTGTTTTAATTTCAAATGCAAGTTAATATGATGCAAATGATATGAAATATGACTGATTATTTTTGTATTTCTAGATTTAAAGAATGCAAACAATGCAATCCTGAAAACCTAGATGTAATGTAAAGTTGAATGCAAAATAGACACCCTAAATGAGACATAATTCAATGAAAATGAATGAAAGATCTAAATCTAGGATGAAAATCGACTCCAAAATAACAAAAATAAAATTCTCAAAACTTGGGTTCACCAAAATGAAATGAAGAAAAAATAGTATGGGTGATGTGATGTGGCTAATTTCATTCAAAATGTGTGTTATAATATGTAATTGAGTAACATAAATAAAATCTAACTAAAACATTAGTCAAAAGGGATATCTAGAAAGGTAAGATTGATGTGTACCTATTGTGAAAAGTGTTTTTCCAAACCTCACTAAGGACTCATTTTCCCTATGGCGAATGGGTCTTGACTAGGGCTCCTAAAAATCAATTTATGGGTTCTATTCTTCAATTTCTAAATTCTCAAATTCTAGTTGTTCACTATCAGAAAGCGAAAAATAAATCATGCAGCCTAGTTTATGTGATTTGACAAATTTTCTTACAACTTTGGCAAATTTGCAACTTTCTTCAATTTTGATCCCCAAATGATCTTCAAACTAAAACTTGCAATCACACATCAAAGATAGTTTTTTTTTGGTTAGGGAATAGTTTTTTCCTTGGTCAAACCCCATTTTAGTAATTAAACCTTGAAATGAATGGAAGCATAAAGGAATGACGAATGACCAACAATATGTCACAACTCATCGATCCCTATTTAAACCTTAGATAAATTTGTAATCTAACATGAAGTAGCCTCAATGAATGTAGACTTTGATCATGAAACTTGATATGAAATAATGTGTTTGAATATGCTTGATTTTATCTTGAACACTAAATGAACAAATTAGCTTAACAATATGCATGATGCACTAAACCTTTGACATTAAAATGGAATCTTGATTGCTAAAATAATATTCTTCAAAACTGCCCTTGAATGCTCTAGAAATGCTCTTGAAGTGCTCTTTTGAAATCTTAGGATGCTTCAATCAAAATTTCTAGGTGAAACATAGTGAAATAACCTTGTATTTATACATATCATAAGATTAATTCCCAAAATTCAAATATCAAAATTTGACATTGAATTATAGATTTGAAATCATTAAAATACCATAAAATAAATATCCAAAAAAGGGGTCCTAGGTCTAAGTGAGGACCCATTTTTCATGTGGTGAATGGGTCCTAGGTCTAAGTGAGGACCCATTTTTCATGTGGTGAATGGGTCCTAGGCCACTCACCTAGGACACACATCAAACAAGGTGAAATTTTATGCAAAACCAAAGCCTTAGGACTAAGTGAGAACACATTCGCCATGTGGTGAATGGGTCCTAGTTCACCTACCTAGGACACACATCTTCAAAATTTGATTTTTGTGTAACACCATTCATGAATGTTGAGTTTTATTCCTTAGAAATTGCATTTAATAGGCCTCGATTTGAATTAAAGGGGCAAATTAAAAAAAATTAGCCTCAGTTAGTTAATAAAGCCCTCAATTACTATGAAAGTGTAAAGGTACACCTTACAACACCCTAAATAAGGCACAATTAAGTCCATTTAGCTAGAAAGGTCCATAAACTTAGTTTGAATATGAGACATATTACAACACTAAATCAAGGAAACATTAGGATTATTTTAATATTAATTATTCTCAAATTAAGTGTGAAAAAGGGATACTTTTTCTGACACTATAGTTTTATAGTTTACAAATTTGTTCTCTGGTTTTTACCAAATTAAAATAAACATTTTACCTAAATCAAGTAAAAATTCAAACATTGATTTCATAATTTTGGCAATGTGAAAATGATATTTTTCCTATCACTATAGTTTGCCCCATGATGTTCCTACACTCAACTCTCACTAGAGATTCTAACTATTAGTAGGAAGGGTGGATTGTCAACTTTATCATTAAAGAGAGTAGCAAAGGTATATGATCTATTCAAGATGAGCGACTGGTATAGGTAGATTTTAGGAGACAAGAAAAAGTACTGATATTTTAGTTTCAATAGATTCTACTTGCACTATCTAGATTTGCATCCTAGATACATCAACTCCCTCTTAATTAGGATAGCCTCACCTCTTCTCTTGATATCATCTCTAGTGACTTCTAGATTTTTACCAAACTTATGTGTAACCATTTTAAGCCTTCTAGAATTCGCATACATAATTTAACAAGTGCATACCATTCAAATTTTAAGCTTTCCTTTCCTAGTTTTATTTCTTATTGTCATGCATTTTTAACCTCAACTCTTGTGTTTGTTGGATTTGATCAACTTAGAACATTATATTTACAATCTAAGGCATAAATCTAATTCAAAACATAGTAAACACATTAAGGAAAGAATAAATCCTATTTTGTATTCTTGAAAACTTAAAATCATGTGCATGTATAAGAATGTTTCCCTGTTTCATTTTTCCAATAATGAAGGAAGAATGACTTCAAGAAAAAAAAAGGGTTTGCTTAATCATGTGATAGGTGACAACAAAACCTTTGACATTGAATGATGTGATAGAAAGGACTCATCTTTGATAATGGCTTGTAGATGAAATACTTGAGGGTTAATGAACTTCAATATGGTGGAAGTGTCTTAACAAGTAAGGTCACCTTCTAATGAAATATACAAATAACAAAAAGGAGATATAATTTTTATTCATAATAAATTTAACATTTATAATCTCAATATTAATCACCAAAATACATTGTCTATTTAATATATTTAATTCAATTTATATAATGACTCAAAATAATAATAATAAAAACTTAACCATATTATAATTTCAACACAACCATGTTTCTTCTTTTCTAGCTTAATTCTCTCACATTCAAACTCTTATAAAATTATGAAGATTACATCTACGAGATCCTAAATTTGATATCCGTATAACTATATTTAAACATTTTTATCATAAAATACAATATAATTTTTTTAAACAATATCATATAAAATACAATTTATATATACAAACACACCTTGGAATTGATAACTCTCATAAGTAGATTGCTTGAGAGGAAGGGTTGAGCGTCAAATTTGTTATGATATATGTGCTTCATTAGACGTGTTAAACGAGCCATTGACTATATAGAAAACTAGATAAATAAAGAGAAGGGGATGAAGAACGTGTTAAAATTACTGAGATGCCCTCCATGAAAAACAAAACACGACTGGTAAACTTAGAGTAGGGATAAGTGTGACCCCAATCTCAAGAGGTGACCGACAGCGAATACCAAAGATAATGTAGTCAAGGTTACATTCACGAGAAATGTGCATTATTGTTTGTTTTTTTCCAACACGCTTTTGTTTATAGTCGTTGAACAAAAAAAAATTAAAAAAAATTTACATGTGATAATATTATATATGTTAGTAGAAAAAGAGAAAGGAGTATTAGATGTAGTCAACCTTATATTTATTGGGAATACAATTTTTGAAGAAACCAAAATTATTGTTTAATTTGCATTATTTGTCCTTCACATATAAAACAAAATTAGAAAGAAATATGAGAAATAATATATATCTTAATAGGAATAGAGAAAAGAGAGTTAAATGTACTCAAGATTATATTTATAAGGAATACTATCTTAGACTATATCATTGTCTAACCTACCATTCTTTGTTCACATGTTTTTATTTAGATTTGTAGAATATAAAATAAAAATTGGAAAAATAAGGTAGGTTAGACAATGATATTTGTTTAATCTCTAATATCAAGTGTGGAAGCTCTAATATCATATTATGTGTTATTAAACATTGAGAATATCGTTGGGTATAGATAACCTAATATTTTGAAATGTTAACTATACAAATCACTAAACTCTATAGTAAGAACTTAATGGCTACAATATTTATAGATACTTAAAAAAAAACAAAATTGAAAGAAAATGTGTTTGGGTGATGTGAGATTACGTTTACACTTTAGACGTTCTTACATCAAACACCCCAAATAATTTAAAGTGTGATTTGCTCACTTTGGCATGTTTAAAAGAAAAAATAGTTCACCTTATTTTAAATATCTATATTGATTCTTCAATTCCCTTAAATTTTTTTAAAAAAATTCTACATGCTTCTTATTTTTTATATTCTTTCCACATTTATTGTTCAGTATCTCTTCAATTTCCTTAACTTATTGTTCTAGCATCTACTTTTTCCAAAAAAAATAAAATTAGCCTATTCTTCCACTTCACCTTCATGATGCTCATATGAATTTGTATTCTAAACACTAGTAATACATAGAAATCTAAAGGTACCCCTACCAAATATGACCTACCATAATTAAACTTCTTCATTTTGATCTCAGTGTAAGCACCCTATAGAAATATTTATTTTCTCACCCTATATCCTCATTACATATCATTCTTTTCTATATACTTATTATTCATTTTTTCAATTGATTTCTTGACATATTATTTAATATCTTCTTGTTATCTATAACTTATTCAATTTTTTTCAGATGTATATTATGAATGAACACTTGCAATACATATATGCACTCTATATATGTATTAATCAAATCCTAGGCATATGATAGAATTTTCATACACTAGTACATAGTCTATTTTATGTTGTCACTTAAAAGATAATCATGTATTTAACTCAAGGCTAATGATTCTCTCCAGTTTTACATAGAAACTAAAAATATAATCACTAAATCACCTAAAGGATAATCAAACTCTAACTAGATTTTCAATCAATCAACTTAAAAATTTTAGCTGACCCATTATCAAGGCTTTTACAATAACCAACACCAAAACTAATTTTATAAGATTTTTAATAGACAACCATTGTTTTATGATAATTCAAGTAATAAAAACATATTTATTTTATTTTATTTTATATTGTGTAAAATTGGATTCACTTTACTACCATCAAATGCAATCTATATAATATCTTGGAAAGGATTATAAAGAATTCTTAACCCTTCTTCCTTATATGAGATGTAAATATGCCACTAGTTTGGGATTTCATAGTAATTTTGAAATTAAATATTGTCCAAGGTAAATACATGACTAAAATACAAAAATAGTTGATAACTTGAGTTTTACAATTTATATTAGATTGTTTCAATAAAAGATTAGTTAGGGTGTTAGATTATTTAGCACATTTAGTATAATTTTGACTATTCATCTTGTGTTCCACAATTAGTGATGGAAGTTGGATTTCATGGTTATTAAAAAAATCATCAAACTTAGTCCTACTAATGAATGATTATTAAACAACTCCATAATGTCTAATCAATATAATGTATGTATATATTCGATGTCACGAATAACCATAACCTAGGACGGTACACATATACATAGAATAGTATCAATATGGTTGGTATATTGTATGATTGCATTCAAAATAATGATGTGTAATACATTAAACATTATGAGATAGGAACTTATAGGGGAAACACATCAAAAATGAGAAAATATAACTCCTATTAATGTTACAAAAGATAAGGTTGAACATACATGAGATAGCTTGAGATGGTTTGATCTTATGTTGAACAACAAAAAAGTCATAAGTATCACCAAATAGTTGTTACAATGAAAAAATAATAGATATACACTTTCTAATATGATATATAACAATATGTTACAAAAACCACATCTTTCATTATGTATATATGAGATGGTTTAGTATCCATCTATAATTTAAATAGTTTGTTACCTATTTTTTTTCTATAATCTAATTTATTTTAAGATGTTACCATGATAAAATAATAAACCATTTTAATTTGATTGTAACTTGAAATAATAGACAATAATCATCATATTACTTCTTAAAATAATCTCTAACTATCCCCTATAACAAACAATAATATCAAAAAAAAAAAAAACTAACTCCTATCAAATGTATATATCTTTATAAAAAAGACCATTTTCAGATCAATTCCCGTCAAACATAGATAAAGAAATATAATCTAAATATATATAAAATATAATATTTTTAACCAATTATAAATATAAAATTAAGGAAATGTAAGACAAAGGAAATGAATAAAAAATATATTTTGAAATTATAGAGCATAATGTTGTGGTAAATTGCATAGCATAAGAGCTATAGTAAGTTGTAGAAAAATAGACATGGGATTTAAGGAAAAGGCTTGTAGAGAACCTCATCTATTTATAGACATGTCATTGACTCAACTTAATATTGGTGATTTGTGCACTTTCATTTGGTTGGATGATATTCAATTGTGGTGTATCATATCACTGGCCAATGTTATGAAGTTAGCATTCAAACATGTAAGATAGAGGAATGAAAATACACATTTGAGAATTATGATTGAAATATGTTAAAAAGTTTGAATAAATTTGTTTATTCTTGTTAAACTTTATTTCTAAAAACTTTTGAAAAATTGATTCATTACTCTTATTATTCTTCTAGTTGAAAGCATTATTAGTGAAACTAATCAATTGTTGAACAAATATTAATTAGAAATTGCTCTACTCATTTTAAAATTCATAACACATTAAATATCCTTCATAAAAAGTTGGTATACAATTTTACTTTAAAAAAACATAACTTTGATTTACAGTCTTACTTTATGAATAATAATAATTATTAAATATTTTTAAAATGTCCATTATCATAAATATCTGAACCTTACAATAATAATCCAATAATTTATAAACATATATTATAAATATATCATAATTAATGACAGGTCCGACTTTTTCATTTTATATACCATCGTGCCCTCTCGCTTATCTGCCCTGAAATTTACATTTAAAATTGTTTCCATTACAGAGCTTATTTCATTCATTATTTGCCTGTAATTGTAGCCGTGGATTGAGGTAAGAGCAATGGCAATCATGAAAAAACTGTCACCCACCTATGGAGATATGATCACCATTCTTAGCATTGACGGAGGAGGCATTCGGGGGATTATCCCTGCAACTATTCTGGAATTTCTAGAGACACAGCTTCAGGTATTTTTTTCACTCCGATCCTAACCCATTAGATATTCTAGATTATTTCTACTATGCTTACTATTTTCTAAGGCTTTCATACAATAAAACTAACTTGAATCTGTTGGTAGAAACTGGATGGTCCAGGCGTCAGATTAGCTGATTATTTCGATGTCATTGCGGGGACCAGCACAGGAGGACTCGTTACCGCAATGCTAACTGCTCCAAACAAGGAAAACAGACCACTGTTTGAGGCCAAGGACATTACACAGTTCTATCTGAAACACAGTCCTTCTATTTTTCCATACAGAAAGTTAGTGCCCTACAATTTCTAAGAACTCTAATTTGGTAGAATAGGAGGAAAATTAGAAAAGTATAGGAGACTAATTTGTTGAATGAATCCTTACCAGGGACCTTTTAGGACGGTGGCAATCATTTCTCGGTAATACGATGGGCCCCAAATATAGTGGGCGTTATCTGCACAATCTTGTAAAAGAATTACTGGGTGACATTCGATTGGACAAACTGCTAACGAATGTGGTGATCCCAACCTATGATACCAAATTACAGCAACCCATTATTTTCTCTACTTTTGAGGTACCTTTTTTCTTCTTTCTTTTATCAGTTTCTGTTAGTATTTTTTTTTTTTTTTCTAACTGAATAGATCGTCATGATCTGTACATGTTTTATCTACAGGCCAAAGATAGCTTAAAAAATCCATATTTATCAGATATATGCATTGGTACTTCGGCTGCCCCGACATATCTTCCTGCTCACTATTTTGAAACAAAAGATTCGTACGGCAAGACCAAAGATTTCCACCTCATAGATGGAGGAGTGGCTGCTAACAATCCAGTAAATCTTCTTCCATTGTCCCCATTCCTTCTTAATTGCTGCTTATTTACTAACTAATTCGGATGTTTTCTACTGTACTTTCAACTGATATTTGCAGACTTTAATTGCTATCAACGAAGTGACAAAAGCATCCCTCACACATCCGGAAGATTGGGTATCCCTTAAAAAAGCGAAGGTGACTTAATAAAAGAAAGACGTTATTTGACTTGTGATTTCAACATTTATTAACGGTTAGCATTTCTCAACCAGGACAAGAGAAATATTGTGGTACTATCTCTTGGCACTGGATACCAAACGGCATCGTACAAAGCCCCCGATGTTGGAAAATGGGGATTGTGGGGATGGGTCAATCAGCAAAATGCGGTGCCACTAGTCGACACTTTTATGCAATCAAGTTCCGATATGGTGGACATTTATGCTTCCTTAGTCTTCCAATCCTTTCAGTCTGGAAAGAACTATCTCAGAATTCAGGTATATAAATTTATTCCTCTATAGAAGCTCTGTACCCATAAAATATAAAGTGATGTTTACCGATAAATTGTTCTATATTAGGAAAGCGAATTGATGGGCGACACAGCCTCTGTTGATATCTCTACTTGGGATAATCTTGAGGAACTTGTAAAGATAGGCAATGGTCTCCTGAAAAAGGATGTTAGCAGAGTCAATTTAGAGACGGGATTGTTTGAGCCAGTTAATGGTGAGGGTACGAACAGCGACGAGTTGATCTGGTGAACATCTATAGAAATAAAAACATTTATTGTTTATCCTATTATGAAATGAAAAATAGAGAAAGTGTTTGTCGATGATTTGAATATTAATGGTGATTTCTGACTTCTGAGCAGGTTCGCAGAGAAACTCTCGGAGGAAAGAAATTTGCGCATCTCGCGATCTTCCGTGGATGCAGCTCCTAATACTATGCCAGCACTCTAATCAACCTTTTGGGATAGTTTAAAGAAACCACTTGATGATGAACCTTCCGATACCTGTTTCTGTTTCCTCTAATACTTTTTGGGGGAGGGTTTCTGTTTGTCAGATGTTTTCTTTTCTTTGGTTCTGGATTGTGTTTAATTCTGGTGTAGTGTAGACGTCGTTTTGTTGTTATTTTGTAATAAAGAAGTTTCAAATGTTGATGTAAAGGGTTTCTGGTTCCCTGCAAAATCAGATGAAATAATCAGGAAAGAATTGTAGTTCTTTTGATTTAAATTTTCAGTTCTAGTAGAAAATTTATAGTAATTGATTTAAATCCAAATTTCTCAATCAGTTATAGAATGAAATGAAAATAAAATATTTTTTAAGCTTTAAAATTAAAACATAATATTTGGAATAATAAAATTTATTTCACCAAAGATAATTTTAGATTTTTTTTGTTATTTTATATTAAAATTTATTGTTATAAAAAATCAATTATATGATAATTTTTTCTAAACTACAAATTTATATAATCACTATGAATTTTTCTTATGTTATATCTATTTGAAATGATATTGAAAATTTTAATTATAATCCTCCTCATAATTCTTTTGTTTAGTAAGTGGTAGACTAAGCTAATACAAAAACTATTTTTTTTGTCAAATGATAACTCTTTCAGTGTTTAGCAAAATATTTGGTAACCTTAGGGTCAGGACTATGGAGCTTATCTATAAAAGCCTTTAGCCCTCTGTGCTCAACTTGCTTCAAAACCTTCGAGTTTTTCGTATTCTTCATATAGCATGTTGGTTCTACCCTTTTTCTACTTCCTCCCATGGTCGCAATACTCTTATTTCGGTAGCTAACACCATGAAATAACTGACCAGAGAGCCTCCAGTAGACCCAAAGCACCCACAATACATGCCAACCCTTACCATATGTCAAAATAATTATGGTTTCACCATAGTATCGAATGATCTCACGACACTTGGTTTCATTCTTTTTAATCATCATTAAATGTGGCAGCTTTCCCATGGGTGATATCATAGTTAATTAAGGCTTTGACGTCAGCACCCAACTCATTACAATTCAGCCACATCACTTGCCCATTTTTTTTAATCTCTTCATATACAAAATAGTCGACCACACTATTAGCTTCCTTGTAGACATGGGATATTCTCACTTTATCAAATCTAGATAAAGTAGCCCTAGCTTCATCAATGAATTTGGTTGCAATGTTGCAATCTTGATTGCTCATTTATTTGGTTGCAATGTTGTGAAATCTTGAATTCTATGAATTTGAGTTCATTGCAATATTTTGGCAGAGTGTTGCTCATTTTATTATGAATTTATGGCTAATTTGGTTTGAATAGTGAGGATGGAGTTTCATCTTTCACCAAATGGTATCAAAGTAGGTAGTCTTGAACATGTGGATGAAGCACTGAATGTGAGGCAATCTACACTAGGACCTATAGATAGAGAAGAGAAAGTGTGTTGAAGAAGAGCTTGTGTGGGGGATTGTTGCAGGTAGAGAGAAGCCTTGAGTAATTGAGAGCTAGGGAGCCATGAAAAAAAGTGTGATTGTAGATTGTCAAGCGTGAGGTGAGAGTTGTGAAATATTTTAGCAAATGAGATGGGTATAGTCATAAGGAAGAAGCCTATGATTTGGGAACTGTGGAGATTTTATGAACAAAATAATACATGGAGGATGATTGTGGATATAAATAAGCTATTGGATAAGCTAGATAAATTGGAGGATCAGTTGAATGGACAAGAAGATATGAGAAAATATGATGAGGATGGAATGAACAACAAAGAGCCTGCAACAAAGGTAGTTGAAGAGGAGAAAAATAAAGATACAACAATGGATAGCGAAGAGGTTGCAGTGAAAGATGAGGAAGAAGATGATTTGTTATCATTGATTTTGGAAGTTGAGAATGAATGATTGGAGAAGATCACAATGTTTGAAAGTAGAAATACAAGCATCACGACAAAGAAAGGAGAAGTTGCTGATGCAACTGATGGTAAATTTGTAGTAGCGAATGAAGAAGTAAATATTATTGTATTTTGTGATGACTTTTTTAATGGTCATTGAACTTGATTGACAAATGTAATTGTCAATTCAAGTGAGTATTTGGCTGTGAAGTTGTGATATCTTGTATTCTATGAATTTGAGTTTGTTGTAATATTTGGGCATAGTGTTGCTCATTTTATTATGAATTTGTAGTTAATTTGGTTTGAATAGAGAGAACGGAGTTTCATCTTTCACCACTTATTGTCATGGAATTTCAATCTCAACTCTTGTATTTGTTGGATTTGATCAAATTAGAACATTATGTTTACAACATAAGGCACATATCTGATTTAAAACATAATAAACACATTATGAAAAGAATAAATTGTATTCCATATTCATAAAAACTTAAAATCATATACATACATAAGAAGGTTTCCCTATTTCTTTTGTTCAATAATGAAAGGAAGAATGACTTCAAGAAAAATGTAGGTTTTCTTAATCATGTGATAAGTGACAACAAAATGTTTGACATTGAATGATGTGATAGAAATCATTCATGTTTGAGAGTGGCTTGTAGGTGAAATGCGTGAGGGCCAAGGAACATCAATATGGTGGAATTGACTTACAAGTCACCTTTTACTGAAATTTACAATTAACAAAAATAAGATATAATTTTAACTACACAATAAATTGAACATTTATAATCTCAGTTTTAATCACCAAAATATATCGTTTATTTAATATCTAATCCAATTTATATAATCTCGAAATAATAATAAAACTTAACCATACTATAATTTCAACACAACCATATTTTTCCTTTTCTACTTTTATTCTCACATTCAAACCATTCTTAAACTATAAAAATTACATCTACCGAAATCTAAATTTGATGACTATAGAACTATATTTAAACACTTTTATCATAAAATACAATCATAATTGAGAGGAAGGATCGATCGTCAAACTTGCTCTGGTATCTGTGCTTCATTAGACGTGTTAAAAGAGCCATTGATTATAAGAATCTAAAGAAAACTAGATAAGTACAGAACGGCATGAAGCACGAGTTAAAATTATTCAGATGCCCTTCATGAAAAACAAAACACGACTAGTATCTCAAGAGGTGACGGACATCGAACATATTCTCTGGCTTCGTATTTACGGGGAATATGAATTATTGTTTTCTTTTTCCAACATGTTTTTGTTTATAAAAGTTGAATTTGTTTACAACATGTTATAATACGATATATTTCAATAGAAGAAGTGAAGAGTATTAAATGCAGTCTAAGGTTAAATTTATTGGGAATACAATCATAGATAAAAGTAAAATTATTGTTTAATTTGTAGTATTTTTGCTCTTAGTGCAGTAAAATATAAAACAAAAACAAAATATATTTTTTTAAATATGTCATAATAATGTATATCTTAAATAAAATAGAGAAAATAGTATTAAATGTAGTCAAGATCAAGGTTATATTTATATGGAATACAATCTTAGATTTAGAAAATATCATTGTCTAATTTATCTTTCCTTTTTCACATGTTTTTGTTTAGATTTGTAGAATATAAAATAAAAATGTGAAAAATAAGGTAGATTAGACAATGATGTTTTTTTAATCTCTAATATCAAGTGTGTAAGTTCTAATATCAATTTACAGGCTTAGTGGGAAATGTATTATAACACAATGAGAATAATGTTTTGGCATTGATAATCTAGTAATTTGAAATGTTGAGTATAGAAAGTATTGAACTCTATAGTAAGAACTAAATGACTACAATATTTAAGGATACCTAAAAATTAAAACAAACTTGAAATAAAATGTTTTTGGTTGATGAAAGATTACTTTTACACCTTTTATGCTCTTACATAGATACCCAAAAAACTAAAAATGTGATATACTAACTTTAGGGTGTTTAAAAGGAAAAAATAGTTCACCTTATTTGTAGATATCTATATTGACTCTTCAAATTTTCTTGACTTTCACTTTTCCAGATATTCTACATGAGTCTTTTCCTTCTACTCTTTCTATATTTGTTGTCTAGTATATCCTCAATTTCCTTAGCTTTTTGTTCTAGCATCTACTCTCTCCAATTCAATTGTGTACCTTATTCGTCCACCTCACCTTCATGATGCTCAAATGAATTTCTAATTTTAAACACTAGTAATACACAAAAACCTAAAGGTAACTCTACTGCATATGACTTACCATAATTAAAATTCTTCATTAAATGATATCAATGTAAGAACGTCATAGAAATTTTTATTTTCTCACATTTATTATCATGCCATCTCCAATTTCATATTTTTGATGCCCTCTCTACATATCATACTTTTCTATATGCTTATTATTCATTTTTTTTCAATTATTTCTTATTACATTATGTAATATCTTCATGTTATCTAGAAATTCTTCTTGTTTTAAACTAATAATCTCTCCATTTCTAATATTTTTATACACTTTCTCATTTTTTTCTCTTTGTACTCCTTTTTACTGAAGTATTATATGCAAACTCTATTTACACCAATTTCATGTCTCAACTACTTATCATTTAACATACTAAATATCTCAACAAGCTAGCTAGACGCATGTTCATTGTTTTCACTTATCTATTATTCATGGATGATATGTTGAATTAAATTTCAATTGCTCTTTTATCTTTTTCCATAATGCCTTCTAAAGGTAACAAAAAAATGTTGTCCCTATTAGAAAATATACTTCATATTATAATATCTTAAAAAGATAAATCATATACATGTAACCCATCATTAGAATTCTTCAATGGTATGAACCATGTTATCTTTGAAAAGCTATCCACTCCAATTAATATTAAGTTATTCCATATTTTGTGGGGACCATATGAGTTTTTGTCATAATATTTTAACACTATTGTGTAGAATGTAGACACAATTATAGAAGTTAAATCTAGTGATTTATCTATGTCAAGACCTTCAATTATCATAAAAGAGTTATTCAAAGGTGTTTTGATCTTATGTTAAATTACAAAAAAAGTCATATGTATCGACAAATAGTTGTTACAATAAAATAATAATATATATTGAATTTCTAATATGATAGATAACAATATGTTATAAAAATCATATCTTATATTATGTATATATGACATGGTCTAGTATCTATCAATAATTTAAATAGCTTAGTACCTAATTTTTTCTATCATCTAATTTTTCGAAGATGTTATCATGATATGATGATTATTGGTATGAACCATTTTATTTTCTATCTTGAAACACTAGACAATAATCATCATATTACTTATTCAAATAATCTCTAACTATTCCTATAAGACACAGTATTATCAACAAAAAATTAATCCCTGTCAAATATACATATATTTACCAAAAAGACCATTTAAAAATTAATTTCCATCAAATGTAAATATAAAAATATAATCTAAAACTATAAAAAATATAATATGTTTGAGCTGTTATAAATATAGAATTAAGGAAATGTAAGACAAAAGAAACAATAAAAAATAGAATCTAAACTTATAGTGGATAATGATGTGGTATATTGCAGACTATAAGAGCTATGATAAGTTGTAGAAAAAATTGACATGGGATTCAAGAAAAAGACTAGTAGCAAACCTCATCTATTTATAGACATGTGATCCACTAAACTTATTGTGTTTGATTTTTGCACTTTCATTTGATTGGATGATATTCAATTGTTTTGTATCATGTTAGTAATCAATGTTATGAAGTTAAAATTCAAGCATGTAAGATAGAGTAATGAATGTATTGATTCGAACATTATGTTTGAAATTCGCTAATAAGTTTTAATAAATTTATTTATTCTTCTTAAGTTTTAATGTTTGCAAGAAAATTTGATGGTTTGATTGTTGATCTTTACAAATTATAATTATGATTGTACATATTATTGATGGTAATGATTAATTGTTAAAGAAATATTACTTAAGAGATGCTCTATTCATATTGAAATTCATAACACATTAAATATCTTTGATGGAAAGTTGATATACTATTTTACTATAAGAAATTATAACTTTGATTGGCAATCTTTACTTTATGAATATCAACTATATATATTTATTAAATATTTTAAAACCAAGCAATAATTATGTCCATTATCATAAATATTTGAACCCTACACTTATAGTCTAATAAATAATAAACATATATCATATCATAATCATATAATGGCAGGTCCGACTTTTTCATTTATATACCATCTAGGTGGTATTGGATCCCGCGCCACCATCGTGCCTCTCGCTTATCTACCGTGAAATCTACATTTAACTTGTGTCCATCACAGAGTTTATTTCATTCAATATTTGCCTGTAATCTTCGTCCTGGGTTGAGCTAAGATTAATGGCAATCGTGCAAAAACTGTCACCCACTTATGGAGATATGATCACCATTCTTAGCATTGACGGAGGAGGCATCCGGGGGATTATCCCTGCAACTATTCTTCAATTTCTAGAGACAGAGCTTCAGGTGTTTTTTTCTCTCCGATCCATACCCATTATATATGCTAAATTATTTCTACTGTGCTTACTGTTTCTAAGGCTTTGTTACAGTAAATTTAACTTGAATGTGTTGACAGAATCTGGATGGTCCAGGCGTCAGATTAGCTGATATTTCGATGTGATGGTGGGGACAAGCACAGGAGGACTCGTGACCGCTATGTTAACTGCTCCAAACAAGGAAAACAGACTACTGTTTGACGCCAAGGACATTATACAGTACTATTTGAAAGACAGTCCTTCAATTTTTCCATACAGAAAGTTAGTGGCTTACAATTTCTAAGCATTCCAATTTGCTAGAATATAAGGAGAATTGAAAAAGTATAGGCGACTAATTTGTAGAATGAATCCTGACCAGGGACCTTTTTGGGACGGTGGCAATCATTTCTCGGTAATACGATGGGCCCCAAATATAGTGGGCGTTATCTGCACAATCTTGCAAAACAATTAGTGCGTGACATTCGATTGGACAAACTACTAACTAATGTGGTGATCCCAACCTATGATACCAAATTACAGCATCCTATAATTTTCTCTACTTTTGAGGTACTATTTTTCTTCCTGCTTTAATCAGCTTCTGTTAGTACTATTTTTTATTGTAAATGAATAGATTGTAATCTGTACATGTGTTAACTACAGGCCAAAGCTAGCTTAAAAAATGCATATTTATCAGATGTATGCATTGCTACTTCGGCTGCCCCAACATATCTTCCTGCTCACTATTTTGAAACAAAAGATTCGTACGGCAATACCAAAGAATTCCACCTCATAGATGGAGGAGCGGCTGCTAACAATCCAGTAATACTTCTTCCATTGTCCCCGCTACTTGTTAATTGCTGCTTATCTACAACTAAGTCTAATGTTTTCGACTGTACTTTCAACTGACATTTGCAGAATATAATTGCTATCAACGAAGTGATAAAAGAATTCCTCACCACCCCGGAAGATTGGTTAGCCCTAAGCAAAGCAAAGGTGAATTATTTAGAGAAAGAAACATTACTTTTATTTAGTGATCTCAACATTAATGAACGGCTAGCATTTCTTAATCAGGACAAGAAAAATATTGTGCTGTTATCCCTTGGATCTGGATACCAAACAGGATCGTACAAAGCCCCTGACGTTGCAAAATGGGGACTGTGGGGATGGGTCAATCAGCAAAATGCGGTGCCACTAGTCGACACTTTTATGCAATCAAGTTCCGATACGGTGGACATTTATGCTTCCTTAGTTTTCCAATCCTTTCAGTCTGGAAAGAACTATATCAGAATTTAGGTATATGAATTTCTTCATCTAAAGAAATTCTTTACCAATAAACTTTAAAGGGATCTTTACCCATACGTTATTTTATTTTAGGAAAACGAATTGACGGAAGACGCAGCCATTGCTGATATCTCTACTCCGGATAATCTTGAGGAACTTGTAAAGATAGGCAATGGTCTCCTGAAAAAGGATGTTTCCAGAGTCAATTTAGAGACAGGATTGTTTGAGCCAGTTAGTGGCGAGGGTAAAAACAGCGATGCGTTGATCAGGTGAACATCTATAGAAAGAATCACATTTTTTGTTAGTTCCATTATGAAATGAAAAACAGAGAAAGTGTTAGTCGATGATTTGAATATTAATGATGGTTTCTTGACTTCTGAGCAGGTTTGCAAAGATACTCTCGGACGAAAGAAATTTGCGGATCTCGCGATTATCCGTAGATGCAGCTCATAATACTGTGCCAGCGCTCTAATCAACTTTTTGGTATAGTTTAATGTAACCACTTGATTGATGACCCTCTCGATAACTGTGGCTCTTGTTTTCTTTTTTCATTTTTCTGCTGTTGGTCATCTGTTTTCCTCTGATGTACTGTTGCACCCCGTTAAAATACATTTCTTTGGTTCTCGATCGTGTTTAGGGGTTCTATTGTTATTCTCTTATAAGCAAGTCGAAATGTTGATGTAGAGGGTTTATAGTCCCCAAAATCATATGAAATAATCAACAAAAGATTCTAGTTCTTTTGATTTATTTTAAGTTCTGATTTAAATCGAAATTTGTCAATAAAAATAGTTTTTATATATTTAAAATTAAAATATAATATTTTAATTAATAATATTAATTATTTTTATATTTTATTTCATTAAAAATAATTGTTTTTTTTTAAATATTATTTTGTATTAAATTTTAGTTTATTATTATAAAAAATCAATTATATGATATATAAAATTTATATCATTATTATGATTTTTTCTCATGTCATATCTATTTGAAATGAC
This sequence comes from Sequoiadendron giganteum, assembly GCA_007115665.2. Classification (NCBI taxonomy): domain Eukaryota; kingdom Viridiplantae; phylum Streptophyta; class Pinopsida; order Cupressales; family Cupressaceae; genus Sequoiadendron; species Sequoiadendron giganteum. The sequence goes on from CM021108.1 coordinate 616,930,457, forward strand.
ATTGAAAATTTTAATTATTTTATTCATAATCTTTTTGTCTTGTAAGATGGTAGACTAAATTAATACGGAAATTATTTCTTTTGTCAAATGATTACTCTTGGATTAAAAAATGATAAATGTAGTATATTTTTAAATAGAAACTACTTGAAGAAGATGGTGTTTTCCTTGAATTGATTGTTAATTTGTAGTGAAAATATTTATTAATGCTCTTGACTTTTCTTCAAAATATTTAAGTAACCTTCTAGTATTAAACATATTCACACCAAAACTTCTACATACAAAAGGACCACTTCCAATGCAAGCATATTTAGCATTGGCCATTTAATGTTGGAGGTTTCCTACAGGAGGAGGCCCATCTATGCCTTTGTTGATGATTCCTAAATAGAACTAGTGGAATGGGTGAGATAGTTGATGGAAAGGTGGACTCACACATGTAGCTAATGTTAAAATTGGAGATTGAATAGATTTTCTCTACATTCAATATGTGGATCATAAGGATCTTTAAATACATAAATCTCATGAAGAGATGTGTCTCTTACATGAGACATCACTATAGTTAAGTGTGATTAAATATAGTTTAATTTTAACACCCCCCATAAACTTTATTTTATCACATGGTTAAACTAGATAATGGGGGCCTCCTATAAAAATAGGATTGTTAGCTTACCCATTTACAAGTGATGAACATTTGACACCAATACATCCTTGAAAGTTAAAAACTTGTCCTTGCTCAAAGGTTTAGTGAAAGTATCTGCAGTTTGTTCATTGGTTGGTGTATAAACTAGTTCAATTTCCTTATTAATAACATGCTCACAAATAAAGTGATGGTATACTTCAATATGCTCTGTGTGAGCATGAAACACTACATTCTTAGACATCTCCAATGCACTTTGATTATCATAGTATGTAACTATTGGATCAACTTATGGATGTTGAAGATTCTCAAGAAGTCTTCTAAGCCATATTGTTCACAAGTTGCTACAACAACTGCCTTGTATTCTGCTTTAGTGCTTGACAAAGAAACATTAGGTTGCTTCTTACAACTCCATGAGAAAATAGAAAATCCAAGATTGAAATAATAACTAGAGGTTGATTTTCTAGAGTCTATGCAACCCACCCAATCTGAATCAAAAAATCAATAATTTTGAAATCTTCATTTTTTAGATACTCTAATCCAAATTTTTGTGTTCCTTGAAGATATCTCCAAACATACTTTGCAGCTAACCAGTGACTTTTTTTAGGATGAGCCATGAATCAAGATAAGATTCCAACTGCATAAGAAATTTCTAGATGAGTAGTAGTTAAGTAAATCAAATTTCCTATCAAACTCTTATACAATGCTTCATTAATTGATTTACCATTTGGGTCTTCATTTAACTTAGTTCTTGTCTCCATTGGTGTTAATGAAGCTTTGAAGTCTTGCATGTTGAATCATGTGAGAATTTCTTTGATATACTTCATTTGAGAAAGAAATGTATTTTTAGGTGTTTTCCACACTTCAATTCCAAGAAAGTAATGAAGTAATCCAAGATTAGACATCTCAAAATGGATCTTCATATATTATTTCAACTCTTGTATTAGTAATTTATTGTTCCTCGTAATCAACAAATCATCAACATATAACATAATGAATAATATTTTGTTGTCAAAAATATTAATGTATAGATTTGGATCAACATCACATTTTTGGAATCCTTTTTGAAGAAATTTATCATCAATTGTGAAGAACCAAGATTGTGGAGTTTGTTTCAAACCATATAATACATTTTTTAATCGACACAACATGTGTTCCTTTCCTTTTCCAAAAAATCAAGGAGGTTGTGTGGCATATACCTCCTTTGTCAATTCTCAATTTAGGAAAGCACTTTTTACATCCATTTGGTGAATTTCCCAACTATGAAAGGAAGCTAGTTCTATCAACATTATAATTGTGATATTCTTTGCAAGATAAGAAAAAAATTTCTCATAGTCTACCCCTTCAATTTTTTTAAAGCCTTTAGCTACCAATCTAGCTTTGTATTTGTCAATTGAACCATCATATTTAAACTAGATTTTAAATACCCATTTACAATCAATAGCCTTTCTCTAATAGGTAAGGGAACCAACTCCCATGTTTGGTTTTGATGAATTGAATTTAACTGTTGATTTATAGCATTTTTTCCATTTTTCATCACTTATTGCTTTATCAAAAGTGCTTGGTTCATGAGTACTTAGAACACTTCACATTAATGCATAATTGATCTCATTGTCTTGCAACCTAATTGTATGGATTGCTTCTCCAAATAAATTTTCTCCAAGATTATAAGCCTTGAGCATGGACTTAGCTTTTTCTTGTAGTGTTCTATTCATTCTTTTAGCTTCTCCATTTTTTTGTGGAGTATATGGAGCTGAAAATTGCCTCTTAATTCCTTTTTGTTTACAAAAATTGGTGAATTCATATAAAGTATATTCCCCCCTTTATCTGATCTTAGCATTTTAATTTTTTATCACTTTCATTCTCTGCTTAATGTACAAACTCTTTCAAAATATCAAATGCTTCAAATTTATTCTTTAAATAATAAACCCAAACCTTTCAAGTGAAATCATCAATGAATTTCATGAAATATCAATATTTTCTTATGGAAATTGTCTTCATAGGTCCACAAAGATCAAAATTAACCAATTCCAATTTACTAGAGGCTCTCCAAGCTTTTTCAAAATCAAAATATTCTCTATGTTGTTTCCCCATGACACAAGCTTCACAAAAATACTTCTCTGTAGTGATAGGTGGAAGACCATATACTATATTTTCATAAAAAAAATTCTTTAGTGATTGAAGGTTAATGTGACCAAGCCTTTCATATCATAGCTGATTTATTGAGGCAATACTTGAAACTAAGGCTTGAGAGGAGTTTGTCATCAAGTAAAATTGGTATTTTTTCATATATCCATCACATATTGATTTTCCTCCACTATTATACACTTCACACTTTCATTTTTCAAAAGTAATTTTCATATCATTCACAATAATTTGACTAACATAAATAATTTTTTCCTTTAATCCTGGGACAAATAAAACATTATCAATACTTTCTTTACCATGGGTGGGAACATCTACAGGAACCTTTCCAACTGCTTCAATATTTAATTATGAATTATCTTCCAATAATATCGTGTTTCTTGATTGCTTTACTACATTTTTCAAGTTACAAATATTGATAGTCATGTGGTGAGTAGCTCCTAAATCAATAATACAAACATATTTATTTCAAATATATTTAGATCCATCTGCTCTAAATAATTTATGACTATCATCATCTTCAATATCTGCATTAGCTATCATATTTCTTTCTTAATATACTTCATATCTCTTATTTTTTAAAGTATTTTTTTAGAATGTCTTTGTTGAGACTTTTCACCTTTGAATTTAGAGGTAAAATATTTTTCTGATTCAACTTGATTATCTTTATTCAAAATTTCCTCATGTTGCAATAATAGACCTACTAGATCATTGAATTTTAGTTTTACCAAATTTTCACTCAATGTTAGAGTAGTTTTGAAATTCTCAAATGATTTTGGCAAGCTATTAAGTGTTATAGAGATAAGATCTTTATCAGCTATAGTCTCCCCTAAATTAATAAGTTTTTTTAGAATACCCTTGATTTTTGTTAGATTCTTAGTTATTGATCCATCCATTCTTATACTAGATAATTGAGTTCTAAGAATTTGTATTTTCTAACATCATTCTTCTGTTAAAAACTTTTAGTGATTGCTTCCCAAGCTTCTTTTGGTGTAGTTGCATTCCACACAGTTTCTATCAACATACTCTCAATAGACAAGTTTATTAAAGTGATCATATGGTTTGATTTTTTGTCAAATTCATCTTGTAGATAGACATTTGTGGGATGTCTTGTTTTAGTTCCATTTACATATGAAGTGAGATATCCCAAGAGAAAAATATTTTTAATTTGGTGATGCCATTCTCCATAATTTTTAGCACTAGTCAACTTAATAGAAATGACACTCAAAAAGTTATTTTCCATTTATATTGATCTTTGTGATCAAAGTAAAAAAAATTGTAATGATCTTTGAGATCAATGATAGTTTTTATCCTCTAAAATATTAGCAATTATTTCTGCAATAATGTTGTAATTATTTTCTCTAGATTTGAAAAAAAAATTGCAATCATGCTTCAACATGCTCTAATACCAATTGTTAAAATTAGAGATTGAGTATATTTTCTCTATATTCAATATGTGGATGAGAAGGATCTTTAAATACATAAATCTCATGAAGAGATGTATCTCTTACATGAGACATGACTATAGTTAAGTGTGATTAAATATAGTTTAATTTTAACAGCTAATCCCAAGATTTTTGATAAATATGTTTAAAATGAGATGAAGGGGTACTAGATCATATCCAAGTACAAGAGTATTGTACACATTAACATTTGAGTTTCTAGACGCATGATAGTTCAAATTATCAATAATATTAGTCATCATTTAGTAGAGATTTCCTTCCAAACTTAGTGGAGAGTGCTAGTAATGGTATGGTTATGTCTTGCATGTGGAATTATTGACCAAAGGATCACTTATTTGCACTACTACCATTTTTTCATTTCAACTCTTGGTGATATGAAAATTATTCTTGTAGAAGATGAGAATTCCTTTGTGACATTGTTTACAATGGTTAATCATGAATAAAATTTTAGGTGCAATATATACTTTCATAATCAAGATATATTATTCATCAAACCATGGTAAGATAATTTTTACTCTGTGAAAGAGCTCCTATACAAAAATATTATTTTGTTTCAGCTTATTTATCTTACTATAGAATTATATAAACCAAATATTTAATAATATATTGTGATCATAGTTCTTGGTAAACCATTGGACCCTTCACATTATACACTAGAGGGAAATGTAAATACATATATTCACATTTCTATTAAAATTAATTTGAGTAACCCAATTCCTGATTATTTAGAGGTAAGACTAGGGAACATGCATTAGATCCAATAATTAGATTATGAAGCTCCTCCCATTTGATGCTGTGCATGCCATGTGCAACAAAATTTAAATAAAAATTATCCTATATTGTCTCTTATAGTATCATAGTTTATTGAAATGGATTATTCAAATATGATTAATTCTAAAAAGAAATATGATGTCCATGTGGAAGAGATTTATTTGAATGGGTTTACTCAAGTGAAGACTAGATTTAAAAGACGAAATTTTCAAATTCAAGAGAAAATATATCCTAAGAGGAAACGTATCTAATATGTTTGATAACCATGAAAATATTCAAGTACCATAGTCTAGATTGTTCAAAACTTATTTTATTTTGCTAGGATTTAGATATATCTAGGTTTGAATCTCCTAAATCTAGTGTTTTGTCCAATCTAATATTATTTAATACTTTAAATAGTATATTTGTTTCTTTGAAAGAAGGGGTTTCTTCTTTTACCAATACTATGGATGAATATATTAGACCTAAAGATGGTAATTTTCCTTAGTACAATTTGAATTTAGATTTCTTAATTATACTAGAGACACAAAATGGAGGTTATGAAGGCCATGTCACACTAAAAATAAATTAGAAGATACGTATAAATGATGATCTAAAAAGTAAAAATCCCTTATTTTCTCAATCTTAAAAAAATATCAAAAATACTTCAATTACATTTTCAAAGTGGGGAAGAGAAGGTAATAGTAGAAGATTAAGATGTGATAATATTTAGTTTTGATTAGATTAAGATGGGAAAGGATCGTACCATTTTATAAAACAACCATCAAGGCTAAATGAGGGGCTCATGAGATGTGAAATACCCATAGAGAATAAACAAAAGAAACAACACTAATCAACTAGCAAGAAAAAAAAAAGCCGTAGAAAGAGCCAAACTAGCAAGGGACTAAAATAGTTACTGGTCTCCCAAAAGCCTGAGACCACTAATTGTCTACCACTCCTTAGCCAGGAAGTGGAGCTTCTCCTTGAATGATGAGGGTCCCTTCTAAATAGAATGGGTCTCCATCGTAGTGCCTTGAGCCGAGCTACCCACCACCTTAATGTTTTTTTGCGTGTGACTATCACCAAGATCACCCTTTTACCATGACTATTCTTAATTTATTTTTTTAAAACGTGGATTGTCAAAGTGGTAGAATTTGATCATAAAAGCTTGCGCTTCTCCAATAGTCTTATGGGAAATTTAGTGAGTGGGAGACAACATGCACCTCACTGAATACCTCTGGCATTTTTATAGAAAGCCGACTCTTCTCTAAGTTTTTAGGAAAAAAGAATAAGAGATGTGAATAAAGAAACATGAAAGATGGTGATGCACCAATGCTTTTACAACATTTCAAAATAAAAAACCTTCCCCTATGAATAATATGTTAGACACATAACACCACTTCCCTTTATTGGCAGGAAGAGAACGAACAATAGAGGTTCAATACAAGCATAGATGCAGTCATTCAGTCGACCCTTAGGAAATGCATTCTAAGATCCAAATCAAGCATAGAAGCTATAGATCTAACATGAAAAACATTCTTAAAAGAAATACGAACCCTCCCTCCTAATATAGCATATTATGAATAGATGATAAGCTTAGAAAGGAAACAAAAAATTCCAATGACTTAGTTGAGTTACTAAAGCTTATGATTCATTCATATACACAAATAGTATCGAAGTCCAATAATCAAAACTATTTAGATTAGCAAGACACCGTGTTTTATTCTAGACATACATAATGAAAGGAATACTGAAAAATACCATATCATGCACAGTTTCATGTATTTTTCAGAATAACCTGTACTTCAAATTTAAGAGAACTTTAAAACAAAGATCAGATTCCAATCCGATAATAGTTTGATCATAAAATAGACATAAAATACTAGAGTGAATTAGTATTCTATAAACCTTTAAAAAAAATTCCTTCTACTAACTAAGCGAACTAAAAAAAAATTCCATTGGGAAACATTTTGGAACCCTTGTTTGATGCCTGCCACCTGCAATATATAGCCGCCTAAAGGAAAAAATGTCAACCTTCTCCAAAAATAATGACTCCCAAATGTCCAAAATTTATAGCTCAAGAACCCTTTCTTTAGATCTTTTTCAGCTACCGTATTTATGCCACCTAGATATTTTAATAAGATCAACCCTTGTAATTGATCTGATCCCAAAGAATAGTTTGACACTCGTTACTTTCGATCACCGAAGTGGACTTGGCAGCACTGCCTTGTATCTTCCTAATTGATCAGGATTATAGTGCATTCTATTGGACATTAAGTCAAACATTCTTGTTGGGCTACAACATGAAGGGGTGACGTTTTGATCAGGTGGACAACTTCTCCTTCTCAAAAAAGTGAAAACAAGAAAACACCGCCTGGATTGACATGTGGTTCGCTTTCCGACAATAGAGACCATACTCACTGAGAGATGTGCAACCACCATGTGGCACGTTGCACGCCTATTTGGAAACAAAAACCCTTTGTGCTAGGATCCCTTTGAAGGAAAAAAAAATTTGCAAGATATAAACATATAAAAAAAAGAAAAAATTGCTTCACAGTTCTGGCAAATCACAGGGACCTTTGTTTGCAAAGGTTCAAACTGAGACCTCTAGTTATTCTTGGAGCTTGAGGAAGGCAGAATGCAATGTCTCCCAGTCAGTGTCACTTGGTCAATTAAGGCTACTGAATGCCTTAAATACTTGATCTAGTTCAAAGACCTCCTTGAAAGAAAAAAATCCCCATCTTGCTGAAATGATGCCCAAGTGATAATAGAGATGAGAGAGCCAGAGGACCTCGCTATCAAGGTCATCTACTGTCGTGGATGAGCTTGGGCCTTCAAGATCTGGAGGAGTCTAAATCCAACTTTTGAATTCTCCTATAATTTGTTTGACTGACAATACATCTCCACTTGCTGAGAAGAAAGAAGGCAACCCATAATTGTATAAGATCCCAAAATCCTTCTTGATTTCATCAATCCTCTTATTTTAAAATGGCTTGTCTAATATTGGTTTTGGGTGCCACCTTATGGAAGTATATAAATTCATTCACTTTACTAGAGGTTGTCATATGATATGTTATGTTGGCACCTCTTAGAGCTTCATCTGATGCCATACATAGCTTGGAGATTAAATTATAGGATTCGAATAGTCGGGGAGTATACTCTTCAAGGTCTGATCAGCCATTGGGCCCACTCTTTCATTTATTTCTTAGGCATCCCTTAGGAATTATCAAACTAGTTTTAAGATAGAGAGTGAAACAATGATTCGCTCCCAATAAGAAGACACCAACCCTTTTTGTATAGGAAAGGTTGTGGATTTCTGTGTAGTGGCCAACCCTTCTTGTCTCTGAGTCTCCTTCTCCTTCAGTCTCTATTCCAGCTGATCTCTCTTATCAAGGGGTTCTCCCAATTCTGCCACTAGATTTTGGGTTTCTTGAATCTGAGCATGTAAAGTAGCCTCGACTTCTTGCTTATCACTTCTTAGTTTCTCAATCTCCTATCAGACCTTTTGGATCTCGTCGGATTCGTGAGATCGGATTCTATCTAACTCCCTTCTTATATCTTCTCGAACTCGTTGGTGCTCCTTAACAGACTGATGCTCATCAATAAGTTCACTCTTTAATCTCTCAATATTGGCGTAGAGCTAGATCGGCTCATCTTGGAGTGCTTCAAGAGATCCTGTTGCCTCCTTTGGCTGGTCTTGTACTTGCAATACGGAGGTCATCTCCTCATTTTGGGCTCTAAGATCTAACTGTAGACAACTCACTATCTCTTTCACATTTTCTAGTTCACCCTCTTGCTTTCTCAACTTCTAATCCAACTTCTCATAGTTTGTGTATACCATCTTCTGAGTGGTCTTCACCAAATTCACCTTATCGTAAGGGAAAATTTCATTTAGATCCAGACTTACTGCTTGAATATCGTAATATTCCAACTGCATTTGCCCCTCTAGTCGAGCTGCGAATGACTTTATGGTAGTGATACACAAAGAATTTTTCTCTTCATTAAAACACATTTGAATCTTTTTAGATGCTGGCAGCTCAACATTATTTTCCCTTCTTTTTTGTTTTCTATTTTGTCAGGACTGCCTAGTTACATCAAAATGCTTCTGCAACGTCTATGGGGTGTCAGTACTCTATGCTGCCATAGAAGCACCAGGGGGAAGACTAAAAAAGTAATAGATGGAGATATTTCAGAAGTATGGGCATGACGGGAGGCAAATGGGAAAGTAATCATTGAGAATTGTGGGATGCCAAATTGGGATCAGAAGCTTGGGGGACCATTCAGAGTAAAAAGTGTAACAGGTGGAGCGGGCAACTTAAGTCTGATTGCAGATGAACCCAGGGTGACATGTAGCATGGGTGAGTCAAATTTTTCTATGGGGGCCTTTTCCAAGGAAATTAGAGAGTCAATGGCTATCGCAACATATACTATTTTCTCGGTGTGTAGTGTTGCATTGTTGGGCACATTAAAAATAGTAGGGGGCTCATTTAACACTAATAAATCTAGGTCTGTGGGTAGAGGATTTTTATCAATGGGAGGGGGTAAAGGTTTGACCAAAGATACATTAGTAGGGAGAAGAGGGGGAGCAAGACTCACCTGAATCATGAAGGTTCAAATGCTTTAGAGAGAAGACTCTGTTTCTTCTTCATTTATGATAGTTGCATCAGATGCATCGAGATCTTAGACTCGCCGTAATTTTGTTCATCCCAAGCTGGAACATTTTGATTCTTTTTTTGATGATCTAGCTAAATTTTTCCCCTCATGTTTCGCATTCAATCCCCTCAAATATCGTCGGGTCCTCTTTTCTTTGCTTTAGACACTGGTAGAAGACACAACCTGCAAGTCCCTTTGCTTAGAACTTTTCCCTTTGTCGGACCCTTGTTGGTGGGGAGGATGGCGTGGAAGTTTTTCTTCAATTACCTTGTGACTGGATTCTGGATTGTTGTTGTCGAAATCATCCTCTTTGTCATAGATGTCTTCAAACTGTTCATCATATGGCTAAAAATCCTCTAGATGCCTCTGGGTGTTACCCATTTCCTATCAGAATCTCCATAAATCTGTCATTTCACGTTTTGACCATCCTCGCCGCTTCATCTGATTACTTAAGGTCTTGTTTATCAGAATCTCCCTCTGATATACTGCATGTGGGGTATAGAAACTCAACCACTTCATCCTCTTCTTTCGTATGAGGGCCAGGTTGACATACAAATCTGGTCTTTCTTGTGTCGGGTTTCTCTTAGACTCTACATATTCCCACACCTCGTGCTTCAGGGTAAGTTTTCTCAATGGGTTATAATCCCACTCATCACATATAAGAACTAAGCCCAGAGCCGCTAATAGATTGGTTAGTTCACCTTGCGCCTTATGCTTCTCTAGTACTACCCCACTATTTGCAATACAAAGGTGAAGTGAAAATAACTTTGTTTTGTTCCTTCCTTTTCCATATGCATTGTCGGCAATATTTTCCTATCGGCATGCCTCCAATGTGAAAACCTGGTCTTTTACAAATCTTGGGAGTTGGAAAGGCTCCCCTGCAAAACCATGATATCTAATAAATGTAAAATCCTCCCCGAATAAATAATCCACCTGGGGCGATGAATTTCTAACCCACAACAAAACCTCCGGAGACAAATGACCACTGGGTTGAAGTAATAATTCTTGTAACACTGGTCATATGAAAAAGTGCACAAACTGATAATAACCACTTTTCCTTGATAGGACACTAGTCCATATACAAATTGGTTGAATTAAACCCTCTTCATCTACCCTAGATATAGGTAAATTTCTTTTTTAAAACCTAAATTTTTCATCATACAATTAAATGAACCAAGAAAGAGTACCTGAATTTATATTCAGCCTGGTATTTTTTAGCTGCAACAACATATTGACAGCTATGACATTGGAAAACTCAAAATATCTCTATTCCCGCTAATGCTTGAGTATTAGAGTGAGGGTCATTTGAAAAGGATGAACCTCCTCATCACTATCCAAACCAAAAACCAAGGCTATCATTGAAAACAAATCTTGTGTGTTGTCTGGGAACATTTTTAGTGCCAAGGGGAAAACAATACGGCCTTTGGTTGGCTTATCCCCTGTCTCACAACTATAGAAATTTTACTTTTCACTTGATCCTTCCCAATAGGTCTCCATATCTTCTTCGATGAACATCTCGATATACCAGTTGTAGGGAATGAAAAAAATCTCTCCTATAGCTTGAGCTGAGACCACTACATTTATTTTTTGCATGTTATGGTTCCAGTTCTGTCATCAAACCTCTTGGAACATGTGTCTACTAAATCTGGGAACAAATGTATAGTAGGTATCATAAATTGGGGAAACCCACAATTCCAGAGCCGAGAGGCAAAATTATCAGCATTGCCACAATCTCTCATCCTTCAAAAAGCCCCTTCTCTAAGATTTTTAGGGTTCTTGGCTAGCCTGGGGTCAAAGATATTATCGACAACATCTTGCACTACTTCCCTTCTAACACTTTTCTCTTCCAGCTTTCTTTTACAAAATTCGAAAGGATGCTCCTAAGGTACTAGGGAATTTGCAAATGATTTTTCCCAAAAAGATTGGCGAAGGCTGACCTCCTTGGAACAGATTCACTCCTTCTTGTTGTTGTTGTGGGTTCAGCCATAGCTACTTCAAAACTTGCAGAGACTTGGCTAAAATGGCCACTTGCTATTTTATTTTTCTTAAGAACGATTACTTTTTGGGAGATTAATTCTTGAGGAAGTACATGTAGTTAAGGCCATGTGGTTACCACTAATCTATTAAATACTGCCACCAAGGTGATACGTGTGGGTTGAGGATCTGTATCCCTTAGGAATGCCAAAATCCTATAGGAATGGATTTAGTACATTGCTTTTCACCACCTCTTTCTTAGAATTAACTCGTTGCCTCGAGGAGAGTGCCATTACTTATGTCAATCTTTTTTTAGCAATATGAAGTATGCTTGAAAAGACTTTCTCATTAATTTGTCAGACATTTAGCATATTAATCCCTATCTTTTCACTTATGCAAGCTGGCCGATGTTGATGATGGTTAAGGGCAGGTGTTGAAAATTTCCTTATATGGGCATTTACTTCCCAATGTCCGAACGTTAATTTCAACCTTGTGACATATTTTACATCAGATCTATGCCTCCATTCACCGGTTGCCTCAACATTTCCCATTACCATCTAGCCAAAAATAGAACTTCCATTGTTTAGTCATTTCGACATCTCTTTTACATAAATAGATATATCACCTTGAGGGCATATTCATTCAAAAATTAAAACTTTGGAGTTTAGCTATTTTCTTAACTAGTTTGCGATATTTCCTTTTCTTTTCTGTGCCAAACATGACTGTTAGCCTAGGTACCCCCATCTGGCTTCTCCCACACAGGCCATAGTATGCCTTCACCGGAGAGGTCACATGTGAGATAATTAAGCACCTGCTAAACAAATGCGACTATTTGGGGGTAATTTCCTTTAGGTGGGTTGTGGGTACGAACTTTATTGAGGATGAGAACCAGTTGAGCACCAACTGCAATGTTTTATCTCAATTTATGGCCTCTCTGTTGACCCTGAACGTTGCCAAGACCAAGATAGTCTAGATATGCAACCACATGTTCTATGTTTCTCTACTCGAGGGGCTTGGTGAGTTAGTGCAAGTCACTATTCTTGGCATCGAAATTCCCACCGCAATGGACCTTCACAGGTTCATTGACCATGGTGTGGACGTGCCTTGGCTTCCTTTCCTTAGTGACTTTTGCACCATATTTTTGACAACCACCATGCTTTGGCTTTGCTTTCTTCTACCTACGTCCTCCAAGAGTATGGTGTCGATGAAGGTCCTACCCAGTACGACTTCAAAAAGCAGTTCGAGATCATTGTCTTTGGCCACACAAAATGAGGCCATGGTTCATGAATTGCATCCCTGCTGTGTGTGAAGAAGAAGAAGAAGAAGAAAAAAATGATATGGGAAACTAGACTTTACAATGATAAATAGAGGCCTTCCTTTTGTTATTATTGTAAAAATGCCTCAATTTTATCCTTTTCGCATTTTGCTCGAATACCCACTTCTGGGTTTTGCTCGAATAGAGATTTTCTGTTAAAAATTTGAGCCTCAGGGTACCCAATACTGTAAATTTGATGAAAACATAATACAGTATCTTTTTTATAGTTCTTTTGGTTTTCCACTTATTTCTAAAACTTAAGAAAACATAAAATATTTACAAAATCTACATATAGTACATGTTTGTGAACAAATCTTAAAATAAAATGTCATACTTTAATGGAAAGTTTTTAGATGAATATTGTTCACCGGTATCCCCAATGCATTACATTCCATGTCTTCTAACTAATAGGCATTATTTTCTTTACACACATTGATTCAGAAGGGACCCTTCCATAGCGCTTTGAATTTGGTATGTTTACTTGGTTTCGCAAAGCGCTCATCATATTTTAGCACTAAGCTCCCCTCCTGAAAATCTGGGTTGGAAGTCCTTTTGTCAAACAAGCGCTTGACCGTCTGCTGGAGATTGATCATAGCTTCGAAATATTTCTCTCTATTTTCTTCCAACTCTAAAATTTTGGCTATCCATACCTCCATTACACTATTTTCTTCTATTTCTAGGGCCTTTAGTAATTGTAGTGTAGGTAGCTCCATAGAAATGGGTAGAACTACCTCCTTACCATAGACTAACTCATAGGGGGACGTCTTCAAGATTTTTTTTGGTTTAATTCGATCTAGCCACAGGGTGGACCATAGATGTTCATGCCATTCCCTTTCTCATTCAAACACAATGTGTTTGATTAACCTAATTAGGTTTTTATTTCTTGACTCTGCTAGACCATTTCCCTGAGGATAGTAATTTGAAAAAGTCTTGAGATAAATCCCCTTTCTAATGGAAAAATTAGATACCTTCAAACCTATGAAGGCCCTAGCATTTTCGGAAATGATGGTCTTTGCTGGCCCAAACCTGGTCACCAGTCCTTCTAGAAAGCTAAAAATCTTGCCTTTAGTAGCACCTTTCAAGATGACAACTTCTGCCCATCTTGTAAAATAATCGGTCGCCGTGAGGATCCATTTGTGACCAGCACTGGAGATAGGATTTATCATCGCGACAAATTCCAAACCTCACTGAGCGAAAGGCTCTTCAGTTACAATGGGACTCAAATGAAAAGCATAATTCTTTCTCTTTCCAACAAAGAATTGACAATGGTTGCATTTTTGCACCAAACGGTGTGCCTCTAAAAACATAGAGGGCCAATAATACCCCACTCATATAATTTTTAGAGTGGTAGTTTTAGCTGAAAAATGCCCTCCTAGAGGGCTCCTATGAATTAGAATATTATCTGATTGATATTTATCTAGGAATCAGAGCAATACTCTGTCATAATTTATTTTGAATAAAACCCCCTAAATTAATACATACCTAGTACCCTGCAGTCGATAGTACCTTCATTTGTGGGGGGGAAGGGCCACTAGGTAATATCCCTTCTACATGTATAGTGTTTGGTCCATCAACCATGACTCATTGGATTCAAACTAGTTGGAAAAAACCTGATCAATCTCTTTGTTGGGTTCTAAGATTGACTTTTGTGGAATATACTTGCATAGCCCCCTCCCTCACACGAGCTTAGTTGGACTGATGTCTACATCATATTCTAGGATTTTAGTGATCCAATTATCTCTCCCTCTGTGAGATATTCACTCTTGGGTGAGCAACCAAAATAGTGATCTTGTTAGCCGACGCTAGCTGTCGGAACTTCTTGAGACTCTTGACGATGGAAAATGCCTACTTTTCAAAAAAATTATACCTAGTTTCATAGCCTCTAAGAGTTCTTGAATGAAAAGAAATTGGATGCTCTCCATTCTCTTTCTCGTCCTTTTGAGTGAGAACAAATGCTATACTATGTTCTTTGTTGTATACATATAGTAGAAAATCCTTAGAGAATTATGGATTAGCCAATAATGGGGCAGTGGAAATAGCCCTCTTTATTTGTTTGAAAGAATCTTAGGGTCCATTTGAATATCATGCTCTTTTTAAGCATCAAGGTAATGGGCCTTGTGATGCCTGCAAAGTCATAGATGAAACGACTGAAAAAATTAATCTTCCCTAAAAAATACTGTAACCCCTTTTGATTTATTGGTAAAGGTAAATCCAATATGGATTTAACTCTTTTAGAGTCTATTGCAATCCCCTCCTTGGACACCACAAAACCAAGAATTTTACCTTGAGGTACTCTGAAAACACATTTTTTAGGATTTATGGAAATCCTAAACTTTTTAAATATCTCAAAAATCTGCTCTAAATGTTCAAAATGATCAGCTCCCACTTTTGAGAAGATGGTCAGGTCATCCAGTTAAATAAGAATGATCAAATTAATCAGCCCTGCAAACGCAATGCCCATGGCCCGCTCAAATGTTGCACCAACATTTGAGAGTCTGAAAGAAACTTTGCATATGCGAATGTGCCCCACTTAGTGGTGAATGTCATCCTATGTTGATCACTCTCTTGGACAAGTACCTGATTGTACCTCAAAAAAGAATCAAGTAATGAGAACATCTCAAACCAAGCTATTGTTTGCATAATCTGTTCCATGGAGGGCAAAGGGTAATGATCCTTCAGTGAGGCCCTATTCAAGTCTCGAAAAGCAATACAAAGCTTGATGTCATTGTTCTTCTTCTAAATCGGTACCAGATTAGAAACCCATGCTAGGTTTTTAATCGGATAAACGATTTAGGATTCAATAAACTTAGTGAGCTCTTGAGCCCTCAACGCTTAACCTTTCAGGTTAACAGGCCTTTGTTTCTATCAAACGGGCTTCGACCCCTTTTCCAAGTCGATGGTATGCTGAATTGTACTGGGGTCGTACCCTCTGAGATCATTGTAAGTCCATGCTATGAATCCTTCATCTCTAGAACACAGATTCTTAAATCTTTCTCTGTCTTCCCACTCTACATTCCTTCTGAATTTCATCTTTTTGTCATTTCTGTCTTCTAGCTCTTCGTAATCCTTTTCGTTGACTATGAACCGTTGCTTTCCATTCCTTACATCTTCACAATCAAAGAGATTCTCGAGGAAAATCAAACCTCGGGGCAACTTATTTCCTTTTAGTTGAATGACCTGCCCCTCGGGCGACTGAAATTCTGATTCTGAATAACTTGAAGGTTCGTCGGACTTTTGAAAAAAGTTGGCTATCTAGGTGTCATCCTCAAATACTTGACAGTTCAGTTTATTTTCGGGGATTGATGGTCAGATGATAATGCAAATGACACTCTTTTTAGAGTCAAGAATAGGTTCAAACTGTGACCTAATATAAGCCATCTAATCTGTTGTACTATTCAGAGACCGAGGAATAGATTGCACGTTGAAAGCCTCAAAGCCTTCAATCAGGTCCCATATCCTATGCCTATAGGCCTTCATTCTGGTGTTTTTCGCAATTGCTTGGCCATGACTTGGCTGACAACTACCTCAGAATCTCCAAATACTTGCTATCTCTTCACATCCATATGCTCAGCAAGGAGAATATCATGGATTAAGGCTTCATATTCCGCATCATTATTTGAACATGGAAACTAGAAAAGATAGGCTTTGAGAGTTTTGGATCCTGTCGAAAACAACAATCAGACTCCTACCCTGGAACTGGCCTTACTTTTATCACCATCAAAATACATGGTCATAGGAAATTATCCATTGGATCATTATAACTTGACTGATCCTCCATCAATTTTGGATGGACCATGTCGTCATCTAATATGATGTAAGTACCCAATCCCATAGCATGGACATTTCCAAATGGATTGGAATCGATGAAATGGTTAAGGAGGACCTCTTCTTTGGGAGTCTGCTCATCAATATACTCTTCATCTTTTATCACCTCATAGAAATACCTTTCTTGTTTAGAAAAATAAGTATGTGCAACCTCAAAATAGAGAACAACATTATCCGCTATATGCTCAGCATGTAGAGATTTTGAAATAATTTGCATCTTTGCTTCATGCTTAGTTCTTAGTATCAGATGAGACCAATCTAGTGCTAGATATCCACCTAGCTTTGCAGTGAAATCTCAGGATGGACACATTCTAAAGATCAGAGGGATGTCAACTATCACTACCTCTTGTGAAACTGTCTAGCTAGGACATGAGAAAAGAGTTAGGGATAAATATTTTATCCGGCCAATGGTCAGAACCTTCTTCCTATCTAACTACATGGTTCCCTTTTCTAAAGGTTCATACTTGAGCATTAAAGCATCTACCACTTGCTTGGGCATGATTTTCGTACTAGCTCTAGAATCAATTATATTATTATGAAGAAGCTTATCTCCCATGATTAATGTTAAAAAAAAATGAGTCGGCTCTGGCCTACTTACCTCTTCTACCTTTTCCTTTTATGAATCATTCGCATAGGATACCATCTTCAGCTCTTGAGCATCTGACGCGGGGATTTTTGTTTCATCAGGTTACATTGTGGAGTTTCCTCCTCATGCGACCTTGGCTCTTTATCTCTGAGTGCTCCTTCGAGCAATGCTTTTTGTTTGGGGATAGATATCACGTCCTATAGAGAAACATTATCAGGCACCTTCTTCATCTGCTCCAATATGTTTAGCATTTTGACCGGCTAGACCTTGGGTCTGAAAGGTGGAATCTCCCTAAGCTTCTGCGGAAGGTGTTCCATTGTGAATGGATTATACGTTTTATCTGGCAGTCTGTCAGGTGCTGGCGGAAACTGTCACTGTGTAATTGGTTGGATAGTTGACCAATCAATAGGCTTAGATAGTTGTGTTTTAGATGGTGGTAGCGAGCAAGGCTAGAAATGAGGGAGAGGCTATGACACATATTCCCCAATGAATCTTCTCTTGGATCTAGTACCTTCAGAGCACTGGTTTTTGGGGTTTAATTCATAAAAATTGAATCATTTTCTTCCATCCAAGAGAAAAGCACATGATCGGGTACTATTTCCAGCTCCTACTCCATGGACATGCTTTGCATTTGTGCTCTAAATTGAGCATTTTCCATTTCAAGAGATTCATATTCTTCGATGCTGGGTTGTACGCCTTCACTTATTTTCTCTGCTATTTTCTGCTGCAAGTTTCCTCTAGGGTAGTCCCGAGACATTAGACTATCGTTGCAAGGAAAACACCATACGTTCAAATCATCTGCCAAGTTTTTTTGGCCTCTGATCAACTCCTTTCCCTGAATATCTTTAACTGTTTGTAGTGGCATGGTGACTCGGACTATTTGATTAGCAACCGATGATTTATGTCCTCCCCGACCCAGAGGTCCTTGATATGCACTTTACTAGTTTCGCTGATAGAAAGATCTACCCCATTGGTATGTCTAATTTTCCTATTTTGGAGGTGTTGCTTGCTATCGCTTAATGAGAACCAACTCATTAGTGAAAGATTGCATCAGAATTTTCATGTCATTAAGGTTGGCCATGGCTGGTGTATGTGCTTCTTGGTGTGCTTGCACAAGTACTAAGAAGACCTTCCTTCTCTTCTTCTAGGATCCTAATCTCCTCTAGGATCTCCAAAATGGCTTAGATGATTAACTAAGGCCTTGTCTAACTCTTCTCTAAGAGCTCGACTCCTTGTGCTTAACCTTGAAGGATAGTCACCCTTAGTTTACTTCAACACTTTCTCCTACACTTAGAAGACTCTAAGTGCTACTATCACACAAACCATTGAATTGATTGAAGGGGTGCCAAGCATATTGAAAACATGGCATTTGCTTCCATTTGAATCCATCTTGGAGGATCTCCAAACCTTTCTCCAACCAGGTGTAAGAATTTGTCTTGAGGAGGCCTAATTCCTTGTAGCCCTTGACAGTGTCCTTTTCCTCGTTCTTGCCAAAACTTCCCAAACAACTTGAAAACCTAATCCCACATTCGAGTACCCTTTTTGATGTTCTAAATGATTTAGCAACTCTTAGACTCCTAAGTCTTCTGTACATAGGCTTCCTATTATCTAGGTCAAATAGGCCTAATAGACGTAGTTTGTAGGACCTCACTGGTTTCTCACTCAAACCTCAGTCAAAAAGATTGGTAGAACCTCAATCCTTCTAGCATGTTAGGATATGTCTATACCCTACCTGGAACTGTACTTGTTTCGTACTGTACCTCAATCCCTTGCCTAAATTACTCAATTCTTCACTGTCAAACCTCTAACCGGGCACTCTAAGCTCGCCTAGGACTTGACATTAAAACCCTTTGCTCGGCCCTTCATGAATCCTAACTCTACATATGTATAGACAAATGGCTCCTCTAACACTTCCATCTATCCTTAGGAAAACCCCATGACTAGATTTCATGGGGGATCCATAAAAAGACAAATTGGCCAGGACAAGACCAGTAAAACCCTTAAACCTTAACCTATTTATCCAAGACACTAACTCAGCACAAATCAACTTGCTTATAGAAAGGAAAAGTCTTATTACTATCCTATGAACACAAATCTAACACTAATTCACAACATGTAGTTCACTTAGTATCACTGTCAATCAATAACACTCAGAGTTCACATAAAAACAAAATTTGCAGAGCTATATTCTCATTCCCAAAAACTTGATTACAATCTCCTCTCTTCTTGAATTCGAGCCTCCTACATATTAGATGCCATTCACCATTTTTTTAGGGTATGTTGGTCGATCCCCCACTCCTATCCTTTAGGGGATCCTATGTAACTGAGCTGCATGCAACATTTTCCATAATGGCAAATGTTGTTATGACAGTTTTGTAACAATATTTGGCAATTGTGTCATAATGCCATCTTCCTGATTCTTGGGACCTCTATCTCCTATGTCTCAAGTAACCAACTCCATTAAAGGCCTCATGGCACCTTTCTAACATCATTCATGTGTTTAGAAAACATTTAAGAATCAAATCCCAAATTAAGCTACTAAGGCTAAGCAATGTAAAAACTATTAACTCCTAATGACTAACTCTCCTAGTCCAAACAAAAGCAAGACCTTCTAAGGTCCAAAATAAACACACAACCACTCTGACTTGGCTAAGGTTAGATACAAGCCAAAATATGACATAGTAAATGGAGGCTAGCCTAGTTTCTTCTGCACCAATGGCAAAGGAAGAAATTGACATACCTAGTTGTGCATTAGTCTATACATACATCGATTGGGGTGGAGCTGAGCCTAATGTTTGGGTCGCTAGACTGCTTGGAGGAGACTCTTGTTAGAATGGGGCATCAAAGATCCTAGGAAAGATGGGCATCAGAGGTCACAGCGGAAGTTTCCCCTCATCTATTAAACTATTCTCTACTCGGACTGCCAGGTGATAAGCGTCAGGTAGAGTATCTCCTCCCATAGAAGTTATCTAGATGGAGATGTCTGAATTGATGTCTTTTAGAAAAAAACATGAAGGCCATAGCAGCTAGAGGTCATGAAGTTATCAGAATTCTCTACCACGTTCTGTTAAACCTAGTGTTGAAGTCGCTCATGGCTTCCATGTGGGAACTCTTAGTGGTGATTAGTTGGTGCAATAGCGAGGAATGATCCCCCTTCTCCAAAAAGTGCTGATTTTTTTTTCCCCGAGCTCATCCGATGAAGTGATAGAACCCGAAGTCAAAGATGTATACTAGTCCCGAGCCTTCCATTTGAAAGAAGCACCTAGCAATATCATGGAGATATTCTCCTTAGTGATACTCTGCACCCTACATACCTCTGCTACATCTTGCAAGTGTTCAGAGGGAGTTTTAGAATCCTCTACCAAAATTTTTGGAATGGCCTTGAGGGCATTAGTAGGTATGGCAGACCAGACATTGGGTAGAGTTGGTGGCTGTAGTGGGTTGCCAGTGTCCCAAGTTACAAAGTTTCTAGTAGCGGGATGGGGTAGATGGGCCATAGAGAAAAAAATCCTATGAATTGGATATATTGGTGTTCTTATCTAGAAACTTCAGCCTCGAGTTGGAGTAGATAATTCTCTAAATTTCAGACTCTTACTTCTTACTCTTCTACTTCTCATAGGGGATATAGAACCTATGGTTCCCCTTCTCCTTGATGCCAAATTTGGTAACTGGGAGTACTAAAAAATTGCCCTTTGATGATGATCTTGTTTGAACCATGGGCATGAAACTTTTAGTTTTTTTCCTCTCGTCTGATTTAGAGATATTTCTGACTTCTAATCAGGCCTTTAGAAACTGTCCCACCGAGCATTCTAGAAAAAAGAGTTGTTGATCATAAAAGCTTATGCTTCTCCAAAAGTCTTATGGGAAATTCAACAAGTGGGGGACAACGTGCGCCTGACTGAATACCTCCAATATTTTTATAGAAAGTTGACTCTTCTCTAAGTTTTTAGGAAAAAGGAACAAGAGATGTGAACAAAAAAACATGAAAGATCATGATGCGCCAATTCTTTTACAACATTTCAAAATCATAAACCTTCCCCTATGAATGATATGTTAGACACAAAACACCACTTCCCTTCATTGGTAGGAAGAGGATGAACAACATAGGCTCAATACAAGAACAAATGCAGTCATTTCATTGACCCTTAGGAAATGCATGCTAAGATCCAAATCAAGCATAGAAGTTACAGATCTAACAAGAAAAACATTCTTAAAAGCAATACAAACCCTACCTCCTAATATAGCATATTATGAAAAGATGATAAGCTTAGAAAGGAAAAAAAAAGTCCAATGACATAGTCCAATTACTAAAGCTTATGATTCATTCGTATACACAAATAGTATAGAATTCCAATAATCAAAACTATTCAGATTAGCAAGACACAATGTTTTATTCTAGACACAAATATAATGAAAGTAATATTGAAAAAGACCATATCATACACAGTTTCATGTATTTTTTTGAATAACCTTTACTTCAAATTCAAGTGAACTTTAAAAAAAAGATTGGATTCCAATCTGACAATAGTTTGATCATAAAATAGACATAAAATACCAGATTGAAGTAGTATTCTATAAACCTTTAAAAATAAATCCTTTTACTAAGTAAGCAAACTAAAAAAATATTTCCACATGAAATTTTTTTGGAACCCTTGTTTCATACCTGTCGCCTGCAATATATAGCCCCCTAGAGGAAAAAATGTCGACCTTCTCTAGAAATAATGACTGCTAGATGTCCAAAACTGATAGCTCGAGAAGCCTTTCTTTAGATCTTTTTCAGCTACCGTATTTATACTGCCTAGATATTTTAGTAAGATCAGCCCTTGTAATTGCTCTAATCTCAAAGAATAGTCTGATAGTCATTAAGTCAAAAATTCTTGTTGGGCTACAATGTGAAGGGGTGATGTGTCGATCAGGCAAACAACTTCTCCTTATCAAAAAGCGAAAACAAGAAAACACCTGCATGATCAGCACGTGGTTCACTTTCCAACAACAAAGACCATACTCACTGAGAGACTCGCAACCACCACGTGGCGTGTTGTGTGTCTTTTTGGAAATGCAAACCCTTTGTGCTAGGATCCTTCTCAAGGAAAAATAAAGCCGAAAGATAAAAACATATAACAAAAAGAAAAAATTGCTTCACAGTATTCTTCATAGTCTCCTTGCTGTAATCAGTAATATCTTGGAGACATTGCATAGTTTTTGTCTTGGTTGCTTTGAATAGTAGAAATCTCCTTCTGTAACTTTATTTTCTCCTCATCCATGGTTGTAAGGGCTTTGAGCTCATCCACCTCCTTTTTCCAATTGGACCTTCAGTCAAATGACTTAGCAAGGGAGGGAATCATATCCCAATGCCCACTATCCTCAACCTCACCCGACCATAGAGCTTGATGGTCAAGTACCTTCTTTTCTAGCACCTAGATTTTTTCCTTAGTAATAATAAGCTAACCCATAAGCTACTTGAGGATTTCATTCTAAATGTTGATAGTCAATGAAATTTTATTAATTTTTTCTAGAGGGGATCATAGCAAGCACAATTATCATTACCCACATTGGGGTTAGTAGAGGTCCTATCTAGATTAATGCAGATTTTTGGGGAACTATGGGGGCTAGAAGGGTTAATGATAGGAGGGGTTGTTGGAACAAGAATTTTCATAAAAAATTCTAAGTGTTTTAACATCTAAAATCAAAAATTCCCTCTCATTTTCATAATGAACCTCACTACCATCATTCATGAAGCTATTTTCACCCTTCACCACGTTATTGCTACCATATTTGCCATTCCTTGCAACACTCATGCCTTACCGCAGAATGACATTCCATCACCAAGTAGTTCACCATAGGGTGATACGAAGAGCCACTAATATTCATACTTTACTGCTATACCTCGAAGGATCAGAACATAGCCTACGGTAAAGCGATATACTAAGGAAGAGAACCAGGAACATATTGTGGTACTGCAAGAAAGAAAAAGGTAGCCCGCAGTAGAGCGGTATATTGATATATGTGTTAAGGATACACTATGGTACCACTAGAGAGCCAAAGGTGATGTGTGGTAGAGTGGTACACTGAAGAAGGATAACAAAACATACCACGGTACCACGTGGGAGAAAAAAGTTACCATGGGTTTTTACTCGAATATTAACGGATTCATATGCATGTTATGATTAGTTTTCTTTAGTTATGTTTAAATCTCAAATTTATGTTTTTTTTATCAAGGGACATGTATTTTGGTTTGAATCTTGTTGCCTCTCATATAAATAAGAGAGACCAAGACCAAAAATATTATTAGATTACAAAAAGAAAAATATAATAGGAGAGTAGGGAAAATCAATATATCATAATGTTCGTATTGAGATAGATCTTGTTGCAAGTATTGTTTTGAAGAAGTTAATGAAAGATCTCTGATTCGGTGGCTCCATATTGGTATCAATTATATGTTGAAGTTATTCAATTATCAGATTGTCTCCAACTTAATATTTCTTGATTTTTTAAGTTGATATATCAAGTATATACTCAATTTATCAATGCATATTTATTCTATTCATGTGATTTGATTATTTGGTTTCTTAAAAGAAGAATTAAATTCCTTTTGATCAATCATAGTAGTCTAGAAGTGTTATTTGGATTAGTAAGAAGAATCATATAATTAGGGTTGACATTTTTTCTCCAGTAGATTTTGTCAATAACTTTTATGCATGTTTGTACAAGTTATAAACCAAAAAAAGTGTGGAAAATAGTTTGAATTGTTTCCAATACTGGAACCATTCGTTCTAGATCCTCAATTGAATCCATTTTACCCAATAAGGCATTGGTCTTGTCCATCTCTTCATTCACATCCATACAATCCACTTTAGGAACTTTAGCAAGCCTTCATTTCCAAATAACAACATCTGTTAACTTAACATATTCATATACCTTGATATTGCTTATACAATTTATACCAAATTAAGATTACATCTCTCCACTCCTGATTACCATTGTGGATGGATTGCTTAAGTAGGAAACACATAGTTTAATTTTGTTTCATTTGCATAGGTACACCAACCTAGGTATGGTAGAGCCTGAAGAGAAGAAGGTTCAAGTACATCATTTGGCCTTGTTAATTAGCCTAAAATGTATCAAGAGCTTGGCAACCTCTTGTGGGTTTTCAACTAGTGTTTTTGAGACCTAACAGATTGGAGACTCTGCTGGGGAGCAGTCAATTTAAACATCAAGAGGGTAAAGACTCCGTTGGGAAAGAACACAACCATTTTCCTACTTTTGGAAAAGTAGGTGGCGACTATTTAAAAATTGGATAGATAATGCATGGATAGTTTGGAACAACAACACTAGTTCCATTCAAAATAAGAGATAAGAAGTAAAAAGGAAATAGACAATAAGAGAGTGTAAAAAATTGAAACAATAAAGGTTACAATTGGAACAACAAATAATACAATTGAACCAACAAATGTTGCAATTGGGAGTCAAATGTGTTCCAAATACATCAAAAAATAGGCCATTATACAAAGAGAATGAATACAGAAATTCAAGAAAACCTTGGACACCGCAAGTGCCACTTAATACAACTGGGAATTTTGGCAATGGAGGTAATACACGTTATTCACAACAGAACCTCTATTCATCACAGACCTAAAAAAAATGAATGCTTATCATGTCCCTCCTGGAAAAAGACTAGTAAGCTACCAAGGTCATCAATACAATCAATATCAAGTGCAACACAATTCCATCTCACGTAGAAATGTCAATCAAAATCTACAGCAAGAGATATATCATAATCAACAATCTGTGAAGAAAAATGATGAGTTCTTACGTATTCAAGAAAGAAGCAAAAGTCTTTTGGATGCCTTTCTTAACATAAGGAAATATGAAGGAGAATCTAGGCACTCTTTGTTTAGCAGAATGATAGATATTTGTAGGAAAATACCTATTAATTTCCTACCTATTAAATATGAGATCAGGTTGATCACACAATAGTGGTTTCAATTTTTGGCC
This sequence comes from Sequoiadendron giganteum, assembly GCA_007115665.2. Taxonomy (NCBI): domain Eukaryota; kingdom Viridiplantae; phylum Streptophyta; class Pinopsida; order Cupressales; family Cupressaceae; genus Sequoiadendron; species Sequoiadendron giganteum. The sequence goes on from CM021108.1 coordinate 616,955,797, forward strand.
AAACTCGACACTCAAACTATTCTTTTTAACTAAATCTTCATATTTGTGTACCTATAGCGGCTAAACTATGAGGAATTTGAAGATGATGCAAACTAGAGTCTCATCACATTTTGTCTATAGATTCCAAAAATAGTTTTTTCAATTTTTTTGGAATCAGATTGCACTTTTTTTTCCATCTCCCACAAAAACTAGTTTTTTTCAGAAATCAACATTTTTAAAAAGTGACGCTCAGCGTATACAACATCAATTATTTTGTATGAAGGATAAAATTCTATTTTTTTCAAATTTAGATTTCTAACTATGATATATAGCACTTTCATTTGGTCTCATAGTTTTTATTGAATATTTTTTCCTTAATCAAGTTTCAAAGTCAAACCAATTGTAATTCAAACATAGGCATACTGTATACAACATAACGTTTTCTGTATGTATCAAAATTCAATTTTATTTTTTTTAATGGATCAAGGATATCAATACCTAGCCTGAACATATTTTTTAAAATTTAATTTTGACAATATGCTATTTTTTCACATGTGCAGAACATAGAGCTTGATTTTCAGTGAAAAACCTATGTTTAATAAAACTAAAAAAACACATACATAATAAAACCAAAACATATTAAAATTATATTCATTGGATAGCTCATTCCAAGGACTACCTGATTCTAGATGGGTTTGTGAAGATTCCTCAATTTACATCCTTAACTCGAGCTCTGAACTGCCAATTTTATTTTTTTTTGTGTCTGAGATGGGGGACAAGGGATAAGGGGGTTCATTGAAACCCATAGGGGTTCAAGCGAACCCCTTCAAAGAGGTTTTCTCAAACCCCTTTCCTATGCATTGTTTTGGTTTTTTTGGCGGCCAAGGTTCAAAGGGGTTCGGTTGAACCCTAGTTCAATCGAACCTTTTTTTGGTTCGGTCGAACCAATCGGTTTGTACGAACCCCTAAAATCACTTTTTTTGCCTTGAGGTCATTTTTTGTGAGTTTTATTTCCTCACTTGAATTGTAAACCACTATTGTTGCTTCACCCATCATTCAACAATTCATGAAAGTATATGAGCCTAATTCAATTTATTGGCCTAAATCATGGGTACCAGTTTCTTATAATCAAATGGATGAATGGATTGGAATCATCGATAAGAATAGGTATGAGGAAAATATCAAATATAAAGACAATAGTGAGATCACTGATGAGTATGGAGAAACTAAGAAAGTAATACAGCCATAAGAGGAAACATGTGCAAGTGAAAATGATTGTTATGATAGTCTGCATTAGGAGGATGAGGATATAGAAGGTATCTCTTGCATAACAGATTGTGATAGTGCAGGTTATGAGGGATCCATTGAATATTCAAATTGTGAAGAAGAGCCTATGGATTTTAATTTTTACATCAAATGGATGCTTCCAACTCTTCTAGAGATTCAGAGGAAGAGGCATCTCCAGATAACCAAGATGATATATCAAGTTGTGGAACAAATGGTTGTGCTAGTAATGCGCCTGATTTGTCATTCTCTAGTGATCTTGAGTTTCATTGTAATGATGAAAAAGGTGAAGAGTACATGAATTGTGAGATGGATGAGGAAGCATTTTCACTTAGTAGTGAACAAATTTCAAATCTGGTGACAATTGAATACCAGAAATACATGCATAAGAATGATTCAAAAATTTCATCTTCAATGTGCATTTGTTTTGAAAGTGAAAGCACTTTGTGTAGTAATGATGAAGGGACTCTTGCAGCTGATCAAGATTCTATGTTTTCCTCTATTCAAAATAACATATGTAACTCAAAATTGGAGATATTTGAGAAATATATTAACTTGCATATCATTGATGAAGAATGTCCAATATTAATTGACTCAAATATACATAATGATGACTCTGAGGATTAGTCACTCCAAAATGATATCGATGGAATGAAATATGTTTCAGATTTGATTCTCTCATAAAATGTTGATGTGAAAGATTTCTCAAACCCATGTGAGAAACACTCGGATGATGTAATGAGCAGCATGAAGGAGCATAATTATTCTTCTAGATTGCACTGATGTCCTCATAATGATTTCATATTTTCTATGCAGCTTTATGATGAAGAGAATAATGAGTATTATCATTCTTTAGATCAGCCAAGAGGTCAATTTACAATACATGACAGTGAGAAGGGTGTTGAACAGTGTTGCATTAAAAGTGAGTACTCTTTATATGGAAAGCGTGTATCACATGATGATGTAATGTTCTAGATAAGGCTTAATTATGAACTGTAAAAGGGTAAAAGGAACATGAGTGAAGTTGAGCACAATAATTTTTTGAAAGTTTTCAATTGTAGTACATGTCGTAGGGTAGATGGCATGAAATTTTTTGAGAGGAACTTGATGAACTCAAAACAAAACAAGGTATATGACATGGGAAAATAGGGTCCTTTCTTTTTTGGGTCCAAGCCTTGTGCCATAAACTGTGGTGTGGTTTTTTCAAAACCATATCTGTTCATCAGAGAAAAGATTTTTGAGTCTATTGTTCAAAGAATAAAACACTTGGTTTGCTCTCCCCGAGACATGGATTCTTGTAGTGATTGGTAAATCATACATCTCCAATTGGAGCCGTTGTTGGAACCAAAATTTTCATAAAAAAATATAAGTGTTTTAGCATCTAAAATATAAAATTCCCACTCTCATTTTCATAATGAACCTCACTACCATCATTCATGAAGCTATTTTCACCCTTCACTGTGTTACCACTACCATATTGGCCACCCTTGCAACACTCATGCCTTACTATAGTACCATGGTCCATCACCAAGTAGTTCACAGTAGAGCAGTAAAAAGAGCCACTAATATCCATACTTCACCGTTAAACCTTGGAGGGTCATAACATAGCCCATGGTAAAGCAATATACTAAGGAAGAACACTAGGAAGACACCACAGTACCATAGGAAAGCAAAAGGTAGCCTATGGTAGAGCGGTATATTGATACATGTGTTAAGGATACAACGTGGTACCTTCTAGAGAGCTAGAGGTGATGTGCGATAGAGCGGTACATTGAAGAAGGATAAAAAACATACTGTGGTACTGGAGGGGAGCAACATGTTACCATAGGCTTTTACTCAAAGATTAACGGATTGATACGCATGTTACGATTATTTTTCTTTAGTTATTTTTAAAATTCAAATTTATATTTTGTTATTAAGGGACATGTCTTTTTGTCTGAAGCTTGTTGCCTCTCATATAAATAAGAGATACCAAGACCAAAAATATTATTATATTAGAAAAAATAAAAAGATAATAGGAGAGTAGGGAAAATCAATAGATTATAATGTTTGAATTCAAACAGACCATGTTTCAAGTATGATTTTGAAGAAGTTAATGAAATATCTCTGATTTGGTGGCTCCATATTGGTATCAATTGTTTGTTGAAGTTATTGAATTATCAGATTGTCTCCAACTTAATATTTCTTGATTATTTAAGTTGGTATATCAATTATATACTCAATTTATCAATGCACATTTGTTGTATTCATGTGATGTGATTATTTGGTTTCTTTAAAGAAGAATTAAATTACTTTTGATCAATCATAGTAGTCTAGAAGTGTTATTTGGATTAGTAAGAAGAATCATATAATTATGATTGAAATTTTGTCTCCAGTAGAGTTTGTCAATCACTTTTCTACACATTTAGACAAGTTATAAACCAACAAAAGTGTGCCAAATAGTTTGAATTATTGCCTATACCAACCATTTGTTCTTGATCCTCACTTGACTCCATTTTACCCAATAAGGCACTAGTCTTGTCCATATCTTCATTCACATCCATACAATCCACTTTAGGAACTTTAGAAAGCCTAAATTTCCAAATAATGACATATGTTAACTAAACATATTCATATACAGGTTGATATTGCTTATACAATTTATACCAAATTAATATTACATCTCTCCACTCTTGATTGTCATTGTGGATAGATTGCTTAAGTAGGAAACACAAATTTTAAGTCAGCTTCATTTGCATAGGTACACCCACCTAGGTTTGGAAGAGCTTGAAGAGAAGAAGGTTCAAGTACATCATTTGGCCTTGTTCGTTAGCCTAAAATGTATCAAGAGCTTGGCAACCTCTTATGGTTTTTCAAATAGCGTTTTTTAGACCTAATAGGGGTATTGGGGACATTAGACACCTTTGCATGAATAGGGGATTGCATGGGAGAATTTCTAGGGATAGGATTCCAAGACTCGTCATTTGAGTTATCTAAATTATCAGAGCCAAAAGTTGAAATAATAGTAGCCTCACGGAAGGACACTCTTTTAATGGGGTTGGGATGGGTTTAATTATTAGCCGGTGTTTTTCCCTAGGCACGAGTGACATGATGAGTGGTGGGTGGGGATTCATCTAGGGTGAAAGTGGGTTGGGACCCTTAAGGGGGATGGTGGGGTTGTGGATGACCAAAGTGTTCCTTTTGATAGTGGTTAGAGAGAGTAACAAAGTGGCCTAATGATTGTAGGGGAAGAAAATTAAGCCTTAGTGAATGGGGAGATTTTTACTTTTACCTTGGACATTCTTAATTAACTATTCAAGCAATGAAAGAATCTAGAAATAAAAATTTATTTTGTAATTATAGAAAACATGGTTAAGTATGGTAAAGAGATGGGCATAAAAATGATAGAAAAAACCCTCTAACATGACGTACCTCATCAAAGCCTCAACAATTTTTCACCACACCCTTGGAAGGTTGACCCTACAGTATTCATTTTGAAGTATATTAACCTTTTCTCCATCTTTCGAAAACCTCTCCATATATTTTTTGTAGTGCCCTTTAGGCTTTTGAGGGATGCAAGCACTATCCAATGAAAGCCCCATCACCTTTACAATCAAATCAACATTCACAAGCAAGGAGCACCTACCAATGGTGATCGTACCATCCTTCCAAGAGTTAGGAAACTCAATAGATAGTTTGGGGTCATGCCCCTTCATTCTCTCCATGAATGAGGCCAACTTACCTCGTTGAATAATAGGCTAAAATTCCTTATCTTGCTTCCACATCTTGCAATTGGTAGGTTCATCCTTAACCAGCTCACCCCCCAATGGAAAAATTCGTAGATAGAAGAATAAGAGAAATAGTTTTGTAGAAAAGTCGAGAATAATACCAAATCTAGGAATAAAAGGGCTTATGAAAAGACTATTTATAGAGGTTAATTTTACATGATTGTAAATCATGGAAAATAATGAAGGGGAATGAAAAAAGATCTAGCTCAATCTATTTTCTATTGTACTTTAAAATTATTATTAATTAACTTGCAAACATGCTTGGGGATATGAGATATATTACCCTATATAACTAGATTTGGAGTAAAAGTGTCAAGGTTAGCTAGTGCATTTTCTACTTTGTTACCAATTTTAAACACATGAGAAGATCGTCTATTCATAAGAGAAATCATGAGATTGTGACTTGATAGGACAGGGTTTAGCCATCCTTGTCAGAAAAAGAATGGTGTTTCTGGAGTCATCCTCGATCTCTAGGCTGGAAAAAACAACATTTGTGGCAATTTGAATACCATAGAATGTTGTCGCCATATGAGAAAAGTTGGAAGATTGAATGGCAAGATTTATCGCATAATCCAGAATCATATTCCCATTATGATCATGGATGACCCCACCCCCACCCACCCAACCTAGGTTATGTTTGCTTAAGTCAGTTATGTGCAGGGTCATGATGGGCCAAAAAGTGGCGATATCTAAGTGATATGATGACCCATGTGGGTGATGAATTTTTTTTTACCCAAAATTGATGAAGCGAAAAGGGTTTTTAAAGGAGATTCTGAGCTTTCCACCAATATAAATTATGCTTTACTTTGAATTTAATAAAAAAATATTGTTCATTTTCTATTTGAATTACGACTAAAGTCTTGATTGATAGGTTGATTGAAAAACTTCTATAACTTTCAAATAGTATCACATTTTTTGAATTCGAAACATGCATCACATTCTATGCTTTGCATACTATAGGACTAAAAAAAAAATGAATTTCATGAAATTTGACCAAGTTAAGGGGGTTAGACATACAAGTTTTTTATATTTTTAAAAATTTGTAATAAAAAATAATAATTAATTATTTACTTGGAAAAAATTACAAAAATATATGCATCACATCGAGACATGAATCCCCTACTTATATCTAAAATCCTATAAGAAAATATTATCATTTTATTGTGGTTAGGGTGGTCAGACAAAAACCTACTTCTTATTTTTTCCCTGAAATTTAAGTACTACTGCATTGAAATTTCAAATTTTCACCAAACAGATTCTGAAAAAAAAAAAAAACCTAGTAGTTTAGAAACTACATTCAATTTTTTACAGATTCTATTCTTACATATTTTTGAAATAATATGGATAACTTATTCAAATTTTTACGTCAAGTTGCCTAACTCTGATTTCTGAATTTTATTGCCACTTAAGGGCCTATTTTTTATATGATGATCCTGCACATACCCAGCCATCAAAGTCAAGCTTAAGCTAGTCAGGCTCAGGGGGGGACCTATATGATAATATTTATTTAAATCTAAAATCATTGACACATTAGATTCACATTTCTCTTTTATTCAAAATTTCTAATAATTTCATGGAATTGTAGGGGTTTGGCCAACACCCCTTGAAAAAAATACTATTTGATATCTTATTTTGGACCATAAGCTTGATTTTATTTTTCTTGAAGAAATTAAGATTTCGATGGAGGATATGAATACTTTATCTTCTATGCTTGAGAAACGATGTCATTGTTGGTATATTGTACATCTAGGTTTTTTTATATATTTGGCTTGTTTATGGGGTCCTTGCTAGATGACCCCTTGTTGTACTATGAGAAAATAACGTTTATTTATGGAGGATTATTTGTTTAATTTGGGTAGCTATATTCTTCTATATAACATGTATTCTCATAATAATTTTGAATTAGTTGGTCTTATATAAGATTGGTATTACCTATGGTCTCTATTATTCCTTTCATTATGGCTAGTGATTATAATTCTATTCTAAGTCTTGAAGAAAAAATGACGGTTTTCACTAGTTAGGTTCCTCTTATACCTTGTTTAAATATAATTTTTCCAATCTCAAGTTGGTTGATATTAGATCTATTAGAGTAAAAGATAATTAACCTAATTAATTATTAATTAGAACCTATTTAGACTAGCATGCTTAAGCTTACATAAGTCATATGCTTTTCTTGTTTCAATCCATATGATTAGAACATAGGTTATGATCTAAACTAATCCTCATATAGGGCGTAGTGTAGAAAATTGTTATCCTTAACAATTTCACATTATGTTTTGGCCCCTTAAATTATTGAGCCTAAGTGTCCCCTTGATGTCCCAAATTTATGTATTCTTGGAGCACATTTGTACTATTTTTCAATAAATTATAAGCATTCAAAAATTGTAACCAAAAATTAAATTTCCCTCGACACATAATATCTTGGAAGTTTGGGCCAAAGCCCATATACCCTCAGGCGTATGGGTCCCACTTCTTAGTTAGGACCTATTTTTGGACATAGTGCATTTTTACATTTAGAATTCAAATTTCAAATTGTATAGGAGAAAATTTCCACCCCTTAGGAAAAAATACCCTTTGACACACCCTCACCTTAGAAAAACAAGTTCGAAGGATAAATTCCACATCACCCACCTACCTTCAATCCAATTGGCATTTTTCTTGTGTGTTGGTGAGAGAATAATTGTCGAGGATGCAAGTGCGGTGCAAAGAATTTTGCATGACGTGCTGCCATCCTTGACATTAACCTACATCTGATGTTGGTAGAGGTGTTACACACCCAATTGGATTTTAATTGTAACATCTCTCTTTGACCAACTGACCTAAAAATGGCTTACTCTTTTCCATCCCACCTTCAAAATCATTCAGGATTGATTCACTTTAGATATCTCTTTTTCACATCCTCTTAGAAATCCCTTCATCTATTCTTCACATCTTCACATTCTCGAGCAACATTATAACACTCCATTGTGAGCATTGTAGTAGCTTTGAAGACCCATCAACTCGACATTGCAAGTGTGAGGCCATAGAAGTGTGGGCTTGGAGTCTTGTGAGACCTCCCTTCATCACTCCTACGACTGTCGTGACTTTTCCATGTCCATACCTTGCATTCTCCCTCCATTGGCTACTGATATTTTTGGGGCAGGTGGTAATGATGCACTCCTCTTCTTTGTGACTTGATAGAGTAGCATAGTATTATTTTTTAGTGTACATTCCTATCTTTTCTCTCCTTTATTGCATATTCTACCTCATTGGTTTCTAGTTGTCCATGGAGGTGGAAACACCAAGAAGGGGGTGTGACTGAGGTAGGCCCCTATACAGCCCCAACAATTTTCCCCTTCTTGTTTGTGTGTAGGTGGACGTACACGTGGAGCTAGTTAGCGAATTGGAAATTTTGTGAGATCATGTTCATCATGCCTTAGCTTCCATTTACATGCTTTATCATCTCCATCTTTATTTCCCATATTTTCTTATTTTGTTCTTTCCATTAAAATCAACTAGCTAGGATGTTAGTGTATTTTAGGTATTTTTTACTATAGTTCACATTTTATGGTTGTACAAATGCTAGTGCACTAGAGAGATACTAGCGCGCCACACTATCATCCTAGAACCACACTATCATCCTCAGACAAAGAGCTATTTGAGGTGCAATGTTGACTTCAAAAACTAGCTCACCTAGCCTCAAACAAACTTTCAGATCTGTAGAGTAAAAAATGCATGCCATAGTGCTCTTCATTCTTGAATCCCTCCTCAAAACACCCTTTAGAGAGAGGTAAGTTATGACAATCCTCCACTCTCATCTCTCTGTGACCTAGAGCCGTGTTGTGGTTGGTCCCCCTCTCTTACATTTTTGGTGAACCCAACATGAACAACATTTGTCTGTTTGTTTGTGTCAATAATTTTTCATCCATGATTAGCAATTGCCATGAACCTGAGTGTTGTAAAAGTTAATGGGCATCCCGACCATGTCTATGACTTCTGGCTACATGGTTAGAAAAAGTCTGTGACACCTACCAATGGAGAAGATGAAGGTCACTGCTAGTTTCTCTACAAGCCTTTATACCAGATATTTTGTTGGTCTGCCTACCTAGGAGCAATTGTTGAAGGGTGAGATAGGATTCTTTGATGAATATGGCCACATCCCCACTCCCTTGCCTCTCCTACACCATCCTCAATAGACGAGCATGAAGCCATTCATATTCCTTCAGAATATATTTCTACCTGAAGAAAACAATTGGGTGACTTGGAGAATCACCTAGAAAAGGACCCAAAGTTATCTAGAGCCGCTCAGGTTATTAGCGAAATAAAATATATGTTGGGAAAATATCGAACAAGCATAGAACTCTTGGCTAGTCTCACTAGTTTGATTGAAGTGTGTGCCCTTCCAGGTAACACTAATTTTATACAAAGGGCCACTCTCGAAGACCATGAGAGATAGATAGGAGTGTCAATTCCTACCACGTTCATGTATATGGCTGAAATAGTCCCATCGATTAGTGTCTCATCCGCCTCTGAGAGGTTCAAAACTATCGAATCAAGTATACTACCTTTATATTTCAGCTTCACCCCTCCTGTCACCTCTAGTGGTGGGGGCTTTGGTAGTGGTGGTGGTCTCATCCACCTCTGAGAGGTTCAAAACTATCGAATCAAGTATACTACCTTTATATTTCAGCTTCACCCCTCCTGTCACCTCTAGTGGTGGGGGCTTTGTTAGTGATGGGGGCTTTGGTAGTGGTGGTAGAGGTGGCTCTTGTGGAGTCCATGGTGGTGGATTTGGTAGCAGAGGTGGATTTGGTGGACACCTTGCTAGTGGTAGTGGTTGTGGTAGTGGGCATAGTGGTGGCCCTGGAGAGAGTTCTGGTGGTGGTTCTAAAGGAGGTCCATTGGAACTTTGTCATCCCAAGACCCTGTTTTGAATGATCTTCTTCAGAATATGGGTAAGATAAAAAAACAACTAGAAACTCTCTCCCAAGCCTCTACCCAACCTATCTTCCAACTCTTATTCTGACATAGCCCTTTGTTGATAGCCATCATAAGTACCCCCTTCCCACAAGGAATGGAGATTCCCAAATTTGAGAAATATGGTGGTAAATGGGACCCAAAAATGTATGTGCCACCTTCAATGCCATGTGTACAAATTTCTTCCATCACGACACATTGATGAAAAAGATATTTAATCGATCTCTTAAGGACACATCACTCGAGTGCTATTGTTCCTTTCTCGACAACTCTATTTTATCATTTGATCAACTTGTAAATCAGTTTCTCTGACAGTTCCAAGCCAACATCAGACCGAATATGACATTTTCGGATCTCATTTGATGCAAGCAAGGGGAAAACAAGAAGATAACTAATTTCATAGCATGATATCAAGCACTCTTTTCATAGATCTCGTACTTGCTACTCGATTCTGATGTGCAAAATCTATTCATAGGGAACCTGCAGAGATCATGGTGGGAAAGGTTCTCCCTTATGAAATACCCTTCTTTCACATAGTTGCATGCTATGTTATGAGAATATCAACAAATGGTATTTCAATTTGAGCGATTCTCTTCATGCTCCCATTTAGAAGGAAAATCTATTATGGCAATCTCAGGAAAAGGTAAGGCTATTGTGAATGTAGTAGCTATAATGAATGATAACAATGTCAGATGCAACAAAAAGTTCACAAAGTTAGAAGAATCTTATTCTTCCATCCTACAGAAGTTTCTATAGGATAAAATCATAACCTTGGAGAACCCTATGCCTCTCAAAGAGCCTTATCCTGATTGGTATGATGCAAATTCCTTCTATTAATATCATCAAATTAATGAACATGACACCAAACATTGTATGCACCTGCATCATGAGTTAAAAGATCGCATCGAGGATGGTAATATTCATCTCAATGGGAGTAAACAAAATGAAAAAAAATAGATGGAAAAAGACAATAGTGAGCTGCAGATATACACAGACCTATTTCTATCCCATTTTGCTAAGTTAATTATTGATCCCTTTGATTCTACCACTCTACCCTCGGCATATGTTAACATGGTCACGACTACTTCTCCCCCATAGCCTGCGACTGGTTAGCAAGATGTGACATTCACCTTGCAGAATATGCCTTTGAACAACAAGTCCTCTCCCCTCTAAATTCCCACTCACCTCAATGGAAACATTTTTACAGGGGTCTTAGTTGACCCATCAGACTAAGTGAATGGCATTTTGGAGGAGACATTATGGCTGAATTTTGTGTAGAGGGAAGAGTGTGAAGAAACAAGGTCTACCATCTATATGCACAATGGCCTTTCTCTCAAGTTGTATGGCTTGATAAATTTTTTCATCCTAGTTGGAACTAGGGCCATGGATAAATTCTTTGATTTTATCTCATAATCTGATTTGTTTAGGGTAAAGTTACGCATACCCTAGCTAGCTTCTATGAATGAAATCACTTTCGTTATCCATAAATGTTTAGAATTATCCCATGAATGTGTTCTACACATCATGCATGACATTAGATACCATCCATTGGTATACCATGGGGGCTATGCATTAGATCATTTTTGGCCCACCCTAGTCAATCCGCTTCCCCCAATGATGGACTTACTTTATCAAAACTATGTGAAGTATAAGACTGAGGGTAGAGGATAGCCAAAACTGACCCTTTTAGCAGTGCAATAGCAAGCTTCCTCCTCTTCTCTAAGGGGAAAGGAGAGACTTGGCCTTCCTCATGGTGTCAATTCCGCTCCCCTTTCTAAAGAAGAGGTTTGGATGTCTACTCCTAGATTCCACATAAGAAGCTCAATGGTGTTTGCTTGGCGTAAATCCAAGATTTGAATATTGGATCTTCCTACTATGCATCCTGGACCTTGGCCCTACCTATATGGTAGAAGGAAGGGTTCATGCGAGAAATTCTCTATGTCTCGGCCTCCATGGCCTCCAACCCCTTGTGCTCCTAAAGTAGTGAATGGGAAGAGGCCCACCATCAAGGCACTAGAGCTGACTCCTCCCATTATCACTAAAAATATTCCTCTTGCTCCCGTTTAGGAGTCTGTCCCTCCACTAGAAGTGTCTATGATGGACACCCATATGACTAAGCAAGAGCCTTATGTCCCTTTGTAGCTCCTAATCTCTAGTTCAAACAATCATAGAAACCTCCTTATGCATGAGTGCAAGCGTCGATAAAAGGATTTTTTGGCTAAGCAGATTGCTTCATAGAAGAAGGAAGAGGAGTTGGTCATCCCTATATCTAGGCCTCCTACTGTGTCCTCCTCTCTCCTCCCCTATGCTTCTATTCAACATAACTTAGTTCTGCTTCAGCTCCTGCAATGAGTGTGAGTGCACTTTCCCCTAAAAAAAGTGCATGTGTTTATCGCTCCCTTGATCAAGCCACCTCTTTTGATGTCCCTTCTAGACATCCATAAAATTCTAGTGATGTTTGTCATAGTTTTATCCTCCTCGCCCATGCCTCTTGGATTGTCTATGGGGATTTTACCTCCACTGACGAAGCATAAATTAGAGGTTGGTCTTTCTGAAAATGGGGGTCAAAAGAAGAGTCCACCCTCTTCAAGGTGCGGTCCTTCATTAGCATGCATCATCTTAGTGATGAAGCCAACACTGGTGTCCCCTAATTTTTTCACTGATCTTGAGTCGCTCAATGAGCTCAACGAGGAATCTCGGGTGCCGCCCTCCCCATACATTAAGGTAATGCATGGAACTCCAATGAAGTGCATGTTTAAATATTTGGACTAGGTCCCGACCTTATCATCGATCACAAAATAACTGACCATAGCTTCACAAAATATTAGTGGAGAAGACCTTGTGGGGCCTTCTTCCTTATCCCTTGTTGTGAGAGGGGAAAAAGCTCCTCCCCTTAATATTCCACCACTGCAAGCTCATCCACCATCCCCTTATAATGGTATATATTGGGAAGCAAATGACCTCTTATTTATCTTTAGATTAGATGTGTGTTTGTTGTGATGTGTTCCCTCATGCTTGCGTTATATGTTTTTGAACTGCAATTTTTTAGGGGAAAGATGCTCTCTTGAACTTCTAGGGTTTTGCACCTAAAATGAGAGAGGTTTCCCACAAAAACTTGGTGGTTCACTCAAGACTAATGCTAATATGATTGAAATATGCCCAATTTAGATGTCCTAAATGCAATAAACTGATAAAAGAGATGAATTATTAATGCACAACTAATGAAATGTAGGATATTTGAAAATGCATAGTGATATACAGAAAGATAGATTAAATGCAAGATAGAATAGGTCGAAAATGATAAACAGAAAAAGTGCACCTAGAAATTGATAGAGGTTGAAATAAAGACTGCAAATGTCTCTGAAATTATATAAAACTTGAATTTCTAGCCAAGTGGGACACTTACGCCAAGTTGGGCGACTTAGTCTTGTTTCGGGGATATTCTTCTGAAACAGGTGTCGAGAAACTAGGTATCTGAAACTACAAAAATCTTTAAAAAACATGTACAGTGGGACTAAGTTTCCACTATTAGTGACTTAGTCCACTCTGGCTTTTTTTAAAGTCCTAAAAGTAAAAACAAAAGCCTACAACCTGCACTCTATTCTCTCACTGAAATTTAGATCCAAACCTGTGAAATCACCCATAAAATATAATATAATCTGGTCTCTAATGGGGGTTTTGCCTTGGTAAAACCCCTAGTTCAAGTATTTAAACCTTGAAAAAGATAATGAAAAATACATAAAACCCTAGCCCTAAGTGTATCTAAGACTAGGAAATCTGAAGTGAGATGCAACCCTATTCTAACATGCAAGAATAAGATGCATAAATGAAACTAGAATAATGCAAGACTCTTTCCAAGAGACCCTAAATCACATTAGAAATGAATCTGAATAACATGCAAACCTTCTTTATTCTGAAGATAGAGAGAAAATGGAAGATGGAATCACTTTGAAAACAAGTTTTAAGGATTGATTTGATGGCTAGTTGCATATCCTCAATCTAGATTTTTCCATGATTCTCCATAGGCACCCATGATCAAATCTTTGCAATGTGAGATCTTGGATAAAAAGTGAGCTTTGGAGACCTACAAAAACCCTAGCTTGTTGGCCTAAAGCTTCAACTTTGCTATAGATAGACAAATAAATCTTCTTGTGGAAGATACTTAACACTTGAATCTTAAATTTGTTTTTTTAAATGACTAAATGTTGTGAAAAATGACCTAAAAAAATATATTTATAGGCATAAATACCTAATTGTCCATTATTTAGACCCAAGAGGCCGATATCCATAAAAGACTTGAATTAAGTTAGTTGTTTTCCCACTGAAAATTGAAAATTCCCCCAAAAGGGACTAAGTAACCGCCTTGGGCGAGTTAGTCCCACAAGGGGTTTTTGAGGTGGGTTTTGTAAAATTTAAATAATTTGAATGTTGTTTGTTAGGATTTCTATTATTTATGGGTGGAATAAGCCTCAAGTTCCAAAATAACGAGTCTTAGGGGCCTATAAATGCTATTTTAAGGGGTGATTAATGTAAGGGTGTTTCAAATAGGACCAAATTAGGAACAAAATTGCCTCTTTCTTCAAGAGTATACAATTTTTGGTGAAATAGTTCCCAGATGACCCTTGTCACCCTTGTAGGTGCTTGGATATAGGAGTGATTTTGTGTCGTAAACCTTCTTCTATTTGTATCATCATTCTTCCATGTTTGTGTCTTCATTTTCAACAAATTGTGGATGATGCAAAGCGTTGGGGGTATTTAGGCTACCCTTCCATCTTGACCCAATTTTTTATTTTTCACTTTTTTTTCTATGAATTCCTCTTGATCTGGTGGTGACTAATGATATTTCACCTTGCACCATGGCTACCTATTATTTATATAAGCATGAGAAGATTTGACCATGCAAAACCATATCCCCCTTTCTCTAGTGTTTTCTTTCTCTTATTTTCTTGGGTTGTGATGTAGTGGTGCCTATGTGTTGTCCCTAATGTGTGCAACAACATCACCACAGTGACATCTCACTATGTCCCATGGGTTGCAACATCACCTTTTCATTCTTTCTTTTCTCTCCCTAGGTTGCACGTGCATCTACGTTGAGCACACACCACCCTAAGTGGGGGCTATCATGTCAACCACAAATTTTTAGAAAATGAATTCATTGCCGGTGAATCTTTTCTTGAAAATATTTTCAAAATTATTCAAAAATCAGATTCTCAACTTGGACTCTCAACAAACCATGTTTCCTTCATCATGGGTTCACAAAGAAAGAACTTGAGAACTTTCCTCCTAGGAGGGAGTACCTTTTCTTGTAGAAAAAGCCTTGACCTTCCCCTTGCGAGGGGGAATTTTCTTCCTTTCGAATTCCTTGATGAAGTAAACATCTCTCAGAAGGATTCCTTGATGTTCAATCAATTTTTGAAAAGAATTCTTACACTTTCAAATAGCATGTCCCTTGAGTAGAACCCTTTTCTTTTGAAGGGTTCTTGAGGGACCCCTTTGAAAGCCCTTTTTTTCTTGACTATCTGTGTGACTGTTTGTCTATTTTCCTGTGTGGTTTCTTTGTGTTCTTTGGCATATTCTACTCTATTTCTTTTTTTTTGTTCATGGAGGTGGAAACACCAAAACGGGGGTCCAACTAAGGCAAGCCCCTATATAGCCCCAACAATTTTCCCCTTTTTTTTGTGTGTAGGTGGACATACACGTTGAGCTAGTTGGTGAACTGACATTTTTGTGAGATAATCTTTGTCACCCTAGCTTCCATTTACTTGCTTTATCATCTCCATCTTTATTTCCTATATTTTCTTATTATGTTCTTTCCATTCAAATAAACTACCTAGGTTGTTAGTATGTTTTTAGGCAGGTTTTAATGTACTTCATATTTTTTGGCTGTACTGATGCTAGTGCACCAAAGAGATGCCCAACATGCCATAGTTTTGTCCTAGAATCATGTTGTCATCCTTAGACAAAGAGCTATTTGAGGTGCAATATTGACTCTAAAAACCAACTCGCCTTGCCTCAAAAAAACATTCAGATCTGTAGAGTGACAAAAGCATACCATAGTGCTCTTCATTCTTGACTCCTATCTCAAAACACCCTTTAGAGTGAGGCAAGTTAGGGAAGCCCTTCACTCTCAGCTCTCTATGAATTGGAGCCATGACATAGCTGGTCCCCCTCTCCTACATAAATATCGTCTTTCATAATCTAATTTTTGGGAAATTGAATAAATGCCTATAAATACCTAGTTATTACATCATTTCAAACCTATCTAGGAAATCATTGGGAGGAATTCATATTAATAACATTGAACAACATGTCAAGAGTAGAATTTTCAATGTGTTATTATAGCAATTCAAGATCCAAGTGTCATGTCAAAATGTATGTGAGTTTATGTGTTCATGTCATCATGATTTTATGAAGGCTAACCCTTTTTGTGGGTTTCCAAAGCATTCAAGCATTCAAACCAACAAAATCCAAATCCTTGAGGTGATTTGTATGGATTCACTCCTTAAAAGAAGTCATTGAAGGGTTGTGAGTTGCATCATTGTGGTTTCATCATTTCTTTCTTTTAATTATCCTTTTTATCATTGAAATTTCCATTATAGAAGTGGAAACATTTACATGGGGTTTGACTGAGGCAAGCCCCTAAATTACCCACCATTTTCTCTCTTTGAATGCACATTTTTTAGGTTTGAAGAGAATTAAAAGAACATTGAAGATAGATTCTGTATTGTTGCATTTGAAGCCCTATACCTTGTAAAACACATGAAAACTCACCTATATCTAATTTACAAACAATATTCTGACAACTTTGCAAGTGGAAACTGGTATCTCAAATATGCCTTTAGAGGAACCTGAGTTGAGTAGTACACCCTATCAAAGAATCATTCACCATTGGGTTAAAATGTACTTCTACCTTGGTTGAAACAACCTTTTCTAGGTTGGTACATATCACTCTACACTTTCCAGATCCACCTACAAACTACTCTTTATGTCTACTCCATTCACATCTTCAATTAGATATAGATCCAGGTCTAGTTAGCTCACCTTCATGGTTGATAGTCAATCAAATCACCTTGTTGATTTACATCCTAATGAAACTTGGAAAAAGGCCACCATTGCATGCTAGGTTCTTTCCATTTAGGACCTAGGATCTCTTTTTCTATGCTTCATAAGGTTACATCTCTATCATTTATCAAGGATTATTCAGGGTATGTGCAGGACCATGATGGGCCAAAAAGTGGCGATATGTAAGTGATATGATGGCCCATGTGGCTGTCGACTTTTTTTTAACCCAAAATTGATGAAACAAAAAGGGTTTTTAAAGGAGATTCTCATATTTCCACCAATATAAATTATGCTTTACTTTGAATTTAATAAATAATCATTATTCATTTTCTATTTGAATTACGACTAAAGTCTTGATTGATAGGCTGATTGAAAAACATCTATAGCTTTCAAATGGTATCACATTCTATGTTTCACATACTATAGGATTAAAAAATAAATTGAATTTCATGAAGTTTTGATGAAGTTAAGGTGGTCAAACATACACGTTTTTATATTTTTTAAAAAATTTAATAAAAAATTCATAATTAGTTATTTAGTTGGAAAATAATTACAAAAAAGTATGCATCACATCAGGACATGAGTCCTCTACTTATATCTAAAATATTATAAAAAAATATTATCATTTTATTGTGGTTAGGGTGGTCAGAAAGACACCTACTTCTTATTTTTTCCCTGAAATTTAAGTACTACTACATTGAAATTTCAAATTTCCAGCAAATAGATTTAAAAAATAAAAAAATAAACCTAGTAGTTTAGAAACTACATTCAATTTTCTACATATTCTACTGTTACATATTTTTGAAATAATATAGATAACCTATTCAAATTTTTATGTCAAGTTTCCTAACTCTGATTTTTCTGAATTTTTACGTCACTTGCACATACCCTTCATTATATATTCTATGAATTATCATTATTACATCAATTAAAACCTCAATATTCACAACACATCATTATTTTATCTCTCTTCCATGATAGGGTGTTTTAGTTTCAAGTGATCTCTAAGAGATCTAAGGTTCAATTATCAAACTTAACATGGTATGCAATCTTCAAATCTATAATTTTTAATTCCTTTTATAGATATTCAACCTTGATCTTTCAAATGACGCATTCTAGAGAAAAAGAATATGATTTTTAAGTTAAAAATATGGAAAATCCCTAAGGTCATCTATGTAAATGCCAAAATTTGAGTCTAAATAAATTAGGGAAATTTTATGTTTGGTGTCTTGGAATTTTTCTAAAAGTATATACAACCATATGGATCCATATGGTTATACAGTTTTTTACTACATTAGATCATCACTATACATGCCCTACACAAAAAATTAGTGCTTTGCATCTTCAATCAGGTTTCTTATGTCAAGATCTAGTGTTAAAGATGAAACAATCACTTATTTAAAAATCAACATGTGAAATCACCACTGTCATGCTATATTTTTATGTCTACATGATGCTACGTCTAACATAATGATTAGAGAGGAGGGTAATATTTTTGGGTTTAGGAACACCAAATCCTATCAATTATCAAGACATTTTTAGAGGAATTTAAAGCTCTAGATCTCTTCATCACAATCACAATGGAGCCTCTAGATTTTCCTAGCTCTAGGGGGCTTCATCTTTCTATTTATGCCCAAAATAGTGCCACCTTTTAGTGCTTCTAGCATTTGGACAATCATCCACTTGTCACTCACCTAGCTCCTTGTGCGTATAAACTAGTTTTATTGGTGACTAAGGGCCTATCTTAGGCCCTCCTTTGTGGCCTCAATCACTTTCTACATTTAGTCTATAAATCACACATATTTTGGGTATAATAAGTCAAATTTTGTACGAAAATAGTCATCAAAAATTTGTCTCTAAGCTCTACATAGTCATTCAACATTTTTTAAGATTTGTCACTAGATACCTATTATTTTAATTATAATTTAGGTTTTCTTTTTTGGTTCAATTTTTAAAACTAAGAAAAAAGAGAATTTACTTTTGAATCATAATGGTTTCTTTGTTACATTGTGAGGTGTATATTGTTGTTGTTACTCCCCATTGTGTATTTACCAATTACTTTTACTTTTACGAGTAAATATGATTTCTAATGCAAGATTATGACTTTTATATGTTGAATGGATGAATGAATATGTATTATGATTTGATTAACTTTCAAATGTTTTAATGATGTGTTGGAAATGATATATGATGAATATGATTTTAATGTTATCAACTAAGTTTGTTATGATGCACTAAGTTGGATGCAAGAGAGAATTGAGCCCTCCAATATGGAGAGGGAGAGTATCACCTAAGATAGGAATTTGGTATGGAAACCACTAATATACCTATATGAGATAATACACAAACTCACAACCTAGGTTACATAAGCTTTGTCAAGTCAGTTTGGGCTAAGTGTTAGTAAGTTAACCTTGGTGATAGTTTTGGGTTAATGGGAATTCTTGGGTGGTTGTTTGTGATTATTTTTTTGTTAAGATGAGTTATGCCATAGTGACTAAATATTTGTATTGAGTATATTTTGTACTTGGTGTATTTAATATATATGAATGGATAAGTATATATATTAAATGTATATATGTATATATGTATATGTAGTGTAGGAAAATGCATACCCTTGAATTTTCACACTTGTTTGGGCCTGCCTTGATTTATTTATCCTTCCTTATGTCTTAATTGGCCCTATTTTGCATCCACAAGCCTAATAAACAACATATTGTTTTGGTTAATCCCAACAATCATCAAAGGGAAAATGATCATTTAGTGTTTCTATCTGTCTGTCCCTAATTTTTGGGTCGGGAATAAATTCCACTTAGTGCATCTTAGTTTCCCAAGGGTCTTGGGACATAGATTTTTAACACTCCTAAAAAGGACCCTTTTTGGAGTCTATGCCTAGAGAAGTGAGCCTCGAGACTAAGATGCCACCAAGGGCATCTTAGTCCTCCTTGGCTTATTTTCAAGATTTCATTTCAAATTTTTGCAGGATATAGCCTCCTTTTAATTAATATTCTCCTATGTTGGCTTGGTTTGATGTAATTTCAAGATATTAACCATAGACAAGTATAAATAAAAGGTTCATTCACTCATTTTCATATCAAAGATCCTAACAAGACATCTAAGCATCCAAGCATTCAAGTATTCACTCAATACCATTCAACAGTAGTTCTCCAAGATTTTTGGAGCCATCATCAAGATTCAAGCATCATATCAAAGGCTATTCTTGCATCATGTGTGTTTATTTGATAACATGTGCACGATCCCACAAAGCTGGTTTACAATATCTGGGAGATTCTAATTTTTGCTGAAATCACATATTTTTAGAAAATATAATGATTTAAGCCTTAAAAAGTTCCATTTTAAGGAATCCAATTGAAGATGGTTTTATCAAACCACCTTAGATGAAACCCCATTGGATAGAACCCTGCTAGTTTTAAACCATACCTATAACAGAGTCTCCTTTACACCTATCAAAATGCTGAATAAAAATCACTTTTGATTTACCTTTTGGGGGATCAAATGAATAAATTTAAAATTTATTTGAAATGATCATGGTAGTCCTCAGAACGAGCTATCCAATGAATAAAATTTTAATATATTTTGGTTTTATTATGTATGTGTTTTTTTAGTTTTATTAAACATAGGTTTTTCCCCGAAAAATCAAGCTCTTTGTTCTACACATGTGGAAAAATAGTAGATTATAAAAATAAAAATTTAAAAAATATGTTCATGTTGGGTATTGATGTCCTTGATCAATTAAAAATAATAAAAAATGAATTTTGGTAAATATAGAAAAAGTTATGTTGTATACATTCTGCCTATGTTTCAATTGTAATTGGTTTGACTTTCAAACTTGATTAAGGAAAAAATATTTAATAAAATACTATGAAACCAAATGAAAGTGCTAGATATCGTAGTTACAAATCTAAAATAAAAAATAATAATAATTTAATCATTCATACACAAAAGTTATGTTGTATACGGTGAGCGCCACTCCTTAAAAATGTTGTTTTATTTTAAAAGCTAGTTTTCGAAGGAGAAGGAAAAATAAGTGCAATATGATTCCAAAATTTTTGACAAAAATATATTTAGAATCTATAGACAAAATTTCAAAAATCACTAATTTGCATCATCTTCAAATTCCTCACGTTTTAGCCGCTATAGGAGCCCGAAAGTGAAGATTTAGTTTTAAAAAATTAGTTCAGTGTCCAGTTTGCCCAAAAATTGTAAACCAGTATTGTGGGATCACCGTGATGATGTAGGGTTTTGATTGAAGAAAGCAATTTAAACAAGATCTATTGAAGCATTCCATTGATTCAAGATCTACATTCTGATTGGCCATTTCACACAAGGTTGCAGAAATTACAACAAGGGTTTGGTGAGTTGTAACATTGCATGTTGTTCATTCATTATTTACCTTCATTATTCTATTCATTTCAAATTTTAGTTAAAAACAAGGGGTTTGACCAAGGTAAACCCCCATTCAATAACATTCAACAAGTTTTCCCTCTCTTGTATGCTTGTGATTACAAATTTAGGTTAAAGACTTGAAGATCATTTGGAGTGCAACATTGTAAAGCTACAAAGTTACATCACAAAATTGTCATCTTCACGAAAACTAACCTACAGGTCAAATCCAAAATTTTCAAAACCTGAGATCTGAGAGGAAGAAAGTGTAGAACCTAGAGCTCAAGATCACATTTAGAGTTTTATAAATTTAGAATGGGACTAATACGCCACATAGGGAATCTTAGTCCTTCCAAGGGAATTTTGGAGAGATTCTTTAAGATTCTATTCTGAGATTTGAAGATTCTGCATCTTCCCCAAAAAATAGCAATGAGACTAAGACAATAGTAAAGGCATCTTTATCCTCCCTGGCATATTTTGACATCATTTTTACATTTTTAGAATCATCACAACATCTCCAGATTTCCCTAGTACACACATGCTATCTTGTTGTTGCATAATTTCATCATTTGCATCTTTCATTTAGCTTGTATAACTAGGTTTTATAGGTTGAACTCTTATTTGGCTTTCCAAGCATTTTCTTGGTGGTTAACTGCTTAAAAACCTAAGAACACCTCCTTCCTAAGTCCTAATAATTGATAATTGACTCACCTTGTGAGGTTGATGGTCAATCCAACTAGGGTTCTTAGGACATATTTGAATGATTGGTTGGAGAAAGAGTGACATTATATGCCCCTTTTTAACCATTAATCATTTTGGTGAACCTGACTTCTTTTAACATTCTCTTTCTAATTTGGAGTCCATAAAAGTCTTAGATCTAGATTGCATCTTGCATTAGTGAAAGTGCATCTAGGGTTTCTTGCATATTTCATTAGTGAAATTGCATCTAGGTTTTCTTGCATTTGTATTAGCGAAAGTGCATATAGGTTGCATTTTTACTTTCTTGCATCATTTAATTTCATTGAAAAACAAAAAAGTGCATTATTATTCATTCTAATTACATTTAAAAATAGTGTTATTGCATTAAAAATTTAAAAATGTGCATTCAAATTTGCATCCAATTGCTTGTTCCAAGTTACTTTTTCTTTCATCCATTTGCATAGATTTTTGTTTCCAAACATCAGACCCCTGAATAGGGAACTTGTAAACATTATAGATAACTTAGAATGGGGTAGAAAGATAAGTGGGCTTAACCTTGGGGGAAACTCCATGGTTAATCGTGCTTTAGCTGGAGCAGTAATGGGATGGGTGACCTCCTAGGACGGACCAATGCTTCACCTTTGTGAGAATCACCTAGATGCAATGAGTGCTAAGTGGATGATTCATTATCATGAGAGATGGTTTCTTGTGAACCACTACTCACGAATCATGGGTCAATGAGTTTGAATCGAAAACTACATGGTTGAATCCTAATAGCAATATCATAACTTAGAATATTCTATTTTCTGAAAAAAACCTCTTCCAGGACTAAAACTCCCTTCCTAGCATCTTAGTCCCTCTTAGGGTCTTTTTCTCAAAAGCCTCTATGTGTTCTTTACTATCTGTTTTAGTCCCTAGAACTTCAAAATCTCATTAGGAGGACCAAGAAACCCTTATTGGCATGTTAGTCCCCGATGACTTTTAATTTCTAGTTTTCAAGGTTTCAAATTGTGTTTCTATGCTTCTGTTGGCTTCTTTTAGTTTTTTGTTTCAATCTATAGAATTGTTATTTCTTTCATTTTTAAGTGCATTTTCTAAATCTTGCATCATGGATATGTGCTCCGAAAAGTTTTGGATGTCCTTGAAATATTTGGTAGATGTGTCAAGTTATGCATTTGGTAATGATCCTAATGATATTAAACACACTCATGCTCAATCAACTCCTAATGCATGTCCTCCTCGTAATGTTGACATCATTAGAGAAGATGACAATATGAATATGTTCCTCAATGATTTCCTTAACAACCCTGAAGATAATGAATAATTTTACCCATCCATGAAGTAACCAAATCCCCCTACAATACCACCTCTTGAGATGTTTGTTGACTTACATCCTGAAACAGAAACAAAAGATAAACCTAAGTTCCCTACAATAGGTGAACCTAGTTCCTCTAAACAACCAAATACGTAACAAACACTTCAATCAATCTTGAAGAAACATATGGAAAAGGATTCAGAATATTGAGTAAACAAGGATACAACACAACAAGTGAACATGAAATTCATCAACTCCTATAGTAAGTTCCGAATATTGAAAAACATAAAAGGGTTAGGATATCAAGATCCCCCTCACAACGTAAGAATACCTAGAGAATACTTACAACTTTGTAGTGATGGTATGGTGATCTTTGATTTACCTCCTAATATGAATGTCCTTCTTCCTAAAGAACCACCAATGGCTCACAACAATAGTAAGGATGAGAGGATCATATTAGGTCCAAATCCTCAACCTTCAACTAGAAAAGTTGGTGAAACAAGAAAGAAAATTCATGATCTCAAAAATCTACCAAATGATAAAGCTTTACAAATTATCCTTCATCATGGTGTTATAAAATTACCTCCTATCAAAGAAAGTCAACACAAAAATAGAACAGGAACAACCATGTCACATTGCCTATATCATAAAACTTTTTGGAAATCATACTAACAAGTGTAAGGTCTCAAAAATAATCTTAGAAATCTTCACCCACCTGAGCGATTCCTCTGACTTGATAATTTAATAACATTAATATGCACCCCTTATCATGTAATAGTTGAAGAATATTGACATTCTCACTATTACATGATCCTTCTCATCACCTACCTCGGCCCATTCTTTCCTTGCACTCAATGGGGGCAAGAAGTAGATGGCCTTGCTCTAGTACGACATTTGTTGTTGTCCCTTACGTTCATTATCTCCCTTCCTCTTATTTTTTGTTTTCCCTTATGCTCATTATCTCCCTTCCGCTTATACAAACAAAGGTTGGGAGGCGGATGACTTGCTTTAGGTTGAATTGCCTATGCCCTATAGGTCTTTTTTCTTTCTTTTGTGTGATTGCATGTGTGTATTGTGATCCCCCGTGATGTTATTTTTTATGTTCCCTCTCTCTTTGTGCATTCCTCCATTTGTAACTTCATTCTTCTATATGTCAGAAGCTCTTCGCCTTTTCATTTATCTTTTCATTTTTTTCTTGTGTTTTCCTTTTGAAGATGATGCAAGGTGTCGAGACTCACTATGTCTCTTCCATGTTGACCCAAAATATTTTTCATTATCTTTTCTTTTCTCTTTTCATGTTGTATCTTGTTTTCCTTTTAGGGATGACACAAGGCATCGAGACACACTATGTCTCTTCAAAGTTGACCCAAAAGGTTTTCCTTTGTTTTCATTCTCTTTGTGTCATTCTTCCAGTTCTATGTATATTTGGGGAATGATGATAGTTTCAAGCTCTCTAATATCATTGCAACAAAGAAAGATACTGACCCCAAATCCATAGATCCCTTATATGTTTTCGGGGAGAAAACCTCTTTTTTATTCTCTTTTGCATGATTTTCTACTTTAAAGCAATTTCTCACAACATGGCGTTAGCAATTTCATTAAAGTGGGGCATTCATTGGTATTATTTTAGCATAATTTCATTTTCATTTGTTTTTCATGTCCCTTGATGTTATTAACTTACTTCATGAGATGCATTTTCCTCTTTGTGGTGACATTGGGATTAATTCTCTTCAAGAGTGTGATCTATCTGTGTTGCCAAAAAGTGTAGCCTTGACACTTTTCACTCATTTGGGCTCTTTCCTATGGATTTTGGACCTCTTTTCACCTCTTTCGAAGCCTTGTGCCAAAGTTTTGTAAGGTGTTGTATGAAATTTTCACACTTTCCTAGGCTTGTCATCTCTAAATGAACCCTTTCTTATGGCATAATGACCCCTTAATAGTCTTACAGGTCCAACTTAAGTGTGTTTTGTGAGACAATCCTAAAAAAAAACATTTTTTATTCTCAACAACCACTTGATTTTGTCCAAGTGGACTAGGTCACCACCTTGGGAAACCTAGTCCCTTTTGACTTAAAAAGAAAAAATAAATCAATTTCCTAACGAGATTTTGTCTCTAAAACCCTAAGGTCAGCCTCTGAGGTTGTATTTTCAGGAAAATTAGGGCACAACATGTATAAAAAGGTTTTCTTCTCATAATTTTCACCCTAACAACCCTAATTGATCATTACTCACATCTCACTCATTCATTCTCCACTCCTCATCCACTACTCTTCTCAAGAAAACTAGGGTTTCTTTATTCAAATTCAACAAGACATCTTGTTGAATCACTCAAGGGCTAAAACCTCCATTGCATCAACTCAAGATCTATCTCCATGGAAAGGTACTAGCATCAGCATTCCATTGTTTCATGCTTTTTTATCTTGTTTCGTCATTTGATTTAATCATCTAAAAGGATTTTGACCAAGGCAAACCCCGATACTCTAACATCCAACATTTTCTTCTCTCTTTGTGTGTTTGCAGATTTAGGTATCTTGGAAGCTTAGAGATCATTAAAGAAGGGATTGAAAGCTTGTTGAAGACACCTCCTTGTTGGATAGGAAAAAACATCCATTATAGTCTCTTACAGGTTGCGAATCAAGATTTCAGATTCGTACACTTAGAGAAGTGGAAAGTGTAGACTGAGACCTCCAGATTCAACTTTCAGACTTCCCAAATAGTTGAAATGGACTAGGTTGCCATTAGTGATGACCTAGTCCCACCATACATGAATTTTATATTTTTCTATAGAGTTGAGCACCCTTTTGGTAGAAATTGGTTCTACCATATTTTCATAGAAAAAGGACTAGGTCACCCAAAATGGTGTAAGTATCCCACTAAACCTTTGCATTAGTTTTTCCAAGTTTCCAAACCATCAAGACATCCCTCTTCAGCCTCTAGGTGCACCTCTTCACTTCTGTTCATTTTTGTAGTAGTTTTTTTATGTTTCTAGGGCATTTAGTTTAATGTTTGTATATCTCGATGTGTTTTACAACATCTTTTACATTCCAATAGTTTGCATTCAATATATAGTTTATATCATTAGTTTCCAACATTTAGGGCATCTCACACACATCACTTTAATTACCTAACCCCTTTGAATGAACACCAAGAACACCTTAGTGTGAAAGAGATCTATTCCCTAACCTAGCTTCTAGGTGAAAAACCCTAGGAGCCTAATGGGGAATCCTCTTTCCCTACTGTGCATATTTTTGGTGGTTCATTTTGGTGAACCTAACTTTCAAATTCCCTTTCTTTTTGATTTGGCATTCTTTATCATCCTAGGATTGCATTGCATTGCATGTTGCATTAGTTAAAGTGCATTCTATGGTTTCATTTTTACATTAGTGAAAGTGCATATAGGTTACATATTTTGCATCTTACAACATTCAATATTTCTAAAATTTTTCATTTTAATGTTAGTTCTACGTATACCCATATAGGAACCACCTAAATCCATCAAAATATTTTGTACAATCTCAAAAAAATCACCAATTGGACTAGGTCGCCACTTTGGGTGACCTAGTCCCTTTAGGCCCCTAAAACTATCCTTTATAGAGTTGAAAGCCCTATTTGTATGTTTATGTTTTATTCCAGTATCTATTTGTATCAATTGGTTGTGCTTTTCTTACATGCATTTCATTAAAAATAGCTCGAATTAGCTCATTTCATGCATTGTACATTTTCAATTTTGCATTTCCAAGACTTCATTTTTAGATCATTGCATAGTGTAATAAATAATTTACCTTCTTTGAAATTTGAAAAATTGCATTTTATTCTATGTCTTTACATTGCATGCATAGCTTCTATTATATTTAATTAATTAGCAATAGCATTCATGGTACTTGTGGATAGCATTAGGATTTTGCAATCTTCATTTTATGCATTTGTTCCTAGATCATTTAAATCAGATTCTTTAAACAATGAAAAAACAACATTAACAACATCACATGCACCCACTCACAAACTTAGCAATAGCACACCCTTTAGTAGTGATGACTTAGACATGTTAGATGAAGCCCTTGATGAATTCATCTCTTCGAGTTCATCCACTAATGCTTTGATCGATGAGGATGCAAACATTGATAATCATGATAATCATAATTGTTCTCCTGATATCTCTCCCATTGGAAACGAAGGTAATTGAAGATCATGATGGTATTTCTTGTCTTCCTTATCCTCCCCCTTTGCAAAACATTAAAATATAACATGAAATCAACATTCCCTTACCTATTCTTTATGATAATGACCCTCAAAATTGTTCTTCTCATATCCCTCCTCGATGCAAAGAGGATAGGGTAGTGTTAAAAGACATACCTATTACAAGTCATGAGAATCTTGACCCGCCCTTCGTAGATGCTCCTACCCTTTGGGATAATCTATTTTAAAATTATATTAGTCCTTCTCTTGATGCCTGCCCTACCTTTGTTGAAGCTCACTCTCCTACTAGGGTAGATAGTATGGAACAAGACAATGCGACCTTTGAAAAACATGACAATCAAGTAGACCCCTCTCCTAATCCTCCCACCATAGCTACTCACATCACTGATCTTTCCCCTACTTGTGATGAAGTCCTTTTAGAAGAAACAACCCTAGCATGTCCAGAACATGTGGTTTGTAGTTCTCCTAAAAACTCTCCTCCTAGGGAGGACATCATGATGCATGACAAGGATAAAATTGACTCTCTTTCCCAAGGGGATGTTAATATTATTCAACCTTAACTCATCCTCTACCCTCCTTCAAGAAAACCTAAACTTGAACTTATCCTCCACCCACCCAAGCATATTGTGTTGCAGTAGTTAAGTCATAATATTGTTGCTCATACACATTACACTCGCAACAATCCACACCAACCCCAGCCAACATCCAAACCCTCATCCAATCCCATCTTACCTGCTACCCCTCGCCTAAATTCCCACCTTAGGGAGTATGACCTCGTTGACCAACTAAGGAATAGTTCTACTAAAATATCTCTATGGGACCTTATTCAAGCCTCCCTTCACTATCACAACATGATGCATAATGCCTTGCAACAAATTCCTATCCCTTCCACTGCGCAAATAAATGACATTGCAGCTATGATTCAGGGCTTGAATGCTGATATTTGTTTCCACCAAAGTGAGCTCCCTCCTCTAGAAGTGGAAAAACAAGTTGATTCTCTTGTGATCATATCTCAATACAAACACATAAGGATCAAGCGAACCCTTTTTGACAATGGATCTGTTGTTAATTTGTGTAGTGTCAATTTCTTCGATAGGCTCCATATCGATGAATTAACCATTCAACCTACCTCTTTATCTATCAGTGGATTTGATAGTGTAGGACAACAACTGCTTGGTGGGACCAATTTTCCTCTTACTATAGGAATGGCCACATTAAACACACTAATCCATGTTATGCCTCATGATATTTCATATAATCTCATTTTAGGCAGGCCATGTATTCATGAAATGAATAGAGTGTCTTCCACTTTATAGCGTAAGATGAAATACATTTACAACAACAAAGTGTACATGCTTGCCACCGATCCTAAGAAATTTAGTGTCTTACAATGTGAGCAAAACAAATCCAAACCCTTCACCACATTAACACCCACCAAACAAGTGGAACCTGTCCAAAAAATCCCTTAGGTGATGATTGGGGTTCCTTAAACTGCACACATCCTTTACTAGGAGAATCCAAGATCACAAACAAAGACTCTAACAAGGGAAACATATTATTTTCCACACAAGACTCGATCGATCCTTCACAAGAATCTACCTCAGCTACTCTATCCAATGAAGCCAACACTAAATCCTCACCTAATCCAAAAGCACTCACAAAGATTTATGGAAAATTTTATGATCTTATGAAACAACTTGGCTATAGTGGAAAAGGATGTGGTTCTAACGAACAACGTATTTGTACCCCTATGGAGCCTATCACGTACACACCTAATCATGCTCTTGGATTTTTTACTTTCATTGAAATCATCAAACCTTCCTCCAACATCAACACCATCCCAAATCACCCTTCCAACCCAACCTTGGAAAGTGAACCTTTGCAACCAACAAAGGACTCTTTGCTTAATACCAATGTCATCTCCCAAAACACTAATGATTTATCTTTTACACACTCCCCTCAAGGAGTGTGCAAAATCCCACAATCTATAGTGCCTTGTGTATGTATGACATCCTATAATAAGCAAGATACCTCTTTGTCACAAGAAAAAGGCACACCTTCTACCCTTGATCAAGAGGGTATCTTGTCGAGACTCCTCCAAGATCACTTGATCTCTCTTCCTCCCCGCATCCAAAAGAAATGTTTCCACAAACATTCCTTTTCCACTTATCAAAAAGTTCATGACCACTCCATTAATGAATGTAAGGCCTTGAGTCATAGAATCCAACATCTTAAGGATCTTGGTGTTCTTCCTTATGTGGGAGAACCTCATTCCTCTAATTGATACTTCTTTTTCTCTCAACCTTGTATTTCATCAATCCTTTCGGCTCATCCTTTTCCTGCACTAAGTGGGGGAAAGGGGCTAGGTAGAACTCTCCTCATATGTCACTTGTTGTTGCCTCTTTGAGCTAGTCATTAACATTTCATGAACATATAAGAGCAAGCTTGGGATGTGGATGGCATGCCTTAAGTTGACTCGCATGCGACATACTCTCATTTTCATGACGCAGTTTTGTCCGAAACATATGACTTGGCATAGGGCTTTCCGAACAAGCTCTCATGTCCTCTACTCCTACTTTAAAGAAATTGCTCACAGTAATGGTGCTAGCAATTCCTTTAAAGTAGGGGAATGCATCAACACTCACATTTCATTGTGTAATTTTTCTTTTTCTTGTGATTCCGTCTCTTGGAAACATTAGGTACAATGTTCCTCAGGATGAAACATTTGCACTTTTCCTGTCTTGCAAACAAGATGAGTCCATTTGAATTTTTCCTCTCTTGGTGACATTACACTTAATGTTCCTTGAGATGAGATATCACATAAATGAAAGAAAAATACTTTTGAACAAACCTTACATCATCACACTATCATGAACTCTTTTGTGGTGCCTTATCAAAGTCATCACGAGGTATAAATATGGTATCGTTCAGTGGGAAGCCCAACTAGCAACATGACTTCCCCATAGCAACCTTTGTGTGTGGGAGTACATACCAACCAGGTGTATGTTTCTCACCTTGTGGGATTTCTCACCCAGTAGACAACCAAGAGTTTCATCACCCCAGAGTGAGTATATCATCTCGTTTTGGACAAACAGCCTAGATATAATCCACAACTAGGTATGTGCAGGATCATCATGGAAAAAATAAACCCTTAAGTGGAAATAAAATTCAGAAAATAAAAGTTAGGCAACTTGACGTAAATTTTTTAATAATTTATCTATTTTATTTTAAAAATATGTAAGAATAGAATCTATAGAAAATTGAATGTAGTTTCTAAACTACTAGATTTATTTTAAAAAAAGAAAAAAATCTATTTGGTGAAAATTTGAAATTTCAATGCAGTAGTACTTAAATTTCGAGGAAAAAATAAGAAGTAGGTGTCTTTTTGACCACCCTAACCACAATAAAATGATAATATTTTTTTATTAGATTTTAAATATAAGTAGGGGACTCATGTCCCGATGTGATGCATATTTTTTTGTAATTTGTTTCCAAGTAAATAATTAATTATGATAATTTTATTACAAACTATATAAAATATAAAAATTAGTATGTCTAATCACCTTAACTTGGTCAAAACTTCATGAAATTCAATTTTTTTTTTTTTTAATCCTATAGTATGCGAAGCATAGAATGTGACACATGTTTTAGATTCAAAAAATCTCATACTGTTTGAAAGTGATAGATTTTTTTCAATCAACCTATCAATGACAACTTTAGTCATAATTCAAATAGAAAATGAATAATAATAATTTATTAGACTCAAAGTAAATCATAATTTATATTGGTGGAAAGCTGAGAATCTCCTTTAAAACCCTTTTTGTTTCATCAATTTTAGGTTAAAAAAAGTCGTCAGCCACATGGGCCATCATATCACTTAGATATCGCCACTTTTTTGCCCATCATGATCCTGCATATACCAAACTAGATAGACAAACGGTTGAAGCTTTATCCAACCCTTTTCACTTTCATTCCTCTCTTCCTTCTAGTCATTGTCATCGCATGATCATGTATCTCATTTTGCTGCAAATCATTCACCCTTGAATGTGTCTTTTTGCATTGATGTTTGTTTGAATTAGAATATTGAATCTTGGGGGCTTGACCGCCTTCTTCATTCTTCACCATTCTTCACCATCTCCATTGGGCTACTTTAGTGTGAGTTTGAAGCAAGTTCATCCTCTCACTGAAATTGGGGCTAAATGTGTCACCAAAAAATGTAGCCTTGAAACTTTTTACTCATTTGGGCCCTTTCCTATGGATTTTGGACCTCTTTTCACCTCTTTCCAAGCCTTGTGCCAAAGTGTTGTAAGGTGTTGTAAGACATTTTCACACTTTCCTAGGATTTTCGTCACTAAATGAACCCTTTCTTATGGTATAATGACCCCTTAATCCTCTTATAGGTCCAACTTAAGTGTGTTTTGTGAGACAATCCCGACAAACATCATTTAACACCTTTTTATTCTCGAGCACCACTTGATTTTTTTCAGATGGTATAGGTTGCCACCTTGGGCAATCTAGTCCCTTTTGACTTAAAAATCAAAATTAAATCACTTTCCTAGTAGGATTTTGTCTCTAAAACCCTAAGGTCAACCTGTGAGGTTTTATTTTCAGGACAATTAGGGCACAACATGTATAAATAAGGGTTTTTCTCATCCTTTTCACTCTAACAACCCTAATTGATCATTATTCACATCTCACTCATCCATTACTCTTCTCAAGCAAAGCCAGGGTTTCTACATTCCAAGTCAACAAGACATCTTGCTGAAGTACTCAAGGGATGAATCCTCCATTACAACAACTCAAGATATATCTCCATGGCAAGCTACTAGCATCATTTTTCCATTGTTTCATGCTTTCTTATCTTGTTTCATCATTTGATTTAATTGTCTAAAAGGGGCTTGACCAAGGCAAGCCCCATACTCTAACATCCAGCATTTTCTTCTCTCTCTTTGTGTGTTTGAAAATTTAGGTATCTTGGAGGCTTGGAGATCATTCAAGAAGGGATTGAAAGCTTATTGAAGACACATCCTTGTTTTCTAGGGAAAAACATCTATTAAAAGTCTCTTATAGGCCGAGAATCAAGGTTTCAAATCCGTACACTTGGAGAAGCAAAAAGTGAAAATTGAGACCTCTAGATTCAACTTTCAGACTTCTCGAAAAGCTGAAAGGGACTAGGTCTCCATTAGTGATGACCTAGTCCCACCATACATGAATTTTATGGTTTTCTATAAATTTGAGCACCCTTTGGACAGAAACTGGTTCTAGCATATTTTCATAAAAAAAGGACTAGGTCGCCGAGAATGGCGTAAGTGTCCCAATCAACCTCTACAATAGTTTTCCCAAGTTTCCAGACCTTCAAGACATCCCTCTTCAGCCTTCAGGTGCACCTCTTCAGTTCTGTTCATTTCTATAGCAGTTTGTTTATATTTCTAGGGTATTTAGTGTAATGTTTGTATATCTTGATGTGTTTTCCTAGATCTTTTATATTCCAATAGTTTACATTAAATAGATAGTTTATCTCATTATTTTCCAACATTTAGGACATCTCACACACATCACTTTAAGCTCCTAACCACTTTTAATGAACACCTTAGTGCGAAAGAGAGCTATTCTCTAGCCTAGCTTCTAGGTGAAAAACCCTAGGATCCTATTGAGGAATCCCCTTTCCCTTAGTGCACTATTTTTGAGGGTTCACTATCTTATAATATTGCATTCCTCTTAGTGGTTATGCAACACACCACATTCCCTAAGGTGTGAATCTTTTATCCTGTGATTGGTCCTCTTTTGAAGACATTAGGAAAAATCTCCCCTAAGATTAAGACCTTGCATTAACTAAACCAAATCCCTTTGAAAATTCCTAATTTCCTATTGTGTTGCATCTTGTTCCTTATTAAATTCATGGAGGTGGGTATTTCCAAGATCATGATGGGCCAAAAAGTGGCAATATGTAAGTGATATGACGGCCCATGTGGCTGATGACTTTTTCTTTACCAAAAATTGATGAAACGGAAATTGTTTTTAAAGGAGACTCTCAAATTTCCACCAATATAAATTATTCTTTGCTTTGAATTTAATAAATAATTATTATTCATTATCTATTTGAATTATGACTAAAGTCCTGATTGATAGGCTGATTGAAAAACATCTATAGCTTTTAAATGGTATCAATTTTTTTGAATTTGTAACATGCATCAGATTCTATGCTTCACATACTATAGGATTAAAAAAATTGAATTTCATGAATTTTTGACCAAGTTAAGGTGGTTAGACATACAATTTTTTTTATTTTTTATAAGTTTTAATAAAAAAATTCATAATTAATTATTTACTTGAAAAAAATTACAAAAAAATATGCATCACATCGGGACATGAGTCCTCTACTTATATCTAAGATCTTATAAAAAATGTTATCATTTTATTGTGGTTAGGGTGGTCAGACAGACACCTACTTCTTATTTTCTTCCTGAAATTTAAGTACTACTGCATTGAAATTTCAAATTTTCACCAAATTTAAAAAAAAAAAACATAGTAGTTTAGAAACTTCATTCAATTTACTATAGATTTTATTCTTACATATTTTTGAAATAATATAGATAACTTATTCAAATCTTTAAGTCAAGTTTCCTAACTTTGATTTTCTAAATTTTCATCACCACTTACGTGCCTATTTTTTCCATGATGATCCTGCACATACTTAGGTATGGCTTTTAGATGGTTCCTTGGGGCTCACCTAGAGAACAAGTAGCTTCACTAGCCTGTGTGAGTGTGCATTTTATTTTGGTGCATTATTAAATTCATGGAGGTATGGCTTCGATATGGTTTCCTAGGGCTCACCTAGTGGACACCTAGCTTCATTAGCTTGTGTGAGAATGCATTTTCGTTTTGTCCTTATCATAGTCATGGGGGTAACACATTGACATGGACTTCCTAGGGCTCACCTAGTGGAAAACTAGCTTCGCTAGCCCATGTGAGCATGCATTATGTTTGCATAGTGGACAACATATTCCACTTGTAAACCTTCAGCCTAGACCCGGTCGACCACGTTGGATGGCTAGTTGAAGGTTGATCTATTGCAATTTTTCCTTTTTTTTTCATGTCTTTGATGGTGTATGTTTCCAATCTGATTATGGCTTCATATATCATCTACATGTGTGTTCCTTTGTGCCTATGTTGGTTCACCATAGGATCTTGATCTTGGGGGCTTGGTCACCCTCTTGATTATTTTCATTCTATCTTACTAGAATTCATACATTTGAACCCCTCTTGATGGCATGGTTAGCTACTTTAGTGTGAGTTTGAAGCTAGTTCATCCTTTCACTAAAGTGGGGGCTAAATGTACTGTAGGAAAATGCATACCCTTGTATTTTCACAATTTTTTGGGTCCTCATTTCTTTATTTAACATTCTTTATGTCTTAATTGGCCCTATTTTGCATCCACACACCTTATAAATGACATATATTTTTGGTTAATCCCAACAATCATCAAAGGAAAAATGATCATTTAATGTTTCTATATATGTGCCCCTAAGTTTTCGGTTAGGACTAGAATTCCACATAGGATGTCTTAGGCCCCCAATGGTCTTGGGACCCTAATTTTGAACACAACTAAAAAGGTCCCTTTTTGGATTATGTGCCCTGATAATTAAGCCTCGGGATTAAGATTCCACCAAGGGCGTCTTAGTCCTCCTTGGCTTATTTTTTGAGATTTAATTTGAAATTCTGGCAAGATTTAGCCTCCTTTAAATAATATTTTCCTATGTCGGCTTGGTGTGATGTAATTTCAGGATATTAAGCATAGAGAAGTATAAATACAAGATTCATTCACTCATTTTCATATCTAAGATCCTAACAAGACATGTAAGCATACAAGCATTCAAGTATTCACTCAAGAGAACTCAAGAGCAACTCTTCAAGCACTTTAGAGCCATCATCAAGATTCAAGCATCATATCAAAGGCTATTCTTGCATCATGTGTTTTTATGCTAACATGTGTGATGTAGGGTTTTGATTCAAGTAAGAAATTCAAGAAAGATCTATTGAAGCATTCCATTGATTCAAGATCTACATTTTAATTATCCATTTCACACAAGGTTGCAAAATTTACAACCAAGGTTTGGTGAGTTGTAACATTGCATGTTGTTCATTCATCATTTCCCTTCATTATTCTATTTCATTTCAAGGTTTAGTTACCAACAAGGGGGTTGACCAAGGAAAAATCCCATTCACTAATATTTAACAAGTTTTCCCTCTGTTGTATGCTTGTGATTGCAGATTTAGGTTGAAGAATTGAAGATCATTTGGCAT
Organism: Sequoiadendron giganteum; assembly: GCA_007115665.2. Classification (NCBI taxonomy): domain Eukaryota; kingdom Viridiplantae; phylum Streptophyta; class Pinopsida; order Cupressales; family Cupressaceae; genus Sequoiadendron; species Sequoiadendron giganteum. The sequence continues at coordinate 616,991,760 of CM021108.1, forward strand.
GCAATATTGCAAAGTTGCATCAAAAAATACCATCTTCACGAAAACTCGCCTATAGGTCAAATCCAAATGTTTCAGAACCTAAGATTTGAGAGGAAGCAAGTGAAGACCTTGGAGCTTAGGATCACATTAGGAGTTTTCAAAAATTTAGAACAATACTAATATGCCACCTAGGGCATCTTAGTCCTCCCAAAGGAATTTTTCAAATATTCTTTGAGACTCTGTTCCAAGATCCAAAGATTCCACATCTGCCCCAAAAAATAGCAATGGGACTAAGAAAACACTAAAGGTGTCTTTGTCCTCCTTGGCATATTTTGACAAGAAATTTATATTTCCAAAATCCTGACATCTCCAGACTTCCAAAGTACACACAGCCTATCTTGCTATTGGATAATTTCATCATTTGCATCTTTCGTTTAGCTTGCATAACTAGTTTTTGTAGGTTTAATGCTTATTTTTCTTTCCTAGCATTTGCTTGGTGGTGAACCCCTTATAAACCTAAGAACACCCCCCCTTCCTATGTCCTCCTAATTGAGAATCGACTCACCTTGTGAGGTTGATGGTCAATCCAACTAGGGTTCTTAGGACATATTTAAATGATTAGTTGGAGAAAGACTGACATTATATGCCCCTTTTTCACCATTAATCAGTATATATACAATAACTCATGTATTTGATCATATAAACATGTGAGCATGCGTAGGTAGAAATACCTACGTATACTCATACATGGATAGACCATACATATGGGAAACCACGTGTCCATATATATATATACACTTTATATATATATATATATATATATACTTATTGATATATATATTATAAGGTGTTAGGATAATATATATATGTATATATTTGTATATATTTACATATTAAATTAAATAGTATATGTATACATACATGTATATTAATATACGTATATATATATATTTATAAATGTATGTGTAAAGATTGAAAAATGAATGACTTTAAATAGATATGTTAATACATATCTATTTTATGATAATAAATTATTATAATATGTATATATCAATATAAATAAAGTTTTATATATTTAATGATATCATGAAATCAATCAAATATATAATGCAATGGAGTAAAAACTAAATAAGTTAAATGCTACGCATAATACAATGCACATATGTTATAAAGGCACCACATAAGTATAAATTAAAATATACACATATATAATGCAACACCATATTAATGCAATGATAATACATTTGATTGATAAAGTAATGCCATATAATATAAGCCACATATGGGAAAAAATAAAAGGGTGATAGACTAAGTCAAGTTTGTTAGGATTAGCTAAGATGACAAGTGAAACTTATAACTGTTTAGAAGTGCATATTAAATATGACTGTTGAAATAAAAAAATCCATTCTTAGGTGCCATAATCAGCTGAGTAAGAGGATTGTAAATGCCATGAATAGATTAAGTGAGAAAGCACGAAACTAGAAAGTAATGGCACAACCATGTGTAAGAGAATTTGACTCAATAAATTAGCATGTGAAATTTGATTGAATTTACTTGGCTAAGAAATAGAAGTTGTATGCAATTCAACTTCATCATGTGAAAAATGATTGATTCTTTCAGTTGCTAGTAAATTAGAATAAGATGCATAGTTGTGCATAATTGATCTACAAAGTATTAGACTTGATTAAGGGTTCTTCTTTTCTATTTGAAAGGTGGAGACTTGGGGAAGAAAGGTGGAAAACAGCATACCTAATTTTTAGTTTGAAGTATCTCCTTGAATATATATATATATATAGGAGTCAATAGTCACTAGTTTGGAGACAATTTTATGATCGCATTATTTTCTGCGAATTTTTTTGTGAGTTTATTGTGAGAGTTGTAAGTGTTTCTTTGTGAGTGTGATGAGAAATTTAAGTATTAGTGAAGGTATAGTATTAAGATTTTGAAGGAATTGGATTGGAGATAGGCTAGATTGGAGAGGACAACCAACAAATTTCTTTGGAAGCTTCATTACTTGGAATATTTAGTCATTCTATCCATTAATCTTTTCTATGTTGAATCTATGTTTTGTTGATTGATTGTAAGTGCCTGTGCAAGTTATTGTCTGGTTACCATAGTTTTTGAATCAAGCTAAACTTATTATAGCTAGATTAGATATAAATTATTTTATGGTATCTTATTAGTATGATGCATATATAAAGTTATTATGATTTTCATGGTTGTATGAAAAAAGTATGTTAAACTTCTAGAAGGTATATATATGATACCTAGTTGATTGCATCTTACATATATGTTTGCATAGATTATAATTTTAGTAATGCAAAGGGATTGATACCATGTGCAATAATGTGAATTTTCACCCTTTGTGAATTCCACATTTTTGTACCTCCTATCTCAGACAAATTGAATTTGATAATGTAATTCCACATCCTTCATTCACTTCCCATCCACTTGGTAGTTATTTTTTGTGTCAGTTAAGGATATTCTTTTGGGGATGCTAGCGTGGTGCATAGACTTCTATGCGGCATATTGCCATCATGATAGGATTCCTACCTTTAGAATCCACATAGTCATTACAACTCTCCATTGGTGATGAAGCATAACATCTTTGTTCCCTTGACCAACCATGAACGACTCCTTTTCCCCCAATTTCACCTTCAAATGTCTATCGCCTTTATTATTGATCAACTTCTTGATCTTCTTGGCATTCTACTTGATCACTCTCACTTCTACACACTTCATTCACAACATTCTCACTCCATTGAAGCTGTAAGTTAGTGTTTTGTGAACTCAATCTCCTTGTTGTTGTGGCAACATTGGAATTTGCAAGCTTGTGAACTCACTCCTTTTCCCATTTTCCTTGAGTACATGTGATTGAGGGTGATATCCTTTCATTTCCTATTCACTTTCCATTGTTGTATTTTATTTTGTAGCATATTTTTTTTTAGCATAGCTCTTAGTACTTTCACTTCAATATCTTTCTTTATCATATTTCTCCTATCAATGCTAATTTATTATCTATGGAGGTGGGAACACTAAAGCGGCGGACTGATTGTGGTAGTCCTTTACACACAACCCCAACATTTTTGTCTTCTGTATGTAGGTTTTTCATCCCCTAAATAATTTGAAGATATCAACTCATGGGTAGGAAGGTGCACTTTCGTTAACCTTCTTTTTCATTTCGTAGTTAAAAGTCTTAATCTTAGCATATTCTTATATTATATTATTTGGGTCCTTTTTACTTTCTATTATTGCATTAAATCACATTTGTTAGGTCATTGTAGTGCAGGAAAATGCATACCCTTGCATTTTCACACTTATTTAGGCCTGCCTTACTTTATTTATCTTTATTTATGTCTTAATTGTTTCTATTTTGCATCCACAAGCCTTATAAACTATATTTTTTTCTAGAAAATCCTACAAACATAAATGGATAAATGATAATTTAATGATTTTGGATGAGTTTCTAAGATTTTTGGGTTGGGACTAAGACGCCACCTAGGGCGTCTTTGTCCCCCTAAAGTCTTGCGACCCCCTTTTTAGTGGAACCTTAAATGGGCCATTTTTGGAGTTTATGCCCCAAGTTTTCAAGACTTGGGACTAAGACACCACCTAGTACATCTTATTTCCCCTTAATATTTTTTTGGGATTTAATTTTAAATTCTAGTAGGATTTTGCCTCCTTTAATTAATGAATTCATATGACAGCTTGTTGTGGTGTAATTTCAGGATATTAAGCATGAATTAATATAAATGCAAGGTTCATTCATTCATTTTCATAACAAGTCTTTTGTGAGAGTATTCCTAATAACATAATTGAGTTCACAAGAGCATTCAAGAGTGATTCATCAAGCATTTGGAGCCATCATCTAGATTCAAGAATCATAACAAGGAAATCGTTGCATCATGTGTGTTTTTTAGCTAACATTTGTGATGTCGGGTTTTGATTCAAGCAAGCAATTCAAGTCTATATCTATCAAGCATTCAATGCATTCAAGATCTACATGCAAGCTTTCCATTTCACATAAGTTACAAAATTCATAGAAAGGGTTTGGTGAGTTGTAACAATGCATGTTGTTCATTCATATTTTCCCTCCATTTCATTCTATTTCAAGGTTTAATTGCCAACAAGGGGTTTGACAAAGGAAAACCCCCATTTACTAACAATCAACAAGTTTTTCTTCTCTTGTGTGTTTGTGTTTGTAGAGAGATTGAAGAATTGAAGATCATTTGAAGTGAAAAGTTGCAAAGTTGCATCACAAAGTTTTCATCTTCACAAAAACTCGCCTACAAGCTTGATTCAAAAGATTCAAAACCTGAGATTTGAGAAGAAGGAAGTGCAGACATTGGATCTCGAGATCACATTCAGAGATTTTAGAAATTAAAAATGGGGCTAAGTCACCACCTAGGGCATCTTATTCCTCATAAGGTTATTTTTCAGAAATTCTTTCAGATTCGATTATGACATTGAAAGACTCCTTATTTTCCCCAAAAAATAGTAGTAGGACTAAGTCAACAGTAAGGGAATCGTACTCCTCCATAGCACTTTTTGACAACTTCTTTGCATTTCCAGAATCCTTATTACATAATTTCCATAATTTCTAGGTACACATACCCTAACTTATTTTTGCATAATTGGGTATGTGCAGGATCATGATGGGCCAAAAACTGGCAATAAGTAAGTGATATGATGGCCCATGTGGCTGACGACTTTTTTTTACCAAAATTTGATGAAATGAAAAGGGTTTCTAAAAGAGATTCTCAGATTTCCACCAATAGAAATTATTCTTTACTTTGAATTTAATAAATTATTATTATTCATTTTCTATTCAAATTATGACTAAAGTCTTGATTGATAGGTTGATTGAAAAAAATCTATATCTTCCAAACGGTATCACATTTTTTGTATCCAAAACATGCATCACATTATATGCTTCACATACTATAGGATTAAAAAATAATAATTTAATTTCATTAAGTTTTGACCAAGTTAAGGTGGTCAGACATACGAGTTTTTATATTTTTAAAAAGTTGTAATAAAAAATTCATAATTAATTATTTACTTGGAAAAAAAATACAAACAATTGTGCATCACATTAGGACATGACTCCTCTACTTATATCTAAAATCTTATAAAAAACATTATCATTTTATTGTGGTTAGGGTGGTTAGACAGACACCTACTTCTAATTTTTTCCTAAAATTTCAGTTATACTTCATTGAAATTTCAAAAACTACATTCAATTTTCTACAGATTCTATTCTTACATATTTTTGAAATAATATAGATAACTTATTAAAAAATTTACGTAAAGTTTCCTAACTCTGATATTTTGAGTTTTCATTGCCACTTAAGGGCTTGCTTTTTTCATGATGATCCTACACATACCCAATTTCATTATTTGCATCATTCATTTAGCTTGCATTACTAGGTTTTGTGAGTTGAATGTTTATTTGTCTTTTCCATCTTTATCTTGGTGGTGAACCCTTCAAATCTTTAAAGAACCCTTCCTAGGTCTTCCTTGTTGAGAATTGACTCACCTTTGAGGTTGATAGTCAATCTAGTTAGGATTCCTAGGACATTATTGAATAACCTAAGGAAAATAAGTGAACATACACCTATTTTCCCCACAATTAATTTTGGTAAACCCACATCTTTGAGAATTCATTTTTTGATTTGAAGTCCATTAAGGTCCTAGATCTAGGTTGCATTCATTTTTTCATTGCATCTTGCATTAATTAGTGAAATTGCATCTAGGGCTTCTCATATTTACATTAGTTAAATTGCATAAAGGTTGGATTTATTCTTTCTTGCATCATCTTATCTCATTGAAAAATTAAAAATTACACTGTTCATCATCCTAATTGCATTTAGAAACATTGTTATTGCATCCAAAATTGAAAAAATTGCATTCAACTTTGCATCCAATTGCTTGTCACTAGTTACTTTTTCTTGAATTCATTTGCACATTTTGTTATTTCTAAACATTAGGTCCCTAGGTAGGAAACCTAGGAACATTGTTTACAACTTAGACTTTGTTGATTTTTTTTGGAAACAACCTTTTTTGGGACTAAAACGCCCTTACTAGCATCTTAGTCCCTCTCAGGGTTTTGTTCCAGAATCCTCTTTGAGTTGTGTGCTATCTGTTCCAATTTTTGGAACCTCCAAATTTCATCAACAGGACCAAGATGCCCTTGTTGGTGTCTTAGTCCCTCTGGAGTTTGAGGCTGCAGTTTTCAAGTTGAGATAGCGAATTTATGTACTTTTTTTTGCTGCCATTAGTTATCTGTTTCAATTGGCTAACTTTATGTTTCATGCATTTTACTAAATCTAGCTTAAAGTGGTTCATTTCACACATTGCTTAATTCTAGATTTGTATTTGCAACATTCCATTTTCAAATCATTGCATAGTGTAATTAGTAAATTACCTTGTTTCAAATCTTAAAATTTCATTTCACTTTAAGTCATTACATTGCACTTTCTTTACTTTTCCATTATAGCATATTTTATTTCAAGAGATGTGGCTTTGATATGGTTAAAAATGGATTGCATAAGTACAACATCCCCTATTATGAGTTCAATTTAGATAACAACAATGAGGTCATTAAGAAACATGTTAGTCATCCTTCTACTATCTTTCATAGTTATGAGAACACCTTAGAGAAAGTAGATCAAACCATTGACACAATCCTTGATATTACATTTCCTACCGGTGAGGATGAGGTAAAAGCACAAAGTTGTGTCACACTTTCAGCCAACTTATCAAGACAATTGAATTTAAGTATTTCTAACTAAAAATTATTTTTTGGCAACCATATGATCTAGTAGGATTCATTCTATCTAAGTTAGATACTTCCACAACTTTTTCAACAAAAAATGTTGGCTAAAAATATATGGAGCACCAGTTTGAGTCCAATTTACCAAAAAATAAAAATTATTTGAAAAGATTGAAGTTTCAGCAACTCTTACTAATGTAAATAACATTTTTTTTTAAATATAAAAATACCCTTTTGTAGATCCATAAGTGTAGTTTTCAAAAATATATTTATTTTAATAGTTTAATTATTATTTATATATTATTTTTCATTTTTACTAAAATTATTTATCAGCAAAAAATATTAGTTCAATTACCATGCCAAGGAAAAATACTAAAACTTATTAAAAATTTGAAAAAAATATGATGCACTAGATAAAAGAATATATTTCAAGATGGTATAATTTGTTTTCCATTTTAGATAAATATTTAATATGAAAGTTGACGTCAAATGGAAACAACTATGTTTTGAATCATACACACTTTAAGATTTATTTAAAAATATATATTTATCAAAATTGGAAAACAATATGTCCATGCTCTAAAGTTTCAAGTTATAAATACACACACAAAACTTGAAAAAAAAAATTACTCTAAAAAGTTTGGCATCCTATGCAACTTCATTTTTAAGCATTTTACCAACAACCAAATTATAGTGTCAGTTTGTTTAAAACTAGTTTAAAATAATTTTTATTTTTTTTTTAAAATACCAACATAATATATACTAAAAATACATATTTTACTAGTTTACATCATTTCAAAATTCAAAACATATATGCTAGCTTTTATTGATTCAAGTTTAAAAGTTAGATCAATGTTGGTTGTTTCCTTTATAAAGTGTGATACAACATTCTGTGTCTACCCGATGGTATGATTCAAGAGGATACAAGCATTCAGATACTTGATTGTACATCTCCTCTTCCCCCTTTGGAATATAGTATGACACAAGAAGGTGATATCATTGCTACTAATTTACTTAGTCCAAATCCATCCCTCAACATCTCCCCTAACTATAAGAAGGCTTTAGTAAAAGAGGATAAAATCATAAACAATCATAAACAATCATGTTTGTCACAAGAACATGTGGATTTAAAGTCATAATATTAGCTCTCTCCTCCCTATTGTCCCTAACATTTGGAAAGACCTATTCGAACAAAATCATTCAATCATTTCTAAGCATGCAAATCATAGTTGTCCTTCTCTCGATGCCTCCTCTACTTGTGATGAATCTACTTTACAAAATCTAACCATGGAATGTGATGAACATCTTACAATCTCTCCTACAAGGGTAGGTGGTATAGCACAAGAGAATGAGATATTGGAAAAAAATGATAAAGTCATGAACATTCATAACAATCGAATAGATTCTTCTCCTAATATCCCCACTATTGATAAACAAGGAAATTAAACCATTGATAACTCCTTCACATGAAATGAATTCATCTTACAAGACCCAATCCTTGAATTGTTGGACTCAAGGGAACACTGAGAGGGGGGGGGGAATCAATGTTCAACAAATCTCGTCATTAACTTCAAACTAAAACTTAAATAATTAAACATGTCATTAAATAAAAGATGCATAAATTCAATGAAGACATTCACTGCACATAACACAATTTTTTGCATGGAAACTGTGTTAGGGGAAAAACCACGGTGGAGGTTAATCCAAAATTTGAGTACTCAAAATATAATTTTTATCAAGGGAATGCACTTGCATTTAGGCACACTGCCTAGAGCTCACTGCTCAAAGGGTAAAGACTTACTGCCTACAAAATTCAGAGTAAAACCATCTGAAGGATGAACTAAGATAATAGAATCTATCTATGCCATATTACAGTTCTGGTGAAGCTCAATGATTCAATTCTGGATTTGATTACTGATCATGTACTTCACTCTTCTCTCCTTTTCCCCTTTCTGTTGTTCGCAACAAACTTGCACTATTACTCTGCTAGATTTTGCATTTCACACTTCTTACATACATATTTGCTTGTTACACTATTACATCCATACATTCATACTTTATGGAGAAACCAATCATATATATATATATATATATCCACGATAAGGGATTCAACCACCCAATAGTCAGCTTTATGAAATATTAATTTTCTTTTACCTTGTCGCCCAGATCCACCACATAAATTATTATGTGCATCCTCCAAAGTCGGTTAAGAAAAAGAGAGGATCCAAATAAAACTTACTCAAACACAAAGCCTTATAATTGTTTATAACTTATACATCCGTGAATGCCATATATGTCGGGTCAGCCATTTAGCATAGATAGTCAACAACTTGGTTTACCTGATCTTCTAGACCATGTACCAAAGAGTACACATCACAACAATCAATCACCAAATTACTACAAGCATCGACAAAATTTCTTTGGAGATCCTTAATGAAAAATATTTTTCCGGTGAGATTTTTAGATCATCTTTTATTCTTGTAATCGGATGCTTTGTTCTATACCCTATTCTGTCGGTAGAGACAAAAGCTATATTTTAAACTGGATAGGTTGCTTCAGTTGCCATAAATGACAACACTTACAAGTAATATGCCAACAATATCCCCCTTTGGCATTCATGGCAACACTTATTTAAAAATGACTAAGTGTCAGAATCATTAAATGTACACTGCCAAACTTTTGTTGCACTAACTTCATGTGAGATTTATAGGGTATTTTTTACTGCATTCTTTCCTCCTTTGACATCAATGATAAAGCTGGCAAGCCATATGCCAAAAACTGACAAAAAATGTGTTCAATATTTTCAACAGTTCAAAACTTCACCACATATATGCCGACAATTATCCTTCTATGACCGAAACCTTAAAAATTTGAAATCAAATGACTGCAAACATTAGAAGATTATCTTGTGGTTATTCTTTACTTTCGAAAGAAATTTCTTGCAACTGTCTACTAAAATTCCATTGTTGATAATCAAGCTATTATTTTTAGAAGTCTTGTTGGTAATCTCGATGAGAGATTCAGGGATTGTGATTGCTTCTTCCAAATTTTCACCATTTTGCAGAATTTCCACCAACTGCTCCATCCTGTATTCAATTAAATCTTTTACATTCCAAAAGTTGTGCACAAGAACATTCTTGGAACGTTGAATTTTTTGTGTTATGACTGGCGCTCTTTGATTCTTTTCCTTATAGTTTCATCCAAATCCCGAGATATGGCAAAGCCTTTGCCAATGTTATTCAATTTAGTTTCAATTTTATCCATCTTTTCAGCATAGTTGTTGACTGCGTGAGGCCAACGTACACAATAGTTGTAGATTCCTATGGTTGATTTAATGCATTATCTCAACTCATTCATTTTCTTCTTAAGCTTGACAAGGGATAGTCTGAGTTGTTCCTTTAGGTGAGAGATAATTTCACCTTCTTCTTTGCCTTTGACTTGAGAACCCATTGATTCTCTGTTGCACTCAATCATCTCTTCAGGTAGAATATCTTTCAAACTCTCCAATTTTATCTTACAACATGCTCAATATGAGCATTTAGAACTTCCAAAATCAAATCTTGATCATAATATGGTTTGATTGACCATAACCTTGCAATCTTCTACATACCACCTGCATTTTGGATAAGTTACTAGAGTTTTTCTTTTGACAAATTTTCTCCTCCTTCACTGCTTTTTTCAATACCAGAATCATTTTCCAGTTGATTAATAGGCTCTTCATCAGATTATTCATCGAGAATGTCCACAACTTCCTTCTCTTTCCCTTTTCCATCAATCTTGGGAACTTTTCTTTTTAGAGGGTTGTATTCAATAATCTCCTGACCTGTTTTTTGTCCTTTGTCAGTCTTACTGGAAGAGAAACCAATTTCCATTGTCCTTACTAGAGGGTAAATAATGATTGATCCACATTTCACAAGAAAATTCTTATAGAAACTTTCAAATTCAGAATCCCAATTAGACAAACTCTTAGCATAAGAGTAGATTTGGGTGCATGCTGGCTTATTTGATGTCCATGCTACATTGTCAATTTTCGGTAACAAATTCAGAAAATACATAACCAAAAAAATAATTAGTGTGCGAAACCTTAAAGGATACCATAATTATTTTATCAACTGGAAATTTTCCAACATCCGATCTTTCAATAATCCACGTAGGTCAAAGTCTGGACCTTCAATTATCATTTTATGAGCAATTTATACTGCACCAACTAATGTAGCCCCTTCTCAATTTTAGTAGAATATTTTATAGGTTATGCCATGTGCTATGTACTTCGTGATAGGATTCTTGATCGTTTCTATCAGCAGAGCTCTTTGATCTTCGATTATCCCAGTTAGGGTTTCTACCTCCTTGTTTTAGATAGATTTCTTTTTAGGAATGACACCGATTTTGTAAAATCTAGTTAATTTCTCAATTACTTCTTTTGAGATTAATTAGGGTTTATCCAAAGTTAACACATCATCATGCAATTTTTTCAACAAGAATTTTATGAATTCCGTACCGTTGAAGTACGAAAACTCATTCCACAAATCCAAATTTCCATGCTTGGCTTTGCTCAATTGTTCCAATTCACCAGGAAGCAGTAGATTTCTCATTCATCTAATTTTAACACTATTGTATTCATCTAGTTTGATCGAACTTTTAATTTTCTCCATCCCCCTTTTTTAGGGTTCATAGCTACATACCAAATTATATGAGGAATTCGAAAATGATTTGCAGTACCTGATAAATTTTGTCGATGAATTCATTTTTGTTGCTTCGAAAACCACTTGTTGAGTGTTCTCCTTCTTCTCTTTGATAATGCAAAGTGACAAATGATGACTTTGGACTTGAATTTTATAGTTCACACATGCACAATAAGTGCATTAGCCCTAATTTTTTAGAGACTCTGTTTTCTTCAAGTTTCGACTTAAATATCTTATACGGATCAACAAATTTGCTAAATTTATTATTCTGAAAACATGAAAACTTTTGTATATTGAGAGTGCACCTTCATGACTATTTTCTCCATTCTGGTACCATCTATAGGTAGGGGAGGAAGAATTTTTTGATAAAAACTCCCCCTTGGCTGGTGGCCTCAATTCAATTATTGGAAGAGTTACCGAAAGAAGGTTTTGATGTAGAACTATTTCCAGCATCAGAATCACTTTTCCTTACCCATGTCTTCTTCATCTGATCTCTGATATAATTTTTAGTTATCTTTTCTTTCCCTTTGTCATTTCTTTCAGTATTTATGTTATTGTATACCAGACCTCTTCTTTCTATGTTCATGTTTCTATAGAATCTCACAATGTGACCATACTTGTTGCAATTGTAGCACACAATGTTCCTTTCTCCATTCCATTGACTCTTTCTTAGTCTGAATTGATTAGAAACATGCCCAAATTTTCCACATACATAACATTGAACATTTCTACTATCAATATAGTGACTTGACATGTTTCTGCATTCAATTGATTTATGAGCATGCTTTTTACAATTGAAACACTGACCAGAGAATGATGAGACTCTTGAATTATTACTACTTCTACACTGAGCAATCATATGACCAAACTTATTGCAAGAAAAACAATATCCATTAATTTTTTGTGCATTAGGTTGTCTTACTGGATACCTTCCATTTTTGTTTTGTCTGAAATTATTTTGTGCTGATCTAGAATTTTCTCCCTTTTCATATCCAAGACCTCTCTTATCATTTCCACTCTTTTGTTCTCGAGTTAACTCATCAAGCTTTACTGAACTAATTTTAAACTTTTCTTTGAATTCATTTGCAATGACAATATCATTCTTAAGAGTAGTAATTTTCTTACCAAGTTCTTCTTCAATGTTTTTGTTTCTTTGCAATTCATTTTCCAGCTAAGTGAATTCTTTAGATTTCTTCTTCAGAATCGGAGCAATATTTTATTCACTATTCTTCCTTTCCTCTAAATCTTTTGCAATATTCATCATCATAGATTCCATCTCATGTTTCAGGTTGGTACTATGTCTAGCAAGATTTTCACATTCTTCAGTTATCTCCTTCAAGTTTTGATTCAGGTGGTCATCATCCATATCTTTATTTTCCTTCTTCTGTATCTGATCACATAGATCTTTCCTCTTTACCATGGATTTATCTATCCAGTCCTTCAATGACTACGTGAATTTCTCAGAATCTTTAAGATTTTCTTTTAATTCTTGAACTTCTACTTTCAATTGATCAAGGTCATCAGGAGCTACCATAAGCTACTTTTGAAGACTACCAGATTCCATCACATTCCAAGATCTACCTCAAGTTGCAAAAAATTTCAGGGGAACTAGAGCTTTGATACCAATTGTTGGACTCAAGGGAACACTGAGAGAAGGGGGGTGAATCAATGTTCAACAAATCTCATCATTAAATTCAGACTAAAACTTAAATCATTAAACATGTCATTAAACAAAAGATGCATACATTCAATGAAGACATTCACAACACATAACACAATTTTTTTTGCGTGGAAACCCTGCTAGGGGAAAAACCATGGTGGAGGTTAATCCACAATTTGAGTACTCAAAATATAATGTTTATAAAGGGAATGCACTTGCATTTAGACACACTTCCTAGAGCTCATGACTCAAATGGTAAATGCTTACGGCCTACAAAATTCAGATTAAAACCATCTAAAGGATGAATTGAGATAGTAGCATCTATCTATACCATTAAAACCATCTAAAGGATGAATTGAGATTATAGTTTTGGTGAAGCTCAAAGATTCAATTTTGGATCTGATTACTAGTTTTGTACTTCACTTTGCTCTACTCTGCCCCTTTATGTTGTTTGCAATGAACTTACACTACTACTCTGCTAGATTTTGAATTTCACACTTCTTGCATACATATTCGCTTGTTACACTATTACATCCATACATTCATACTTTAAGGAGAAACCAATCACATATATATATATATATATATATATATATATATATATATATCCGCGATAAGGGATTCAACCACCCAATAATCAGATTTATGAAATATTAATTTTCTTTTACCTTGTTGTCCATATCCACCACTTAAATTATTATGTGCATCCTCCAAATTCAATTAAGACAAAGAGAGGACCCAAATAAAACTTACTTGAATACAAAGCCTTATAATTTCTTATAACTTATACATCCGTGAATGCCATATATGTCGGGTCGGCCATTTAGCATAGGTAGTCAACAAATTGGTTTACCAGATCTTCTAGACCATGTATCAGAGAGTGCGCACGACAAAAATCATTCACCAAAGTACTAAAAGCATCGAAAAACATTCTTTGTAGATCCTTAATGAAAAATATATGTCTGGTGAGACGTTCAAATCATCTTTTATGCCTATAATCAGATTCTCTATCCTATACCCTGTTTTGTCGGTAGAGACAAAAGCTATATTGTAGACCAAATAGGTTTCTTGGGTTGCCATCAATGAAAACACTTACAAGCCATATGCCAACATGAATGTCGAGAACATTTGGTTTGTATTTCTCCTAAACACTCTCCTACTAAGGAAGATATAATGGTAGAAGAAAATGAAAACATTAACAATAGTAATTCCTTAGATGAAAATAATGAAGTAACATTAGACTCCTCTTCACTAAGAGATCATGAAAATAATGATAAGTCTTCTAAGGTTATGCACATTAGATACCCCTTGGAGTACTCTCTCAAGCCTAAACTTATCGTTTATCCACCCTCTCAAAAACCACAAGCTCAAAAGAAACTTGTCCTTATCCTTGAACCGCCTAACAAGAATGTTTCACAACAACTAAGTTACAATACCATCACTCATACAACACTAGGAACAATATGAAACCATAAAAACCAACTTCAACATCCCTCCCATTACCTAATCTTATCTTACCAACTACCCCTCATTTTCCTTCACAAAGTGGAAAGGAGTATGATCTTGTTGAAAAACTTAAGAATACTCTCTCAAAGATATCCCTCTGGGACTTGATTCAGAATTCACCTAACTATCACACTATACTTCAAAGTTCCCTACAACAAGTTCCCATCCCTTCTAATGCACAACCAAATGAAATATAAACCATGATTCAAGGACTAAATGCTGACATTGTTTTCCACCAAAATGAGCTCCCTCCTTTGGAAGTGTAAAAACAATATGATTCTTTTATGATAATAGCTCAATACAATACCACAAGGAGAAAATGAAACCTTGTTTACAATGGATCAGCCTTAAATGTGTGTTGTGAAAACCTTTTGGATAAACTTAGTGTTGATAAATAAAAATTTTACCCTGATTCCTTATCTATTAACGGATTTGATAATGTAGGAAAAAAAACCACTTGGTGTGATCACTTTGCCTATTATAGTTGGAAAGACCACATTAGAAACACTGATCCATATTATGCCTCATGATCTTTCATACAACCTCCTTTTAGGCATACCATGGATTCATGCAATGAATGGGGTGCCTTCTACTCTTCATTGTAAAATGAAGTATATTTACAACAACAAAGTGCACATATTGGATGTTGATAATGAGCCTTATAGTGTTTTAAAACTTGAGAAAAATAAAGTGAATCCTTTGAAAACATTAACACCAACTATACAAGTGGAACCTGTGCAGCAAAAGGAAAGAAAACCATATTGAGGAAGTCAAGAAGCTATTAGAAGATTATTGGGATCCCTTAGAATTTGAACCAACATTCATGGGAGAATACAATATCATAAAAAAAGATTCATCTAAGGGGAAAAAAAGTAATGCCAACACAAAATATGAAAGACTCTTTGAAAGCATCCACCTCAACCACTTTAGAACAAAAGACAAAAAATTACACAACAAAATTTGATGAGATAGACTATAAACAACCACCAAATAAAAAAGAAATGAAAAAAAATTATGGAAAAGGTTATGAGCTCATGAAACAACTTGGATATAGTGGAAAAGGATGTGGTTCTCAAGAACAAGGTATATGTGTCCCTATAGAACCTAACATGCAAGAAACAAATCATTGTCTCGGTTATTGTCTTATGATAAAAATCAAACCATCAAACAAACCTTCACTAAATATTAACACTCTAACAAAAGATCCCTCTAAGCCGATTTTAACAATAGTGCATCCCAAATTGATAGACACTAGTGGTCTTGATTGTTATCATTAGCAAGAAACAAATAAATCCTTGCTTTACATCAACGTCATCATGCAAAACACTTACGATGTGAATTCTATAGATTTTACATCTTCCTTTAAAGAAGAGAACAAAATCTCACAATCCAAAGAGTCTTCTATAATTTTGACATGCTATAATAAGAAAGAGATATCTTTGTTATAAAATAAAGGAACATCGTCTATTGTTCAAGAGATTATCTTGATGAGACTCCTCCATGATCATTTGATCTCTCTCCCTCCAAGAACATGAAATAAATTTTACTAAAAACATTCATTTTGTGCATATAATAGAGTTCATGGTCATTCTACTAATGAATGTAAGGATTTGAGTATTAAAATCCAACATCTTAAGGAGTTTGGTGCTCTTCCTTATGTGGGGGCACCTATTTCCTCTAATTGATACTGATTTTGACTCGATCATGTTTCTCATCAATCATTTTGGCTCACCCTTGTCTTGCAATAAGTGAGGGAAAGGGGTTAGGTATCCTTGGACCCTATCATGTCACCTATTGTTGCCTCTTTTGGCTAATTGATCACCTTTCATGTATGTGTAAGAGAAATCTTGTGATGTGGATGACATACCTTAATTTGGCTCGCATGTGACATACTTTAAAGCAATTTCTCACAGAAATGGTATTAGCAACCGATTTAAAGTGGGGGCATACATCGACACTCATGTTCATTGTGTGATTTTATTTTTTCTTGTGATGTGTCCTTTTCTTGGTGGTGTCATTGGGCCTGATTTCCTCCAAGAGCATGATATATTTTTGACTTGTCCTCTCTTTCAGATATTAGGCACAATGTTTCCTAGGAAGATACCTTGCACGAACTAATAAAAATCCCTTTGAAGATCTCTCTTTCTTTTTGCATTGCATCTTTTGTACCCTATTAAAGTCATGAAGGTATGGCTTTGATATGGTTTCTTGGGGCTCACCAAGTGAACAACTAGCTTCACTAGCCCTTGTGAGCAATAATTTTTGTCCTTATCATAGGCATGGGGGTATGAATTTGATATAGACCTCTTGGGGCTCACCTAGTGAACAAATAGCTTCACTAGCCCTCGTGAGCATGTGTTTTGTTTGCATAGTGGATAACACATCCCACTTGTAAATATTTTTGGACAAATAGCATAGACCCAGTCCACAACATGTTGAATGACCACTTGAAGCTTGATCTAGTGTATTTTCCCTTTTTTATTTTAATTTTTCCATTTTTTCTTTGATGGTGTATATTTTTGATCTAGTTTTGGCTTCATTTATCATCTCTAGGTGTGTCCCTTTTTGCCTTTGTTGGTTTTCCATAGGATCTTGGCCACCCTCTTGGTCATTATCATCTTATCTTACTAGCATTTTTATATTTAAACCCCTCTTGATTGTGTGTTTGACTACTTTAGTGTGAGCTTGAAACAAGTTCATCCTCTCACTAAAGGGGGGGCAACAAAAGAAAAGGGTTCCTAAAGTTTTCCTTTTGAAAATAATTTCTCTAGCTTTTCCATAGTTATAGGAAGTTTTTTAAAGTTTACAAAACACTTCTTCACTTTGGCATGTTATATCTATTTTAAATCAAACTATTGTTAGATTGGAATCCGACCTCTGTTTTAAAGTTCATTTAATATTTGAAGTACGAGATGTTTGCGAGAAATATTGAAAATATGCATGATATGGAATTTCTCAATGTTTCCTTGTTTATATCTTTGTCGAGCATAGAAAATTGTTTCTATCTTAATCTGAATAGTTTGATTACTTGATTTCCATGTTGCATGTCTACATGATAAAGTTATAGCTTGTAGGAGCTATATTATGTCATTGGACTTCTCTATTTTCTTTAAGGTTATTATTTATTTGTGTTATGCTATATTAAGAGGAAGAGTTTATGTGGCTTTTGAATATTTTCTATTAACTCTTGAAATTTCTATGCTTCGTCGGATCTTAATGAGCACTTCCCACGGGTAGATTGAATGACTGCATTGTGCTTGTATCTAGCCTTTGCTGCTCATTCTCTTCCCAAAAATGAAGGGTTGTGGAGTTTTGTGTCCATCATATCATGCATAGAAAAGAACTTGAGGTTTTGAAATGTTGTAAAAGTGTCGGCGCATTGCCACTTTTATGTTTTATTTTTACATTTATTTCTACCCTTTTTCCCAAACTCAGAGAAGAGTCGACTTTCTATAAAAATCCTGGAGGTATTCAGTGAGGCACATATTGGTCCCCCACTCATTGAATTTCTCATAAGACTATTGGAGAGGCACAAGATTTTATGATCAACATCTATTTTTCTGGCATGCCTGGTGGGACTCAAACCCACAATCACTTGATTAGAAGTAAAAAATATTTCTTAAATTAGGCTAGGGAAAAGAAACTGGAAGTTTCATGCCCAAAGTTCAAACAAGAGCATCTTCAAAAGGCCATTTCTAGTACTCCTAGCTACCCTCTTCGATACCTAGGAGGAGAAGAATTACAGGTTTTGTATCGCCTGTAAGAAGTAATAGAGCAAAGAGTAAGAGCCCATAAATTAGAGCCTTATACACTCCGCCTGGAGGCTGAATTTTCCAAATAAGAATACGAATTTACTTGATTCATAGGAATATTTTCTCCATGGCTCACGTACCCCCTCCTACTCCTAGAAATTTTATAACTTGGGATAGTGGTCTACTACAACCACCTACTCCCCAAAATTTTTGGTTCACCATACTTGCTAATACCCTCAAGCCTATTTCAAAATTCTTTGTAGAGGGATTTAAAACCCCTTCCAAACACCTCCAAGACATAGAAGAGGTATGTAGAGTGCACAATATAAAGGAAGAGAACATTTCTATGAGATTTTTGGCTACCTCCTTCAAAGGGAAGGCTCAAGATTAGTATCAATATTTGACTTCCAATTCTATCAGCTCATGGGATGAACTTGTAGAAAATTTGTTCGAACGATTTTCAGAGAGAGGAGATCATTCTTCACTGCTACATAAATTGATCACCATCAAGAGAGCTCTGCAAGAGGCCATGAGTGACTTCAACACTAGGTTTGACAAAACCTAGCAGATGATCCCATCAACTACGTGATCTCAAGTTTTGATGGCATTCAGGTTCTACCTAAAGGCTATCAATTCAGATATTATAGTGATGATAAATTCCATGGGAGGAGATATCTTACCTGATGCATACGAGTTGGCGTTATGCATAGAGAATAGTTTAATAGATGCCAGGAAGCTTCCACCATGACTTCCAATGCCTGTATTTGTAGAAATTTTGGGTGTGCCTTGAGAGGAAGCTGTTTCAAACACTTTTGTGATGTAGGTGACAGTTTCAGCTCCACCACAATCCATGTATGTGTACCCCACCACATAGATGAGTACTTCTAGTTCTTCCTCTATGGCAACAGACATCAACAATATGAACATCCTCATGTGGTCCTTTGCGAATGAGTTGGTTCTCATCAAGTGGCAACAAGTGGTCCCTCCAAAGCAAGCTACTCAGACCTATCAGGCAGGAAGGCCATCCTATCAGCATAACACATACCAAGGACCCTTGAGTTGGGGAGCTCAACAAGCTGTGTTTGCAAACCAGATAGTTCTGGTCACCATGCCATTGTAGATGGTCATGGACAACAAGAGAAAAGAGTTACTCCTAGGATAGAACAACCTAGTAGAAGATGAAAATGCATGGTTGTTCCCTTGCAACAACAACCATATGCCCCAAAATTTCTTGAGGGGAATATGCAACAAAAGATAGTGGAGCAAAGAAATAAAGACAGGCTTCTGAATGTGGAAGGATATGAGTCCTCCAAAATGGGAAATTCCCACTTTATGGAACAAATGCAAGGGATGTCCATAGAGAAAGAGCTAGATATTGTGCCTGATCAAGCTCTTTTTTCTTGGATGGAGAAAGAAGATGCGATATTCGCAAATGAAGCTCTGATGGCCACTACTCCATAGGTGCAATCAAACTACAACACAAGATCCAAGAGAAGGCTCATGGGAGAGTACGTGTCAAAAGATCCACCTCATCCTCAGCCACCTCAACCACCACCATAGGAAAAATAGTTCAGGCAGTCGACTGTTCGACCAACTCAATAGTAGCAATTTCCACCGTTGCCTGACAAACCGTTGGATAAGATACCAAACCCATTCACATCAAACCCTTTTCCTCTAAAGCTGAGGGAGATTCTGTCATTTAGGCTGAAGGTCCCACTAGTCAGAGTGCTCTATGTGGTGGAGCAATTAAAGAAGGCACTTGCCAACATGTCCATGTGGTATGTTATATTTATTCCTTGAGAAAAATAAATTACTTCGGGAAGCATTGAAAAATGAAGAGAAAAGACCACAAATGGATGCAACTCCATCGTGCAATCAAAGTAAAGATAAAACAACCATGTGGGATCCTCAAGCTCTGAAAGGTGTAACTTATACAAATGACACAATCAATACAAAAGAGAAAAAGGTAAGAATCCGAAGCCCACACCTTTCTTTGTGACATTAATTGTGGGAGATAAAATTTTGCACAATAATATGATGGATTCAGGAGCCACTACAATGGTCATGCCAAAGCAAGTGTTTGATTCCTTACTACTCAAGTATGATCCCCTTGATGAGAAAAAAATCATGCAATTGGATGAAAAGAAGGTTTTGACAGTTTGTTGGATAAAATATCTATCTTTGACCCTCTTTTCGTGCCTAAGCCAAATAGTCTCACAAGAAGTAGTGGTGATAGACATTCCCCTAATCTTCAGGATGTGTCTTTCTAGAGATTTTACTGCAAAGCTTGGTGAATACTTGGAACTAGACTGGTCCCATCTGATATTGAGAACCAAGCATAGGGCAAAGATGAAGATCCTGTTAGAATCCTAGCACCTTGAACATATAGTAGAAAATAAAGTCCTTTGTTTTGAAGCAGCACATACCTCATTCTCAAGATAGGAGGGATATTGCATGGAGATTCTAGAAGATGAAGAAAGTACAGTGAGAAGACTCTCAAAGAAGAATTTATCCTCAACTACTTTATCGACTCAGACCCATTCGAAAATTTCTATACCATGGGACTTGGCACATACGCGATCTTCAATGATGACCTGATGTATCTGAAACTAATGAAGGATGAGGAAAAATATGATGATCCGATAAATAACTGTCTATGGACCTTATACTTTGATGGAGCCAAATGCAAAGTTGGTTCCAGAGCAAGAGTCTTATTACTATCCCTAACAGGATCAAATACTCTCAATGCCTATCATTTCTAATTCTCATGCTCTAATAATGACACGAAATATGAAGCCTTGATCCATGGTTTGATTCTTGCCAAGAGAATAGGTGAAAAGAGGTTGTGGGTAGTCAAAGATTCTGAATTGATTGTGAGCCAGTTCTATGGGCAAGTGGCTGCTAAAAATATGAGAATGAAGTCATATAGACATGGGATATGGGATTTGATTGAAGGCTTTGAAGCTTTCAATGTACAAGTCATTCCCCGATCCTAAAATAATGTATCTGATCAAATGGATTCGATTGGATCGCAATTTGAACCTATTTTTGATTCAAGAACAAAGAAGAGTGCAATGCAGATCATTGTCCGACCATCGATTCCCGACAATGATCAGAACTGACAATTATTTGAAGACGACACTCAAATCACCACCTTCATCCAAATGTCAGAAGGATTTTTTGACTATTCACAACCAGGGTTCCCACCTTTTGAAGATTAGGTCATCCACCTAAAAAGAAATAAGCTCCCTCGATGCTTAATCTCTCTCGAAAATCTCTTTGACTATGAAGATGTTAGGAGCAGGAAGCAATGGTTTACCACAAATGAGAAGGATTATGAAGAGCTCGATGTCATAAATGACAGAAGCTAAAAGTCAAAAGGAATGTTTCATGAGAAGATAAAGAAAGGCTAAGGGATTTGTGTTCTAAATACAATGAAGATATAGCTTGGACCTATGATGACCTTAGAGGATACAATCCTTACATAATTCAACATACCATTGACTTATCAGAAGGATCAAAAACCATCAGACAGAAGCAAAGGCCTATCAATCTGAAGTTCAAGGCATTGATGGCACAAAATCTCACTAAATTGATTGAGTCCCTAATCATTTACCTGATTAAAAACTCAACCTGGGTTTCTAATTTGGTACCGGTTTGGAAGAAAAATGGTGGAATTTTGGTTCTGTGTTGATTTCTAAGATCTTAACAAAGCTTTGTTGAAATATTACTACCCTTTGTCTTCAGTGGAGCAGATCCTCCAGACTATGGCTAGATTAGAGATGTTCTCATTGCTTGATGGTTTCTCAGGGTACAACTAGGTATTTGTAAAGGAAGGAGACCAACATAAAATGACGTTTACCACCAAGTCAGGAACATTTGCATATGCAAAGATGCCCTTTGGACTCTTGAATGCTGGTGAAACTTTCCTGTGAGCCATGGAAATTTCTTTTAGCTGATTGATCAATTTGATCATTCCAATTTATCTGGACAACCTGATAGTTTTTTCAAAGTCAAAATTTTAAAATTTTGATCATCTAGAACAAGTTTTCTAGAGCTATCAAAAGTTTAGGATTTATTTAAATCCGAAAAAATGTTTTTGCGAGGTACCTCAGGGTAAGATACTTGGTTTTGTAGTATCCAAGGAGGGAATTGTAATAGATCACAAAAGAGTGAGATCTATAATGGATTTACCCCTATCGGTGAATCAAAAGGGGTTGCGGCCTTTCTTAGGGAAGATTAACTTTGTCAGCTGGTTCATTTCAGACTTTGCAGGCATTGTAAGACCTATCACACTAATGCTTAATAAAAAACTTCATGTTCAAATGGACCCCTGAAGGAAAGGTAGATTTTGAGCTGAGAAAGATGGTTACTTTTGTTGCTCTGGTATGGCTAACCTAAACTTTTCTAAAGATTTATAGCTTTATGTGTACAATGGTCAGCATCGCATAGCTTTTGTGCTCACTCAGAAGGATGAAGAGAATAAGAGGGAGCATCCAATTTATTTTCAATCAAAAAACCTTAAGGGTTATGAAACTAGATACAACTTTGTAGAAAAGTAGGCTTTTTCCATTGTTGAAAGCCCTAAAAGTTCTGACACTTGGTGTCGGCTAATAAAACTACCATCCTAGTTGCTCACCCAAGTGTAAGGGAATATATTATCGAAGGATAAATAACTTAAAATAGAGCCAATTGGATCACCAAGATCCTAGAATATGATGTGGACATCAAACCAACTAAGCTAGTTTAGGGAAGAGGTCTCTATGAGTAGATTGCATAGGAATCGAGTTCCTAAGTTGAGAAGGAAATCGACTGAGTCTACTCAAATCAGTTTGAGTCCGATGAATCTTGGGTGGCAGATTAGACGCGATATATGCAAGAGGGGAACTACACAAATAGTCTCTGATTCCACAAAATGAGATAATACCGACTGCAGGGCACTAGGTATGTATTAATTGAATGGATTTTACTTAAAAGAAACTATGATGGTGTCTTTCTCTGATGTTTAGATAAGCACCAAACGAAAAGGGTTCTTAAGGAATTCCATAGCAGTCATAAGGGTTGACACTTCTCTGCCAAAACTATTACCTTGAAAATCATGCAAGTAGGATACTATTGGCCTTCAATATTTTTTGAAGTGCACCATTTGGTGTAGAAATGTACTCAGTTCCAATTATTTGTTGGAAAAATAAAAATTTATGCTTTGCCCTTAAGTCCCATTGTAATTAAAGAGCCTTTTGCTCAATGGGGATTGGATTTTTTCTAAATGATAAATCCTATCTCAAGCACTGGTCACAAATGGATCCTCATTATGATTGATTACTTCACAGGATGGATAGAAGTCATCACCCTAAAAAATGCTACAAAGGGCGATATTGTCAATTTCCTTGAAGAGTTGATCACTAGGTTTGGTTCACCAAAAATGGTTATATCAGACAATGCTCATGCCTTTGTAGGTTCACGGATGTCAAATTTTTCTGTCAAAAATGGGATCTACCTCAAGACTTTGTTAAACTACTACCCACAAGGAAATGGGTTAGTAGAGTCAACAAATAAAAACCTAATTAGGTTAATCAAGCGCATTGGGTCTGAACGACAAAGAGACTAGCACAAGCACCTACAGGCAACTTTTTGGGCAGATCAAATTACACAAAAGTAGATCCTAAAGGAATCTCCCTATGAATTAGTGTATGGGAAAGAGGTAGTGTTACCTATTTCCATGGAACTCCCTAGTTCACAACTACTCAAAGCCCTAGAAATAGAGGAAAGTAGTGTAATCGAGGTAGGGATAGTAGAGCTCCCCAAGCTTTAAGAAGATAGAGAAAAGGCCTTTGGAGGCATGATTGGTCACCAAAATATAGTCAAATAGTGGTTCGACAAGAAGACTTATGACCCAAATTTCCTGGAACGAAGCCTAGTGCTAAAAAATAATGAATGTGTTGCAAAACCAAGGCAACACACTAAATTCAAAGCGTTGTGGAAGGGACCCTTCTGAATCAGCGTGTGTAGAGAAAATAATATGTATGAGGTCAAAGATATGGAAGAAAATTCTTTAGATATATCGGTGAATGGTATTTATCTAAAATTGTTCCATTAAAGTACATTGTTCTTTGAAAAAAATTATAGTTATGTACCATATGTAAGAAAATTGTAAATACATTTTAGTTTTAGGAATAAGCCATGAGGGAATCAAGAAACATAGAAGAAGTAGGAAAGCACTGCATTATATATATTCATTGAAAATTTTACAATTATAATACGGCCCGAGGCTCAAATTTCAACTTCAAGCTCTCTCAAGAAAAACCCAAAAAGAGTCCTAAAGGAAAAAGAACAAAAAGAAACAAAATGGAGGCATGATACAAAAAATACAAAATATCAGGCCTCCAACCATAATTATGTAGGAAAGTTGCCAGTAGTCATTTTTTTATTCTTCTTCTTCTTCATTCAAAGTGAAACAGGAGACACAACAACACATAGCACACAGACCTCAGTCTCTAGTATTCGTTATTATATGCTAGAAATTCAAAATTATTCCTAAAGTCCAACCCAAGAATGAAGTTCATGCCATACTCTTGGAAGAAGTAGCTGGCCACAGGTAGATACAATGAGCTATGAATTTTAAGGTCCATTGTGCGGAATTCACTCAGAAAGGGTAGCCAGGGCACAATTGCCCCACGATCAGGATGCCTGCGTAGGTCCATTGCACTTGGAATGTCAACATCTAAGATAGACAATGGCACAATATTGCCTAGGCCTTCCAATGGAGAGGCATCAAACATTCGGTGACACAGCTCCACTATCCAGAGTTTGTCGATATTTAGGTCTAGGAGGGAGGCCACAAAGCGAGACATGATGTTGTAATTGCTCCTCATTTGGTTCTAGTCCTCGATAAAGTCCTGGACAACGACCCAATGGAATGCAATTACCCCGAGATGGTCACACCTCTTCACTAGATGTTTGATTCTATCAACAATGATCTCCCAAGTGAAGGAATATTGTAGCCTTCATTGAAGGAGATGAACATGAGTGCCCAGGCCAGTAGACATAGCTAAAGCAACACAGTGAAGGAAGATATGGAGATGGTGAAAAGGTTGGCTAAGCTAAAAAGGATTATTTTTTGAATGAATATTTCCTTAAGGTGGCATAGCTATTTATAGAAAAGAGTTGTCGACAAACCCAAAGAACAAAAAGTCTATTTTCTGGTGGACGACAATGAGAAAAGTACCAAAGCAACTAGAGGATAGAGGATAAATCTTATGGAGAATCTGACATAAGGTTCTAAAAAATAAATTTTGGCATTGAGAGTAAATGCTCACATAAGCCGATAGTTGACATGTGTCCTTTTCCATCATCAGCATTAGCTAGTTTTCTTAAATGAAAGGACATGGATAAATGTGCTAAAACCTAAAAAATTAAATGAGCGCATCTTATCAAGGGTACCTTGCATCACCTAAGAACAATTTTCATAACTAAAAGCATGCTCCCCAAGACAATGAGCTTATTTGTAGAGAAAGGCAGTGAAGGGAATGTCCTAATTTCATTCTTGTAAAGTTTTGGTATTCTCGAGGGATACAGATCTCCAACTCACATGTATCACCTTGTTGGGAGCATTTAATGGACCAGTGGTAATAGCGTAGCCTTAACTACATGTACATGCTAAGGGAATTAACTACACCAAAAATGTAGATTTTTCTAAAGTAGCAAAAGGCAAGTGGCCATTTTTAGTGAAAAAACTCTACAACTTTTAAAGCAGACATGGTGGAGCCATCAATGACTGGTAGAGGAGTTGAAGCTTCATCAAAAAAGCTTTTTTTTACCAATACTTGGGTGAAACTCATATTCAATGTAGGTAGATAGAAGTGTTCTAAGAGAGGCGATGTGAGATGTTGTCGATAATATCTTTGATCCAAAATTGGCGAAAATCCCTAAGGGTCTTAGGGAGGGAGCATTTCAAAGAATGCAGGATTATCGTGCATCGAAGGATTTTTCCTCTCAGCTCTAGAACTGTGGTTTTCCATAGTTCATGTTTTATACCATACACCCATGCCCAGAGCTAGTAGATGCATGTGCTAAAAGGTTCAACAAAGAAACTAGAAACATTGTGTGCAACAAGATCAGGGTCATGATTTCTGCTAAAGTTATATGGGAAATGTTGTGTATCCCTTCCAACTAGGGTGTCGAGCCATTTAGCAAGGAATATTTGGAGATTATTTGGGAAGGAGAAAACTAGAGATAAATTTTCTATGAGAATGAGATGGAAGAAAGGTTGTCGAGAGGTTGGTTTTCTTTTCCTCTAGTATATAGAAAGTTCAAGAGGGACACATGATCTTTTCTCAATGCTAGCTTGGTTTTTCGGCTTTGATAATGATGAGGAGGTCCATGCCTTCTAGATGGGCCTAGCCTTAATACTCAAACATGAGAGAGGGTGAAGATATTATGAATTTTCTGATGTAGTAGCTACAAGCATGTTGGAGCAACTAAATAATTACCATACTGAGTATAAATTCAGGTATTCTTCTTTCTTGGCTCACATAATTCTACATCAAAATTTTGGGTTTTTGGAGAAACATTTGCATGTTTCTAGGCTCGATGTAAATGGTTTATGTCAGCCATTTTTTGTATGGACCTATGTTTTGTCGAAAAAATGTAATTATTATTGGTTTGTGAACCAATTTCTGAGACCCGTGCTTCAAGAGTTGT
Organism: Sequoiadendron giganteum; assembly: GCA_007115665.2. Taxonomy (NCBI): domain Eukaryota; kingdom Viridiplantae; phylum Streptophyta; class Pinopsida; order Cupressales; family Cupressaceae; genus Sequoiadendron; species Sequoiadendron giganteum. Next base: position 617,018,814 of record CM021108.1, read on the forward strand.
TGCTACATCTGATGAGTCATTTTTCTCCTAAGGTTTTATAATGGATCAAAAATGCATTGACTCCAATGGATTATTTCTTTGGAGAGGATTTCATATTTATGAGATTTTATGGTTTTGTCGGAGACCCTTTTTGACTCCCTAGATTTGTGATGGATAGAATTTTCATGTTGGAGGCATAGCACCAAGAAAATATTGCTAACAACACGTACGATAGAGGAAGGAACACTTGACAAAGTTATATATGCTTCCCCTTTGTATTTCCAATAGTAAGGTGATACTAGAGAAGCAGGAAGCACATAGAGAGCTTATGAATCTATTGGTGGTCTTAGGCTTAGTCCTTATCTGTGACACATGGGACTACAATCTGAGGAGGATTTTCTCTTTGAAACATTAGATTTGGGAGCATGTGGAGTCTAGGAAAAATCTGACTCAAGAAAAGTCAGAAGTATACATTATCCTTGCCCCATACCAACTAGATGACATAGATGGCTGAGTTTATATATACCGTATGTACAGTATCAGAGGAACCTTCCAATAAATAAGACCCTCAATAATCAAATGAAGTGGAAGGGGTGGTTGGAAAGAAAGAAGACAAATTTCTAGAGGTTCTGACAAGAGATGGATTGATCAAATAGGTTTCTTGGAGAGTTTCAACCATATGATGAACAATTCAATGAAATTTGTGACCGAGAGGCCGAATCTGACAATAGAAACCCAGAGACCATTCATGAGATAACAGAGGAATGACTTCCATGCCATACTTCCTGACCATAGGAGATCAACAAAGGAAGAAGCTCTAAGAAAAAAGAGTCACAAGCCATGTCCTCTGCTGATGTCTGAAGTAAGGGAAGGAGAGCCAAGCTTTAGTGGGATCATCTTCTAAAGGGTCGCCACATGCCAATTCAGGTTGAGCAAAGAGAAGATGAGTCCAAGAACTAGACATGATATTCAGTGTAGCAATTGGGCATCAAGAAGAAGCAAAATCCACTCTACAAAATGCTGAGAGAGTCATGGTCCAGGTAAATCCCGCTCCCCCTCTTCTTCCTACCTCTACATCTCTGGTTACTCCTTTGCCCCCATCCATTAGAGAAGACCATGCATCCATGGACCTTGAGCTTCTGGTCCCCAATGAGCCCTTTTCTATTTTCAATACACCATTTGATGTCCCCTTGCATGTCGAGCGAGCTATATTTTCTTCAGCTACTATTAATTCTTTGATCGCCCTATCTAGGGCTCCTATTGTGAAATTTTAAACATCCATGTTTCCCATTACTGCAGGTCCAGCCTCATTCAGGCAAAAATCTCCTATTCCACCTACTTCTCTCTTTACCCCAAATGGTATGTTCAGGTCCCAATCTCAATTTGGCATCCCACCATTTTCCATGATTACTCTCCCATTCACCTCCCCACATAATTATACATCTAAATTCTCCCCTTTTTTCACTCTTTTCGATCTACCTCCTAGTGCTTCTCTTGCAGCACAAAGCATTGACACCCTGTAGACTCTTCAAGAATATTTTGAAGCAACCAAGCGAGCTCGACAAGCTACAAAACAAAGAAGGTTGTTGAAAAATGTTGAATTGTCGATCACCAACAAAATTCAAAACTATTTCAATGAGGAGGAGAATTCTCTATGGATTACTACCATTAAAATGCTTGTATCCCAACCCAAAGGGTTAATGTAGATGGAGAACTATGACATTAGTGCTATGGGTTTGGATTTGAGAAAAATTCACATATGTGACAAGGAAGATCTAGCCAAGACAACTTAGAAAGTAGTATATATGGATTACAAGAGGTTGGATCAGAAATTAAAGAAGCGTGAGGAAGAGCTAGTGAATGTAAGGGAAATGGTGAATAGGTTGTAGACATAAATCAAATCCTGAGATACAGAAAATGCTTGCATAAGGAAAATACAAGACCAGCATGAGAAAGCAACAAGATTGCTCATAAAGACTCAGCGTGAGCAGGTTCAACTGTATCTCAAGATTGATAGGTTCAAATTTGAGATCATTGTTGAGCATAAATAAAACATAGAGCACTAGCGTGGTTAAGAAATAATAAAGAGAGAGTTGGATGACATCCGATCTCAGGCCTTCGCTAATTTCCAAAAGCCTAGGTAGAAGTATAAAGGTTTATTGTTCTCACCCCACTATTGTTTGTCCTTGATGACAAAGTCACAAATGGTGCTATGGTATTTACAGGTGTAGGTTCAGGTTGATGGTATTGGTTGAGATGTCCTCATATAAGTGCATTGAATTGTTGTTTCCTATTATGCTTCAGAGTTTACAGGGTTGTATTGGTATTCAGTTTGGTTCATTTTTCAGGATCTTCATGCTTGTTCCCATTCAAATTAATCATGTTCTTGATGATCATGGTTATGGTTATGCCTGATATTCATTTGTAGATGGTTATGACTATATTGGACCGACAGTGTTGATAAGGCATGGCACAGGTTATTCATGTGGTGTTCATTGTGATAGAGAATTCATTAGCTTCAAATTTATGACATCGGCACCTTGAAAGGTTCAGGTTTTTCATGTTAATCATTTCATATTGATCTTAGTGATCATTGATTTCTAGGCATGATTCTTGGTTTGAAGTTTCTATTTGATGATGCTAATTTGGACAGTTCTTTTAAGTTTGACAGATGGTTTCAGTTTTAGGATGGTTCTTTATTAATTCTACCACATGTAAATTATTTTAGGTTGATCATAGCTTAATTGATTTTTATCAAATTGAAGTATATTTAGTTTGGTTAAAACACAAAATGTGTTTCAACATGACATATTGGCTTGTCAATTCCTAGGAGAAGTTGGTTTTCTCCTGTGACTTCACCATTGGCTTGTCAAAGGTTCCACAAACTAATGGTTATTGACTTACATAGCTCTAAAAATTTCATAGTCATTGTTTTGGAATCATTGTTATATCATATGTTTAAATTCATGTGACTTGGTAAAATTCACTTTGTGGCTCAAAGGCATTATGCAAAAGTCACATTGGTTTGGAAGTTATGATAATCAACAGCATAAAGGTAATGTTGTTTTGGGAATTATTTTTAAATGGCTAACTTACAATGGTATCAGGCCTTATTGAAATGGTAAATGACTTTGATTAAATTCTTTCTATGTTCTCCATTTCATTGGTACATTCAACCGACATGTTGTGGTTTTTGAAATCCTACTCACTCTATGAGCTTAGTCGACAGATGGAATGTATTGAGCCTGAGAATCTATGTAAGTGCGGGTATTTGGTGAAGAAACATCAATGACAGTTGGCTCTAGACTATTATTAGGTTTTGTTGAGGATATTTTCTTCTGATTGCCTCTTTCATCGATTCAAGTGTTTTCCATTATGTGGTTATTTCCTTGTGAACATTTTTTTGTTATAGAAGAGATTATGATTATGGCAGGTTTTATGTGTTATTGGTTTTTGAATAACACTTTGACATTGAAGACATTTTGCATGAAATGGATTCGGTGGGTTGTTGGAATCTATCTGTTAGGATATAATGTATTTCACTCGATTTCTTCTTCATTGTTATCTGGGTTCTGTAATTGTTGGTCATTTTATTCAGGCCATATAAACATGATGATATGGGTTCGGTTACAATTTCTCCTTTATTAGAATTATACAAATGTTGTTTTGATTTACTCATATTGGTGATCATTGTGTTCATTTTGAGATGAAACGGTTACAATTATTGACAGGTTTTTGCAGTGATAGTTATCTTGTTTCTTATCAGATTGATAAAACATTACATGAAGGCAAAGATACCTCTATGAAATCTTCCACCTGTCATTACTTTGGGGTTTTCTAAAACATAACTATGATTGTAATCGGTTTATAAATATAGTTCGAAAAAGACACATATAGGTTAATATATATTTTTGTATACACTATAAATACACAAAGATTGATCACTCATTTTACGTATTGTTGATTATTCTTGAAAAACACAAGTGAAATATTTTGTAATTGAAAATCTACAAAGATGATGTAGAGAGATAGCTTTCTTGTTTAATATGTCTGATATTTTGAAGGTTCAATTTGAGAACCTTTAGGATACTAGGGGTATTAGATTCAAAATCTCTTGTGAGTTGAAATGTAAACAGAGAAATCCTCTAATATATGTCTATATTGAAACTAAAAAGGGGTTGGTGCTCCTTGATATTGGTGTCTCTAAATGAGGGGCTAGTGCTCCTTGAGTGGGTGTTGAGAAATTATCCTGTAAGGCATTGTAAGTAGTCATTTGAGAATATAAGCTAGTATGGCAGTAGTTTAGGAGTGGTTTTTCTACCCCAAGAGGGTTTTCCACTTGGCAAATATTTTATCTCTTGGTCTCATTTGTGGTATATTTTCTTCATTGTGATAATGTTGTAATTTTCATTATTTTATATGATACTTCTCATTTCAGTTCTTAATGGTTGCATTAAATTCATGAATGGTTTAATCATTGAAATATTAGGAGAATAATTCATTTTTGTTTCATTTTCTAGAAATTGTAAAATTGTTTCAAGACACTAATTCACCCCCCCTCTTAGTGTAATTTTCACTCCAACAATTGGTATTAGATCCATACCCGTACATAAGTCTAACCACTTAGGGATTCCTGGTCATGGAATATTTGTCATGGCTAAGTGCAAGACAAATAAAGTTCAAAAGAAAGTCCCTAGTGTCAAGCAAAAAATTGATAAACCAACCTTTGTAATGTCTAGTGAAGTTTTTTCTCAAGAATTACCTCTATTAGTTGATACTAAAAGTGATCCTATAGTTGGTGAAGAAGAAGATCACTTAGTAAGTGATTTTGAACAAGCATTTGGTGAAAAAGAATATGAAGGTGATGAGTATGAGGTTTATTTTGAAGGAGAACTTCTTGCTGTCCTAGATGAACTTAAAAGTCTTAAACAAGAAAAATAGGAACTTAAAGTACAACTTCAAAAGAGTATTGATACTAATTAGGCATTAAATCAAAACTATGATAAATTTGAAAAAGATCATTAAATTTCTGAAAGCTCAAATGGTTGATAGGAAAAGAACTGAAGAGTGATTGGAATTCAAGTTAAAAGAGAAGGATGAATTGTGCAATAAACTAGAAAATTATGTTGCTACACTAAAGAAATGTTCAGATAATGATTCCTTGTTAAAAGAACTAACTCTTAAAGATGATATGTTTATAAGTTAGAAAATTGAAATTGAAGAATGTAAGAGGATAGTTGATGTTGTAAGGTCTGATTTGCAGGTTAAAAAGATTGAATGTCTAAAACTTGAAGGATAAGTAGTTGCATTAAGAAAAGAGCTTGAAAGTGTCAAAGTTCATTCTTGTAAAAATCAGAATTTTGACTATAGTACTAATCTATTGAATGAGATGTTGGGCAGACAAAAGCATTCTAAGGATCCTACATGAGTGGGATATGAGATTGGTGAAAGCTCTACAGAATAATCTAAAAATGAAATAGTGTTTTCTACTACAGATAGAAAAAGGCTTACCTTCAAGCAAATACCAAGAATGAAGGTTGATATTGGTCATCATGTTGTTGCTGCTCAGAAAGAAGATAAATGTGTTGTTGAAAGGACAAAAAGACAATCAAGATCTCTATTTATTAGGTATAACTACTCTCAATTTCATGTCTATTTCTATTGTTTTCATGCTTATGGTCATAGAGAAAGAAATTGTAGGAGGTATGGAAGATATGATCATAGAAGTTTTGAAATTTCAAGAAAGTATGATTCCTTTACTCCTCAAATTGGTTATAAAATTACATGCTTTAAGTGTCATAAACTTGGGCATAAGATACATCAATGTAGGAGTAAGTTGAAGGCATCATTTAAAATTAAAAATGTAGATGGATTGACCAAGAAAAAGAAAGGACCCATACATGTTTGCAGGAGAAAACAAGACCTAGGAAGTGAAAATACTAAACTAGTGCATAATGCACAAAAGAAATCAACTGTTTCATGAAAGGTCAGCATGGGGTAAGGGGGATTTGGTTATTGTATTACTCTTCAAATCCTTAGATAAATTTTGAAGGTGTGAGCTATATGTTTTATGGATTGGATATACTTGAAGTGATATTTTATATCTGAAATAGTAAAGTATTTGAGCATCTATGATCTTGAAATTTTCACAACTTGTTGTAATAGTGATGGTCTCTTACAAAGGGAAAAACATATGTTCAGGATTGTCAGATGGTTTCTATGTCATTTTCTTACAATATGATAATTTGTTTCTCTTGACAGTTTGTATCTTGTACACATGGTATTTTGAACTGAGAATGTTGGACATAGTCACAATGAACAAAGAAGGACTATGAGGTCTTGAAAGCAAGCATAACACAACAAGTAATGGTGGTACAGAGTGATTTCAATCAAATCATCCTTGGCTCTTAACATAAGATGTCTAAGCACTATGATTTCTTGATGTGCATACAATTCTATCTCTATTGTTCTTCATGCTTGGAGTTTTCATGATAGAAGTGACAAGGGGTTGCAGTCTTAATAATGTGATTTGTGACAGAACATTACACTCTTGGACAGTGATCTTACTTAGTTTCACAGTGTTATCTTGACAAAAAATTTAGTTGAAAATATTTTGTGCCATAAGTATGATCACAACAAGATTTAATGTCAATGGCATATGAATCTTGTGACAGTGATCTAATCATTATATTCATGATAGTTTTTTTTTGCTGGAACTTATTGTATGGAGTTGCTTTTTTGAATATAACAATCTTGATATTTGTATAGGAACTTGTATGCATGGTGTGGTTGCAAGAGATGCAAGGTATTTTTGATGTAAAGGTTCTTGGATAAGATCAAAATTATCATTAGCAATCTCAAACCATCAAATGGTTGTAGTGGTATTTTTCAGTAACAAGGAGGTTTTGATTGATTACTTTACTATACCATGATTTGGTTAATACATGATAATATATGTACCTTGTTAGCACTAGTCATTAGTGATGTTTATATACCTGTCACTAATAATTAATTATTATCTTATCAAGCATATAAGTTTCTAAATGGTGAATAAGGAACACTTCGGGTAAAATCTTTTGCATTAAAATTAGTTTGCCAGTGATAAGGACATTTGGTTTGACCTTGGTATCATTTTTTATAACACAATAATATTTGATTGAGGATTTATATGACAGTGTGACATGACTTCTTGTTATAATTTTTGGCTCTGATATTGACAATCATTGATAGTTGTTGAAGCATTGTGGTCTAAATTCCTTAATTTTTTTGATATTGATGACAAAGGTAATCATCCAGTTTGGAAGGCAGTGAATGAATCTCTACGTTGAGGAATGTTTTTTCCTGTCAATGGTTTCTTATGGATAATATTTCTTGGGGGGAATATCCAACCACTCTATGATGCTGCTTCTAAAATGATATTGTTTCCAGAAGGTCATATACAGACTGTGCATTTTTGTGTTGACAAGTATCAATTTGAGCTATCTTATTTGCTAACATTAGAATGTGTTATGCACTACTCAAAGATTTTATGTGTGTGTTTGGCTAATTTGTCTTACTCTTTAAGGATTTTGTAAGTCCAAATTATATACTACTTGGGGGAGAATGCAGAGTATAGGGAATGGTTGCAGTTTTGCAGTTGCCAGTATCCTTGTAAATATATGAAGAAGAAGGTGACGATGTTTTTTGTTTTTGTTTTCAAGGTATTGTTGCATGGTGAAGTTTGAATTTTGTATGGCCATGATAGTAATATATGATAAATAGTGTGTGTGAGACTATAATTATGATTTCTCTATGACAACACACATTGTCTTAAATGTTCTTATTTTGGTTGCTTGGGCTTTGGTTGTAATGGTTTGTCTTGGAAGCATCTTGTTGCAAAGCCTCTCAAATGTTTTTGGTGGTGTTTCAATTGGATACTTGTGTTTCTATTCCTTGCAAAATTTCAGTTTGTGATGGTTGCTAACCATTAAAAAGGCTCTCTACTTTAAAACTGTGACTTAATGTATCAATGCTAATCAAAGCATTTTATCCTTATGAGGTGACAATGGTGGATGAAGGTTAACATGACAAAGAAGGTGGTGTGTTCAAGTAACTGGTCTTCAATCCTTGATGACAAAGAAAAGTGCCAAGGTAACAAGTATTCAGTCTTCAGGTATCATTTGACAATTGGGTTTTTTGCATTATAATATTATGGTACCTTTGCTTTGGTGTTGATGATATGCATCAATATTCTTGCAAAGGACATATTGTTATTTTTTCCATAATATCAGCATGTTCATATGTTACATATATGGGTATATACATCTACTTGAGGAATTACACATTTTTTTATCTACCCTTTGTCTTTGATGCAAAAAGGGGAAGAAAAATTTGTGTTTTTCCATCAAGGACAAAGGGGGAGTTTGTTCTTATCACCCCTTTGTTCTTTATCCTTGATGACAAAGTCAAAAATGGTGCTATGGTATTTATAGGTGTAGGTTCAAGTTGATGGTATTGGTCGACTTGTCCTCATATACTTGCATTGAATTGTTGTTGCCTATTATGCTTTAGATTTTACAGGGTGGTATTGGTATTTAGTTTGGTTCATTTATCGGATCTTCATGCTTCTTCCCATTCAGATTAATCATGTTCTTGATGATCATGTCTATGGTTATGCATGATATTCATTTGTAGATGATTATGACTATATTGGACTGACAATGTTGATAATGTGTGGTACAGGTTATTCAGGTGGTGTTCATTGTGATAGAGAATTCATTAGCTTTAGATTTATGACATTGTCACCTTGACAAGTTCAAGTTTTTCATGTTAATAATTTCATATTTATCTTAGTGATCATTGGTTTATAGGCATGATTCTTGGTTTTAGGTTTCTATTTGATGATGCTAATGTGGAGAACACTTTTAAGTTTGATAGATGGTTTAAGTTTCAGGATGGTTCTATATTACTGCTACCATAGGTATATTATTTTAGGTTCATCTGGGTTTAAATTTTTTTTATCAGATTGAAATATATTCAGTTTGGATCAAATATAAAATGTGTTTCAGCATGACATATTGGCTTGTCAATTCCTATGAGAAGTTGGTTTCTTCCCGTGAATTCACCATTGGTACTTGGTATGTTTTCACGAAATTTTCCTCCTTAATTATTCAGTGCATTAATAGCAATTACCTTGTCAAAGCTTTTGGGAACTGATGGTTATTGACTTACATACATCTAAAAAGTTCAATCATTGTTTTGGCATCATTGTTATATCATATGTTTAAATTCATGTGACTTGGTAAAATTCACTTTGTTGCTCAAAGGCATTATGAAAAAGTCACATTGGTTTGGAAGTTGTGATAATCAACATCATAAAGGTAATGTTGTTTTGGGCATTATTTTTAATGGCCAACTTACAATGGTATCGGGCCTTATTGAAATGGTAAATAACTTTGATTAAAAGTTATATTGATTTTTTCGATCGGCCACTACATTTCATCACTTTACATGGCCTATAATTTAATCGTTTTGGGTTTCATTAGGCACATTGTTTCGATGGGTAACTTGGTATATTGGTCACATTGTATTTGCAGGTAGTCACATGGCAGATTGGTCATTTAGAATTCTTCAATTTTGTTTGTCATGGCAATGACTTCATTTGGTTTTTGATTAAAAAATAATGTGGTATCAGGTTCTAAGTTTGGAGTTTTTTTTATAGCATATTTAGCATGAGGATAAAAAAAATTATTATCTATCAATCGCTATTATTAATTTTGGAATTTTGGTAGTAGAAATCATGTTAATACATCGACAGATATTCCGTGGACTTCAAAAAGGGTTATCAATTATTTCTTATCAGATTTAAAATGAATATGATATTCTAAAAAGTTTTCAAAAGACTTGGAATGAAAGGAAATTAGGGAACACTCATTTTTTATCATTATTTTTTGAGGGTTGGGAACCCTAGACACCACCATGGTTTTCTTTCTGTGTTATTCATTTCATTGGTACATTCAGCCGAGATGTTGTGGTTTTTGAAAGCCTGCTCACTCTATGAGATTAGCCGACACATGGAATGTATTGAGCCTAAGAATCTATGTAAGTGTAGGTATTTGGTGAAGAAACATCAATGGCAATTGGCTCTGGATGGTTATCAGGTTTTGTTGAGGCTATTTTATTTTGATTGCCTCTTTCATCAATTCACGTATTTTACATTATGTGGTTACTACCTTGTGAATGTTTTTATGTCATAAAAGAGATTATGATTATGGAAATTTTTATGCGTTATTGGTTTTTGAAGATCGCATTGGTGTTGAAGACATTTTGCATGAAATGGATTTGATATTGGAATCTTTCTATCAGGATATCATATATTTCACTCGATTTCTTCTTCACCGTTATATGGGTTTTGCAATTATTGGTCATTTTATTCAGGCCATATAAATATGATGATATGGGTTCGGTTACACTTTATCCTTTATCAGATTTATACAAAATGTTGTTTTGATTTACTCATATCAGTGATCATTGTGTTCATTTTGAGATGAAATGGTTACAATTCTTGAAAAATTTTTGCAGTGATAGTTATCTTGTTTCTTATTAGATTGGTAAAATTTTATATGAAGGTTAAGATACCTCTATGAAATCTTCCACCTGTCATTACTTTGAGGGTTTCTAAAACATAATTATGATTATATTTGGTTTATAAAATATAGTTTGAAAAAGGTACATATAGGTTAATATATATTTTTGTATACACTATAAATACACAATGATTGATCATTGGTTTTAAGTATTGTTGATTATACTTGAAAAATACAAGTGAAATATTTTGTAATTGAAAATATGCAAAGATGATGTAGATAGATAGCTTTCTTGTTTAATATGTTTGATATTTTGAAGGTTCAATTTGAGAACCTTTAGAATACTAGGGGTATTTGATTGAGAGGCTCTTGTGAGTTGAAATGTAAACAGAGAAATTCTTTGATATATGCTTTTACTAAAACTAAAGAGGGGTTATTGCTCCTTGAGATTGGTGTCTCTAAATGAGGGGTTGGTGCTCCTTGAATGGGTGCTGAGAAATTAGTCTATAAGGCATTGTAAGTAGTGATTTGAGAATATAAGGTAGTACGACAACAATTTAGGAGTGGTTTTCCTACCCCAAGAGGGTATTCCACTCAAAAAATATTTTGTCTCTTGGTCTCAATTGTGGTATATTTTCTTCATTGTGATAATGTCGTAATGTTCATTTTTTTCTATGATACTTCTCATTTCAGTTCTTAATGGTTGCATTCAATTCATGAATTGTTTAATCATTGAAATATTGAGAGCATAATTTAGTTTTGTTTCATTTTATGAAAATTATAAAATTGGTTCAAGACACTGATTCACACCCCCACCCCTCTCAGTTTCATTTTCACTCCAACAAGGTTGGGACATGACAAGAAGGAAGTTGAGTCCATTCTGCACTCTCAGGATTAAGAGATCATAAAATTAGGTTTCAAGCTAGAAAATGTCCTCAAAGAAAAAAATCAAATCGAGGAAAGTGTGAAAGAAAAAGAGGCTCAACTACATCAAGAGCTAAAAGCTGTACAATTTTTTGTGACCCTTCATGTAAAAATAAGGATGGTATCTACCTATTTGGAGAAAATCATAATTGCGCTTGTCATCCTTAAACTAGCTCTATAGTTTCTAAAGGATGCTCAGGAGATAAATGAAAGGGTCAATGCACTAGCCAACCAAATCTTGCACGACCATGCCCCCCGAGTAGAAGATTCCTAGAGTCTAATTTCTAAGTTGTGTGTGGCCACCGATGAAGCTCTGAGAAATGTAGGAATCCTAGTTGAAAGGTTCACCTCTAGCAAAGCAAGTGAATTCACCCACTGTCATAAGGTAGAAGTGAAGAGAAAGGAATGCTAGACAATGCTAAACAAGAGGGTTGATGAAATCAAGAAGGATTTTTTGTTTCTTGCATAGCTTCGGACTACCTCCCCTCCTTTCACCAAATGGAGATGTGTTATCAGTCGAGCAGATTACAAATAAAATTAGAAATAGGGTTTGGACTTCTATAGAACTCCTAGGATCAAGTGCAACACCTGTTGTCGATGACATTGAGCATGATATTATTTAACTTTCTCTTCTTTATTATCACCTAGGAGTCATTTTAGTGAGATGGGTATTTGTTTCCTTTTAAATAATTCTTCGATCTAGATCAAGCTTACAAGGCCATTTTTAGTCTTGTCTAACTGACTGATGCGGATTGGGAGATGCAACACTCCACTTTCCTCAAACTCTAGGAATTTTTAGAGGTCTAGGTTTGGGCCTCTGCAAGCGAAGGCCCCGTGTGAGTCACGAGAACTATGAAGAAAATTTTTTCCTTAGTCTTTTGATTTTTGTCTTTTACTTTTCACTTAGGGAGGACCCGTGCGCAAAATTAAGTTGTGGTTTCGAAGGGTATGCAATGTGCCACATGGTGGATGTGTTCATTTTTTTTATTACTTTCCTTTTGGAAGGAATTCGGGCCACGTGTCATCTTGGCAAAATATTTCTCAAAAACACATTTCACAAATCTAAGAATACCCGACCACTTGACACGCCATCTCTTTGTTGTAGGGAAGTTGTGCTTTAGTGAGTCTTCTCTTCAAAGTTTCTCGAAGAGTACTTTGCTTTGTTTTTTAGGAAAAGGACTTGAATCAGTGCTGCCAAGCCATGTGATCGGTCAACAAGACTTTTTCCAAGCTATTTTTCTAGGATCTGAGCATTTACGAAGGGCAATTTTATTAATTATTTAAGGGATATCAATGCAGTAGTTGAGAGTTGATGAGAAAGGATTGTTGTGACCTAATTAAAGATCTATGATTGAATTTTGAGCTATGAGGTGTGGACATCTAGCAGTCACTCCTTTTGGATGGAGGTGACATTTCTCTCTCCTTGGTGACTATAAATGCGGCAACAAAAAAAGGATTCCTAAAGTTTTCATTTTGGAAAGAAGTTCTTTAGTTTTTCCATAGTTATAGGAATTTTTTTAAAGTTTACAGAACACTACTTCACTCTGGCATGTTATATCTATTTTAAATCAAACTATTATTAGATTGAAATCTGACCTCTCTTTTAAAGTTCATTGAATATTTGAAGTACAAGCTATTTGGGATAAATATTGAAATTATGCATGATATGACCTCTGTCAATGTCTCCTTATTTATATCTTCATCTAAAATAGAACACTGTATCTAGCTTAATCTTAATAGTTTGACTATTTGATTTTGATGTTGTATGTTTACATGATAAATTTATAGCTTCTAGGAGATGGACTATGTCATTGGACTTCTTTGTTTTCTTTAAGGTTATTATTTCTTTGTGTTATGCTATATTAATATGAAGAGTTTACGTGGATTTTGAATATTTTCTATTAACTCTTGTAACTTCAATTATTGGTTGGATCTTAACAAACACTTCCTGAGAGTAGATTGAATGACTGCACTGTGATTGTATCTAGCCTTTGCTTCTCATTCTCTTTCCAATAATGAAGGCTTGTGGAATTTTGTGTCCATCATATCATTCACAGAAAATAAATTAAGGTTTTGAAATGTTGTAAAAGCGTTGGTGCATCACCACCTTTATGTTTTATGTTTACATTTCTTTCTACCCCTTTTCTAAAACATAGAGAAGATTTGGATTTCTATAAAGATCCTGGAGGTATTCAGTGTGGAACATATTGGTCCCCCACACATTGAATTTCCCATAAGACTATCAGAGAGGTGTAAGCGTTGATGATCAACACTATTTGTATAGATTCCTGCATTGTGTTGTCATCTATGTCACACATGTTGGTATGTGGTGAGTGATCATGCTATACTATACACTTTTTAGTATTGTACACTATTTTCCAGTAAGGTCCAAGGTGCTTATTTCTAGTGGGAGCTATAAGTGCAGCGGTGCCATCTAGGATCAATCTCCAAGTGCGAGATTTTATTGGTGTGGAGCCTGATCAGTCTCCAAGTGGGAGATTATTGGTATGTGGTGACTGATCATGCTATATTGTATATTTTTTAGTACTGTACACTCTTCATGTATCATGTATTTTCACCTTTTTTTCACTTCGTCACCGAAAAAGAAAAAGGTCAACTTTGTAAACCCTAATTTCTAGAAGCTTCTAAAATCTTGTTATAAGCGGCTGGGATGGAGAGTTGTAGTATGGAATTATTTGTGATATTGTAATATGTTTTTCACTGGATAATAAAATCATTGGATGGCTGCGGTTTTGTGGATGTAGCCTAGATTAGGTGAACCACATTAAATTCTTTGTGTTGTCTTCTATGAGTGTTTTGTTACTCTATTTTATTGTTCAAATCTACATTTAACTTGTTAGATATCTACCTTCTAACCCTAACAACACATTGTAGTCCCCTAGTAGTGAGCTACTTAAGTCATAGTCTAAACTCTAGAAACATCCCCACCTGACTTCTTGAGACTCTCGCGTTGGTAGAAATAAAGTGATAGATTAGTTTTCCTTCCTTTTCACCCCTTTAAAACTCAAACCTATCTTAACTAATCCCTTAGTGTGAGGTAGATCAGGGAAGCTAATTGTTCTAGACTCTTGTGACCTGGGGTCTTGAGTAGTCGGTCCCCTGCCTCTACATTTTGGTGAACCTAACATGAAATTGTAGTATTTATTTCCTTATGTTAATGTTCCTTCTCTCACATCTCATCTAGATTGTGGGCTTGTGTGGTGTGATGCTTTATGAGCTTCATAACTTATTCTACCACTTTTGGATACATTGCTAGAAGGAGCACACAATAGAGACACTTAGAAATGGATTTCTCAAGGGTCACTACAACTCTCACTTCCCAAGATATGGTATTAGTGGTAGAGACAAGTTTATTCAATGAAATTGCTCATGCCCCTACTCCTCTTGTTTCTCCTACAACTTCACTTTAAATGACGATGAAACTGTTACTATTCTCACAAATAACTTCCTTGCTCTAGATAAGAGGCTTTTAGATCTTGGGAACCATTTGGGAAAAGATCATAGCATGGCTAGGGCCACAAGAGTTGTTACTGAAATCACATATTTGCTAGACAAGGATAAGATAGGCATAGAGTCACTTCGTGGCCTTACCGACTTAACGGAAGCATATGTCCCTTCTTACAACACTAGGTTGAGCATTACACAAGGTCATGTGATTGACACCTATGAAATAAAAAATTATCATTTCGATGCCCATAACATCATTACGCATGGCTAAAAAATGCCCTTCCATCAACATCTCTGCTCCTACTCTACCTCCTATAGTCAAAGTGAGTCGAATAGCTCTATTATTTAACGCCCTTCCTCTTGGGGAAAATGTTGGCTTTGGTGTTGGGATATTCAACAAAATGGGGGCTATTGGTTCTCATGGTAATGGTGGTGGCTTCGACAGTGGCTATGGTAGTGGCTTTGGCAGTGGCTCTAGCATGACTTCAGTGGTGGTCATGGTGGTGGCTCTGATGGTGGCTACAATGGTGGCTCTAATGTTGGCTATGGTGGTGGCTATGGTGGTGTCTTGGGTGGTGTCTTAGGTGGTGGTCTTGGTGGTGGATTTGGTGGTGGCTCCACTAGTCCTATTTCTTCATATGACCCTATTTTGAATGCCCTATTATAAAATATGGGTCAAATGCATAACCAACTAGTGAATCTATCCCAAGCCTCTGCCCAACCTATTTTTCAACCCTTTTTCTTACATATTCCTTTGTCAGTGGTCATTCTAAACACTCCCATCCTCTAGGGGATGAAAATTCCTAAATTTGAGAAATATAGTGGTAAGGGAGACCCTCAAACACATGTGTCAGCTTTCAATGAGATGTGTACAAACTTATTTCACCATGATGAATTGATGGCCAAATTATTTCCTTGATCTCTCAAGGATTCACGACTAGAGTGGTACTATTCCAAGTGCTTGAAAACTCCATATTCTCATTCAATCACTTTGTTAATCAATTTCTCTGGAAGTTCCAAGCTAACAACAGGCCGAAGATGACCTTTTCAAACCTCGTCTAATGTAAGCAAGGAGAGAATGAGAAGATCACTTATTTTATTTCTCAATATCAAGCACTCTTTGCATAAATTTATTCACCGCTACTTGGCACAAATGTGTATAAGTTGTTCATTAGTAACTTGTAGAGACTTTGGCATGAGAATTTTTCCTTAATGAAGTATCCTTCTTTCACGCATATGTGCACAATGTTGTGGTAGTATCAATAGATGGTCATTTAGTTTAGGGGATCTTCCTTTCACTCTTGTCTAGAAGGAAGATCTATTGTATCAATTTTAGGTAAAGAAAAATCTATTGTGAATGTAGTCACCATGTCTAATGACAAGGGTGTTAAGCGCAATAGATAGTTCACAAAGTTGTTTAAATATTATTCTTCTATTTCAAAGAAGTTCTTAAAAGATAAAGTCATAACCTTGGAAGATCCTCAACCTCTTAGAGAGCCTTACCTCGATTGGTATTATGGAAATGTGTTCTACCAATATCATAATTGTCATACACATGATACCAAACATTGTATGTGCATGTGTCATGAGATACAATATTGCATCAATGAAGGTACCATTCACCTTGATGGTGTAAAGTAGATTACAAACAAGTTGGTGGTTAAGGCGAATAGTGAATTATAGATTTATACAAACCCATTTCCATCTCTCTATGAATTTGATTATTGACACTTTTGGTGATTCTCTTGGAGCCTTAGAGTATGAATATGGTTTTTTTTACTCACATTCCTCCCCCTCAAGGTGTGACTATTTAACAAGATGTAACTTTTACATCACAGGATCTGCCCATGAATAAGAAATCTTCTCTTCTATATATTCTCACTCACATCAACCGAAACATTGTGATAGAAGTCCCTTATGGACCCCATGAGTTGTGTGAACATCATTATGAAGGAGACTCTTCTACTAAAATATTTAGGAAGGCATGAATATGAA
The DNA here is from genome assembly GCA_007115665.2 of Sequoiadendron giganteum. NCBI lineage: Eukaryota > Viridiplantae > Streptophyta > Pinopsida > Cupressales > Cupressaceae > Sequoiadendron > Sequoiadendron giganteum. The sequence goes on from CM021108.1 coordinate 617,035,745, forward strand.
ACAAAGAAAACCACCATACGTACCCATGATGGTCTCTCTCTTGCTCCTTATGATTCTATTAATATTTTCATCCTAGTGGGACATAGAAATGTGAATGTTACCTTTGAAATAATTCTAGAATCTGACTTGTTCAAATTGAAGCTACGTATGTTGGCCTTGTCGTTGCACCAAAATATTGACATGTCAATGCCCGATACAAGTGTCAGTTAAGATCCATGAGAGGTGGTTAAACCATGTCGCAAACTCAAAGGGAGATGCTGAAGGTTAGTCCCACAATCCCCCGTCAATGTCACCCGAGGGGTCTGACCCATGACTGGCTTTGATACCAATTGTTGGCCTTGTCGTTGTAGAAAAATATCGACTTGTCAATGCCAAATACAAGTGTCAGTTAAGATCCATGGGAGGTGTGTAAACCATGTTGCTAACTCGAAGGGAGATACTGACAGTTAGTCCAACAAAGCATCCTATGCCTAGTTTCCATGAAAAAAGTTGCATTTTTTATTCATAAGTGTCTAAAGTTCCCACATGAAGTTGTGGTGCATTTTGTGCACAACATTGGATATGAATTTATGGTATCACATGAGGGATATTCACTAGATTAGCCTACTCTTGTAGGTCCGCTTCCCACAAGAATGGACCCTTAATCAAAATCATGTTAAATATCAAACCAAAGGCAAGGTGTTTTTAAGAATCACCTACCCTATAGGGTGATAGTAGGATGGTGCCTCTTCCTCATATAAGGGGAAGGAGAAGTTTTCTCCCGCTCAAGAGCCTTTCCCTTCTTCCTCTGTAGTTCCACCTTCTACTATCTCCCATCTTGCTACTGTGCCCTTAGATTTAACTCCCTTGCATCTCTTGGGGAGTCTAATGGTGCCTTCTTGGTAGAAGGCCAATCATCAGGCATTCAACCTTCCTATCTTATCCATAGTGCCTCTCCCCATATTGTATAGTAGGGAGAAAGGTCCACATGGAGTAGCCTCTACGTCTTGAACATTTTAGCCTCCTACTACTCTTGCATCTAGTGTAGAGAATGGGAAGAGGCCTATCATCGAGGTGCTTGAATTTTCTTCTGTACATGATCTGGTGTATGTTCCTTCATCTCTTCCTCTTTTTTTTTCTTAGGAATCACTCCCTCTGCCGAAAACGGCTATGATGGATACTTCAATAACAAAATAGGAGCCTCTTGCTCCTCCTCAAGCTGCAGCCTCTAGCTCTTAGAGCTGAAGAAAATTCCTTGCACATGAGCATAAGCATCATAGGAAGGATTTCATCACTAGATGATCTACTTCATAAAATGAGTAAGGGGAGCTAGCATCTCCCATTTTGGAGTCTCCTATTATGTTCTCTTCCTCAAATTTTTTTTCATTTTTTGTCACCTTGATCTTGGTTCTAGCTCCCCCTACGAGCATGTATAACCATCGCTTGAAAAGGGTGTAAGTGTTCATATCTCACTAATTTGAGTGTCCTCTCTTGATGTCCCTTCCAAACATCTCACATTTTCCTAAACTCCTGGATATGCCAAATAACTCAGTGGTGTTCAATACGGTTTTCTTTACTTCTCCCTTTCCTTTTGCTTCATCTATGGGGATGTCACATCCTCTAAAAAAGAAAAATCTTGAGGATGAGTGTGCTTCTAATGGGCATCAGAAGAAGGGATTGCCTTCTTCATAAGCTAGTTCTACTTTGGCCTTCACCATCCTAGTGACAGTGGTAGCCCTAATGTGCCCCAAGTTTGTCACTGCCCCTGAATCTTTTAGTGATGTCGAAAGTGGATCTCGGGTGCCTCCTTTGTCATCTACATATTTGAAATTTCACTCACATCAAGTGCATGTTTAACTCAGTGGATGATGTCCTAGCTTTGTCAATAATTTTTTCAAATTCAATGACATTTACCTCACAAGATTTGAGCAAAGAAGAGCTTGAGCAACCCTCTTCCTTTGCTCTTACCATACGAGAGTTAGAGGGTCCTCCCCTTGCCATCTCTCCCTTGCAAGATCATCCACCTTCCCCTTGTGATGATATAGATTGGGAGAACAACCACTTCTTGGTTGATGAGGACTAGGAAGGCACCTCTTCTTTACCTGTAGATTAGACTTGTGTGTGTTGTGTTTCCCTTGTGCTTGTTTTATGTGTTCCAGGAGGACCCTTTTCTCCCTTGTAGGTACTTGGTATATGCATATTTTGTGTCATGAACTTCTTGTATTTGTTATGTATCGTTCTTCTCTTTGTTGTGCCTTGTTTTTTGAAAATTGGGGATGATGTGCAAAGTGTTGGGCACATTTAGGCCTCCCTTCTATGTTGACCCAATTTTTATTTTTAATTTTTTTAATTTTGTCTTCACGTCCCTTTCTTCATATGGTCTGATATAGTAGGCGATTGAGAATAGTTCATATATTATTATATTATATCTATATATTTATATCTTAGTAGTTTTGACCTCAAAATACTAGATCCCCCTAGCTCTTGTTTCTTCATCTTTTCATTTTATTTCCTTTGTGTCAAGTCTCTTCTTTAATTTTTTCATGATGTTGTGGTGCCTATGTCTTTTCCCTCACGTGTGTGATAAAATTTCCACAATTACATCTTCTCATGTATTGTGGGTGAAAGCATTAATTTTTTCTCTCTCCTTAGGATGTCACATGTCTTTGTGTCCAACACGCATCATCGTAAGGGGGGGCTATCATACTACCTCAATTTCTAAAAAGGTGTATTTGGTGGTAAAAAAATCCCTCTTTCAAATTCCTTAATTTTTCAAAAAACACTATATTCTTTAACATGGACCCCTAGCAATTTGTTTCTTTCATCATGGATTCATAAAGAAAGAATCTAAAAAAATTCCTTTGAGAAACGAGTAATTTTTTCTGATGAAGAAGTCTAAAAACTTTCCTTTGCAAGGGAGTATTCTTCCTTTCAAATTCCTTTATGAAAGAGATCTTTTGAAAGGATTCCTTAATGCTAGAATTTTTTGTGAAAAATTTCATCCTTCCAAAAGAGCATCCCTTGAGTGGACCCATTTCTTTTGAAGGGTTCTTGAGGAACCCCTTTGAAAGCTTCTCCTTCAATTTTTAACTATTTGCATGACTATCTATCTATATCCTTGTGCGGATTTTTTCTATCTAACATGTTTTATCTGTAGATTAACATTTTGCTGTGTAGGACATGTGAAGCTTCCTTTTCAATCAAGCTTAGAGGACTAAGCACCTTAGGCTTTCCTTACAAGACCAAGCACCTGTGATGCTTATCAGAATCTATGGAGCCTTTCACATCTAGCATCCCTCTATATCGAGAACCTAGGGAACCTCCTCTATAGGACTGAGCATTTTCAGAGCCTTTTATTCACCTTGAATAGGTCCAAGGGCCTACGACACATTTTTTAAATTCTTCTCACGAGTGAGTACCTGTGGAGCCATCTCCTCTTCTTGTGCTTTTGGATTCGTCAAATTGTGGACTGCTTCCTCAATGGTTCATGTATACATTTCTTAGCTTTCACTCTACTTTACCATGCATTTTTGACACTTATTCTCACTAAAGTGGGGGAGAAATTTAATGGTGTGAATTTTCACCCCTTGCAAATTCCACATTTACGTATCTCCTACCTTAGACAAATTGAATCGAATAATGCAATTCAACTCTTCCATTCACTTCCCATCCACTTGGCTGTTGTTTTTTTCTATTAGTGGAGGATATTTTGTCAGGGACACTAACACAACATATTGTTTTCCTGATAGGATTCTTGCCTCTGGAATCCATAGAGGCATTATAATTCTCCATTGGTAATGAAGAGTAACGTCTCTCCTCCCTTGAATGACCTCAAATGACTCCTTTGCCTCTAATTTCACCTTCAAATGTCTATCTCCTTCATTCTTGAACAACTTCTTGATCTTCTTGGCATTATACTTGATCACTCTCACTTCTAAACAGTTCGTTCACAACATTATCACCTCCATTGAAGCTACAAGTTGGTAGTGAGTTGCTTAAGTCATGCTCAAAACTCTAGAAACATGCTCCCTTTGTATGTGTACATGATACCTTCCGTACCATATTTATAGTGTATAAAATAAAATCTATGGTGGGTAGGGATGTGTGTTATTGTGAAAATTTAACCACTAAACTAATTTTTATTAGGTCCCTCTTTAAACTAGAATGTTTAAGCTTAATTAGGTCATGTGTTTTTAAATCTCATCATTCTTGTATCTAATCAAGTCAAGGTGCATTATCATCTTTGACATTGTTTTGATTAAGGTGGTAGTATATATTATTTCCTCACAAGTAATGAAATGAGCTTTGAAATATTTTTTTTTAATAAAGTAGAAAATAAACTAGGGGATGGAGGCATCGGAGGTTGGAGATCAATCAATGACCTCTCATCAATCACTAACAATGAGGCCGCATAGAGCTCTGGTGGAAATTGTTTGTGTTTTTTGGGTTGCGTGCAATGTGGTGTGTACCTTTTTTCAATGTTCTTGTTGCTTTATGTGGTGGATGTTGGAAGAGAAATTGTATAGGATGGCAGATAACCGCAAAGATCCACTGATTGTGTTGATCCTTTGATTTTTGTACTTCATTGGAAGATGACCGGTCACTGAATATGTTTATTAGAAATTGTGATCATGTGCAAAAAGATCTAGATAGTAGTGTATACACCTAAAATTAGTCTAGAGCATCCGATTAATTAAATACAAATTATTTGATTAATTATCCTAATTTCCTCTACTATTGAATAAATAGAAATATTTATTTATATAGTTCACATTTAAATTCATCTTAATTAAATAAAAAAAATTAAATACTTTGTTCAATTTAATTATCAAATCCCTATTTCAATCTATCACATCAATCTTAAATTAATTAAATAAAGATCAAAACACTTTATTTATTAACTCCCATATTCTTCTATCTAATTTAATAAACAACTATCCTATAGCAACTTGTTTTATTAAATTATTTATCTCCCTTTCCTAATTTAAATAAATCAAAAATATTTGAATTAGAGCATAAGGAATATTCTAATCTACGTTTCCTCAAAAATGAATTAGATTTCCTATGTCTAATCTATGTCTAAAATTGTCACAATTAATGCTTTGAAACTTCATGGGAAGTTTTGGAGACAAATTGGAGACAAATTCCAAAATCTTCTCTCAATCCTCCTCCATCAATCTTTCCTCTTCTCTTGCCTGGTGTTTTCATGGGTAGAGACAATCACCATTTTTCTCTCAATATCCTCTATATTTCACCATTCAATTTTCCAGATTGAATCCAAGCCTCTCAAAGCTTTCCCTATGCATTTCTACAGCCAGGAAATCTATAAATAAAGCCTCATTGAACCAAGAAAAGGATCCAGATAATCTAACTTATGCACTCTTACTTTGTAGGAATTCAAGCACATCAAGCAACAAGCATTTAGCATTCAAGCAATCAAGCTTTCAAAACCATGGCTACCTCTTGTAGGTGCAATTATCTATTTCATGTCTATATCATGCTAGTTTAATTGATTTTATCAACTAGTATTTGTCTCTTAATTCCATATCATTGCATTAGTATCATCTTGTTCTTCAGATAGTCATTTTAATAGTCATTTGCTTACACAATCTGAGAGAAATTTTGATTTAAGAAATCTTCGAGGATAGAGAACAATATGACACTTTCAATAGATTATTCCTTTGAATTAGTTCAATTTGTTTATTCATTGATATAATGTCGTATTAAGAAGTGTTATTAATCTGGCCCCAAGACACTCACCATATAATTACCAAGGACCACTTGCTCAAGGGATTATGTATCCACTTCCATCACTTTGAGTTCGCGCTTGGAAAAGACAAAAACACGGGCGCCCTCTAGGGGGTGACACTTCTATGTGAGTCAACGTAATTCAAGATGTGGATTGTGAGTATAATGATGACCTACTTGTCCTTAAGTGTGAGTCTGTTTGATTTGTGTACAATTGTCAAAACAAACCATCAAAATCAATAAGAATCATTCATGATTTTTGAACATACACGATCTATTCAATTAAAAAAAATTAACCACAATTGCTTGCTGTGTTTTCACAAATTCATTAAAATCAGATTAAGGATCATCCTGAAAAACCAACAAAGTCAAGTTAGATCAGAAACTCCATGTTGGGAAAGTGGAAGTCCACCACATTTGTCAAGAGAAAGATCAAAATCAGAAAACCCAAGGCACCTCTCGGTTATCGGAATAAATTGAGAAGACAACGTTTTCTATATTAAAATCAAAAACACATGTTACAACGTAGAACATTCATCCACAGATATCACGATTTTTCTAGGGTTCACACATTAGATTACGTAGTAGAACCACTCTACTCACGAGCCTTCTTCCAGAGAAGAGTTCTCACACAATACCACAACCATAGTCAACGGATTCATCATTCTTATCTTCCACAATCCATGATACAGTATGCCACAAGGCCAGATCAGATTTTACAATAGAGAGTCATAAGTGTCTTGTTTTTAGCATTCTGGAAAACCTATTTCAGCGCTTCGAATCACTATTTTAGCGCTTCAGTGAAATAGAGCTTTCGGGCATTGCTTCAACGCTTACAGTTAATATTTTAGCACTTCTGTCAAAACAATGCTCTCATCACTTTTTCTAGTGCTTTCGGGCACTGTTTCAGCACTTTTGTTAAAGTAGTGCTTCCATCAATTTCTGCAGCGCTTTTATGGACTGTTTCAATGCTTCTGTCAAAGTAGTGCTTCTATCATCTATTTTAGCACTTCAGAACTCTATTCTAGTGCTTCTGTGAAATAGCGCTTTTGTACTCTGTTTTAGCTCTTTCAAAATAGAGAGTTCAAAAATCATACCAGTCAGTCTGTCTATCTTTTATCCACTATTTCACCAGAATGCAAAAAAAAATTTTCATCGGAATCACTGTCTAGGAACCAAAGTTAGAAAGGTTTATACAAATTTCCAAACTTATCAACTGAAACAAAATCTTGCAAATCACAAGTGTCAAAATCAAATACACAATCAATTACTACACTAAAGTTTCATTATCAGGACACTATCATCCTTCATCACAAAACAAAGTATAGTAATCAAATTTTTAGCATTGTCTCATCAATAAGATCAGTCATCTTATTCGACCTTGTTCAAAATTTTAAATTGACACTATCTAGCACATAAGATCAACATTTTAGAAGAAAGGGAAAAAACTTGTATGCCAATCTTCACTAGGTACCAAAAACAATGACTCTTAGAACAAGAACTTAAAAAATCACAAGAAATGGCGGAAGAAAATCCTGGGAACAATCTAAACCAAAATGATAAAAATGAAATAACTCCCGAGGATATTCAAATAGCTCAACAAGATGCCAAGTTCCATAAGTTTATGGAAAATATTTTGGAACAAGACATGGAAAAATATCTTTTAATGTTAGCTAAATCAGGGGCTAAACTTCCAAATGATTTTGATGTAAACCATTTGAAGGAAACACCTGGAACGAATGAGACTGAGATACTACAACCTATGCAAACAATAGATCCAGTTGCTACTTTAACATCACATATGCAAATGTTACAACAACAAATACAAGATATGACGAAAGGGACTACCAAGAGATATGTGATACAGGAAATTTTTCCTTATCCTTTCGACACAACGGTTGGCTTGATACCTTTTCCTAGACACCATGAGATCCCAAAATACAATAAACATAATGGAAGAATGAATCGAATCGACCATATCAGAGAATTTAAAACAATGAGTCTTGATTTTTCCTGAGAGGAAACTTACTTAATGAGACTATTCCCAAGGACTTTGGGAAGATCATGCATGGAGTGGTTTTCAAAATTAAAACTAGGTATCAAAACTTTTGAAGAACTCGTTAACAGATTTAACTCTCAGTACTCCTTCAACATCCAGCACAATGTTACAATAAAAGATCTTTACAATCTAAAACAAACAAAAGGAGAAACATTCTTGTCTTTTCTCCAAAGATGGCGACACTTGTTTGCTAGATATCCTAGATCCATTCCTGAAGAAGAAAAGATGGAGTTGTTCATTGAAAACTTGACGGAAAAAATGAGTTATAGACTAGAACTGCAATGTCCTCCCACATTTGAAAAAGTAATAGAAAATGGTCTTAAAATCAAAGAGGCATTAGTCAATAGATGAGTTATCAAGCATTTCAATGATAAAACAAACAACACAAGTAACTCCTCCAATCAATACTCAAGCGGTGAAAAACCAAAATTTTGGCAAAAGAATCAAAACACAAATGAGACAACAATTGATCCCCAAAATGTCAAACCAATTTTCAACTTAGTCGCATCTACATCAAAGAACCAAAACAATGATTAAATTTTTAAATCAAATGTCATACAAAGCAACAAGATCATAAAAAGGAAATCATATAAAAAACCATCAAATCGGTGAAGGTTCACACCTTTGGCTCAAACAATGGAATCAACAATGAAAGAATTAGTTACCAGAGGCCTTCTCAATGCACAGGAAGCTAGAAATTGGGATCCGAAAGTCAAACCATCATGGTGGAATGACATTGATTACTACAACTTTCATAATAACAAGGGTCACAAAACCAACGATTGTATGGAGTTGAAACATGCGGTACAAGATTTGATTGAAAATAACAAAGTGTATGTAGAAGGACCTCAAAATAACAATGATCATTCAGCCTTCAAAGATCCTTTGCCAAATTATGACAAAGGAGCATCATCCTCTTCAAACTATAAAGGAAAAAACATCAATCATGTCTATGAAAAAACAATCCTTTGTCTATCTGAAGTGAAAAAAGATCATACATTTGGTCATGATATGGATGAAAACGAAACCAACAACATTTCCTCTTTGGATTTTCTCCCAAGCTTACCAAACTCTGACAATCAAATCAATTTCCTAAAAATCTGAGACAATCAAGAACATCAACCAGCTGATGTGATAACTAGGGGGCAATCCAAGGTAGTGTTAAGAGGAATTGGCTCCACACATGCAGTTCCCCCTCCATCACATTATCAGGTTATCAATCAATTGCAAAACATCCCTTGAGAGGATCAAGAACATCAACTGGAAAACTTCACGACTAGGGGGCAAGCCAAGGTAGTGTTAAAAGGAGTTGGATCTCAATGTGCAGTTCCGCCTCAATCTCATCATAATATTGTTAATCAATTACAAAACATCCCCACACAAATATCAATACTGGAACTCCTTAAATTGTCCCCATCACATAAGGAAGTTCTTAAACAAGCATTAGTTTCCACAACTGTACCCAAGAACCTGGATGTTTGTCAATTCCAAGCTATGGTGGGACATTTGACCACCCCGCATTGTCTATCATTCTCTGAACATGATGATGTCTCATTAAACCATCCGCATAATTCTACATTGCATATCAAAGTATTAATCCATAATCATCGCGTTAAGAGAGTTCTAATAGATGGGGGAGCTGGTCTGAACATTTGCACCCTCAAGTTAATCTATGCACTAGGATATTCTGATGACGCTATTGATGCTCGAAGGAAAATGACCATCAAAGTATATGATGAAGAAGAAAGATTTTCTAAAGGTTTAATTGTATTACCCATTCAAGTGGGGCCCATGATGAAGCATATAGCATGTCAAGTATTGGAAAGAGAGTTGACATACAACATACTCTTAGGACGACCCTAGATTTATGAAATGCAGACCATACCTTCTACATATCATCAATGCCTAAAGTTTCCAGTAAATAGACAAGAGGTGATAATAGCTGCTGAATAATCATCCACAACATTGTGACACATGGAGAATATCTCAAGACACCTTTATTCCTCACAACAGAGAAGCTTCAAGTTCAAAATCATCCAAAAATGAACAACATCCAAGTATCACTACCAAGTGGGTAGAAAATAAGGGAAAATAAAAAGAGACAAGTCATGTTGAAACTCAATCAACAGATAATCTAGATCAACAATCTTCTATATCACAAAAATTCCAGGAGCAAGTTCAAGTGATAGACAAGGGAATGGGAACATATTATATGGAGCAATCGCTTAACCTATCACAGTTAATGCCATCTCCTAGGACATATGGTCAACCATCTATGATCAAATCTTAAGCTTCATTACCAGTCACAGCTCTTGGTGAGAGGTTTGTCAAAAAAGGCACAATAGAGGATGAATCAGACAGCAAGGCAATCCTAGATTGGCTATACAAAGATGAAGAACCCTCTACATTAGATATCAGTACCAAAAATCTCAATATCAACACTGACAAATATGGAAAGGGGAAAGCTATTTTAGAGAAGATGGGATATGAAGGACAAGGACCCGTTGGATTGAGAAAGGAGGGAATCACAGAACCTATTCAACCCCTCACTCTACATTAAAAAGAGAAGCTAGGACTAGGATACTCTGAGGAAGATAAATAGGATATGACAAAGAAAGTTGTTGAAAGGATCCTTCAACTTAGAGATAGCTTTGAGACAGATTCAAACGAATATGAATGGGATGTGGGTTCTGAAGTATCTTTTACTGATATTCAAGTTTATGTAATACAATGATATACACCCACACGTGAGGAGGAACAAGGTTTAGGGTCTAGACCATTCGTCGTAGGATCACTAAATATCGATGACTCTAGTGAGGATGAACATAATTTGAGTGAACTAGACGATTTTGAAGAGGGTACCATCATGGATCTCGACATCCCAAATGAAAATTATGATGATATTGTTGTCCTCACCCTTACTTCCATTGACCTGAATCAATCTGATGATATCATGTTGTTAATCCATCCAGAACTTATTGACTGGGAACCTATTGAACCTTTGACTATACCTAAATTTGCAAATGATGATGCCATTGTGCATTTCCTATGTCATACCGAACCTGATACAAATTCTATCTATAATACTCATAACAACACAACTCGGCAGGAGGGTGTCACATCTTCCAATTGCGAAATTGAAAACAAGGAAAATAGATCTAATGGTGAAAACCATTTTATAGCACCATTAGATCTAGGAAAAATAAAAATAAAGAATGCATCCAATGGTGAAAACCTTTCTGAGGCACTGAAGGATGGAAGATTTGACACTCTCCTAGAACATTATCATGAGCAATCATCAGTTCTGGTCGAACCTACACAATCGGTGGACATTGGTACAAAAGAGAAGGAAAGAGTTCTACATCTAGCAAAATCAATGACTGATCAAGAGAGATTGGAATTTATCAAATTATTTAAAGAAAGAAGCATCAATTTCGCTTGGTCATATTTTGATATGTCGGGTTTAGATCCAAATCTGCTTATGCATCATTTGTCTTTACCAACAGGAATCAAGCCTGTTAAGCAAAAATTAGGAAAAATGCATCCCCACATCGCATTGATGGTAAAGATAGAGTTAAAGAAATTGTTGGATGCTAGATGCTAAATTCATAAGGTCTATAGACTATGCAGAATGGATATCAAACATAGTACTTGTTTCAAAGCTAGACAACAGCATCAGAATCTACACAGATTTTAGGGACCTAATTAAAGTATGCCCGAAGGATGATTTTCCACTACCAAACATAGACATCATTGTGGACCTGATGGTAGGGCATGCCATGCTATCAATCATGGATGACTTGTCAAGGTACAATCAAATCAGAATAGCTCCAGAAGATCAGGAAAAGACAACTTTCACGTGTCCATGGGGAACTTTCTGCTGGAACATCATGCCATTTGGTTTAAAGAATGCAGGAGCCACCTATCAAAGGGCGATGATGAAAATATTTCATGATATGATGCACACTTTCTGGAGGACTACGTAGATGACATCTTAGCAAAATCTGGTACTAGAGAAGGACATCTGCACATCTTAGACAAAATATTCACACGAATGGAGAAATTCAATGTCAGGTTAAACCCAAAGAAGTGTGTCTTTGGGGTCACATCAACAAAACTACTAGGATACATTGTCTCAGAAAAAGGCATTGAGGTGGATCCGAAAAAATTCAAGGCAATAATGGAGATGCCACCTCCTAAGAACATCAATCAACTGAGATCATTACAAGAAAGGCTCCAATCGATCAGGAGATTTATCTCCCATCTAGCAGACAAAAGTCATCCTTTCAATTATCTGCTACACAAAAATGTGGTTTTCAAATGGGATAATGAGTGTGAAACAACATTCAATCAAATAAAATAGTATCTGATGTCACCACCCATTCTCATGCCACCAATTGAAGGAAGACCATTGATATTATACATTGCAGCGACAAACATCTCTTTGGGGGCACTATTAGCACAAGAGGATTGTGAAGGGAAAGAGCACACCATCTATTACATCAGTAGAAATTTAAATGGCTATGAAATAAACTATACATTCATAGATAAGTCTTTCTTAGCCTTGGTATTTTCTACTCAACATCTAAGACACTACATGCTGACTCATACAATCAGGTTAATTGCAAAGATCGACCCTTTGAAGTATCTACTAAGTAAAGTTTCCTTAACAGGTAGACTGGCAAAATGGGTCATGCTCCTAAGCGAATTTGACATTCAATATGTCGAGATAAAGGTGATCAAGGGTCAAGCAATCACTGAATAGCTAGCTGAAGCTCCTCTACAAGATTATCGCCCAATGACAATGGAATTTCTAGATGTAGACATTATGACAGCAATTCCCCACCAATGGATACTATATTTTGATGGATCATACACACAACGAGGATCAGGAGCTGGAATTTTGTTCATCTCTTCCCAAGGACACACAATTCTGAAATCATATAGACTCATGTTTCAATGTACAAATAATGTGGCAGAATATGAAGCATTGATAATTGGGGTCAAGATAGCAATTCAATGGAAAATCACGGATTTACAGGTATATGGGGACTCTCAACTGGTTATTTATCAAGTAAATGATGAGTATCAGACAAAAGATGAAAATTTGATACCTTACAAGCAACAAATAGATAATCCAAAACAATCCTTTGTCAGTATCAAGTTTGATCAAATTCCAAGGGCGGAGAACAAATCTATAGACGCTATGGCTACAATTGCTTCATTACTACAATTGCCTGAGAAGCATGTTTGTTATGAGTTTATGGTAGAACAAGTATCATGTCCTTCCCATTATAAATCAGAATCCGCTACCATATGCCATCTAGAAACCACTGAAACCTCCATATACAAAAAAACCTATGGTTACCTGAAAGATGATATTCTTCCTCCCGATCTTTCCAGGCCAAAAAAGAAACTTTATCCACCAATCCGCCTGACATACTTTAATCACATACATCCTTTATTGTCGAGGTCTTGATGGTACCCTACTCCAATGTCTAGAACACAATGAATTTGAAACGGCCCTATGAGAAGTTCACAAGGGTATTTGTGGTACTCACTCGAGTGGGATAACTCTAGCTAAGAAACTCCTCTATTTGGGATATTATTGGCCACGCATGGAGAAAGAATCATATCAGTTTGTCAAGAAATGTCAGAAATTTCAGGTTCACAGCAATCTGGTTCACACACCAGCTCAGAAACTACATCCCTTTACATCAACGTGGCCCTTTTGTCAATGGGGCCTCGATCTGGTCGGAAAAATAAATCCATCTTCATCTAATGGACACAAGTTCATTATAACAGCTACAAAATATTTCACAAAATGGATTGAGGCAGTACCTCTTACAACCATCACTGGGAAGTAGATTTCCTCTTTCATCTTGAACTACATCATCTATTGCTATGGAATCCCTCAATCCATTATCACGGATAATGGACGACCTTTCAAGAATCAAGATGTCCAAGAACTATGTGAAAAGTTCCACATCCAACATTGTTTTTCAACACCATACTATCCTCAAGGGAATGGCCAAGCAGAGGCCTCAAACAAAACAATTCTAAAAATTCTCAAAAAGATGGTTAAGGATGTTGGACGTGATTGGCATGTTCAACTCAATCCTATATTATGGGCCTACAGAACAAGTATCAGAACACCAACAGGAGCTACACCATTTGCTTTGGTATATGGATTAAAAGCCATATTACCTATCGAGGTAGAGATTCCATCCCTTCGTGTATCACTCAGAGGAATTATTTCTGATGAAGACTATAGGGTATCAAGGTTACAGGAATTGGAATTGCTGGACGAGTGTCATCAACAAGTTGTTAATCATCTAACAGCTTATCAATAGAGAATGTCAAGGAGTTACAATCATAGGGTAAATTCGAGGCTCTTTTAGGTTGGTGACTTAGTACTAAAAGAAAACCCTAGGAATCAGCAAGACAGAGAAAAGAAAGGGAAATTTGAGCCTAACTGGCTTGGTCCTTTAGTCTTCATATCAGTATATGGATCAGGACCATATCATCTATCAATGTCAGAAGGGGATTTTTTTGATGAACCTAAAAACAGTATTCATCTCAAAAAATTCTATGCTTAAATCTCCTAGTGCACGGGTCAAACTTCTGAAAATGGTTTCCTTGATGAAAACCTGGCAAACAGGCATCTTGGCAATGCAAAAATACAAGAAAAAAATACAAAATATAAAAAGAAAGAAAAAGAGAAAAATGAGAAAAATATACAAAAACAAAGGGTGTAATCAAAACATATTGGTGAAAACCTAGAAATAGGTGTCAATTGTGATTCAAGATCAACTTTCTCCATCTATCATTGCAACATATCAAGACCATTCAAAGTCTGGCAGCCAGTATCATTGCATATCATGTCAGTAGTCTTGTCATATTTGCATCCATATCATAACATTTCACATAGTCAAAGTCTCACTCCAAACTTGGGGTTGGGCAACATCTAGATATCACTACGGCAACAAAAACATTGATTTCATCAAAAGGGCAAACAACAGTATGATAGGAAAATGAAAAAAAAAATCAAATCACAACACCAATCATCATCAAAAAAGCATCAACCATCCGTTTCATTTTCAAAAATCCAAAAACATGTCAAAAATCTTATCGAAAATCCAAAAACAAGTCAAAACAAGTAAGTCTGAAAGTGCAAAAATCCAAAAACATAGGTCTATGTCAGTCGAACTACGTGGTCTTCGCATGTGTAATGTAGGCAAGGCTAATCTTTGATCAGCCCTCGAGACCCCTAAGATAAGTTAGTAGGTTACGCCTTTGTTTAAAATCTCTAAAATCCGAAAACAACACAAAATTAGAATGGATGATCTAAAAATCTGAATAATGAATGAAACACTCTAAGTCAACAATTGGATAAATTGTACTTTTTTTATTATCATTTCTTTGGAGTAACTCAATGATTTATTGAACTAGAGAAACAAGGAAGAAGAATGATGTTTTATTATCTTTTGTCTGTAAGTTAATCATAAATGTATGAACTATCGAGGGATGTGCTATGCAAATGTATCATCGATAACATTCAAAATTCACACATTAAAATGATTAATCACTGCCTATTTACGCAAAGAATGCTCAGGTCATCTCGGTTAAATCATACCTCAATGCTTGTGTTCCCTTGCAATATCAAAAATCATGAAAGAAGTACTCAGGTCGTCATTGGTCTAACACATACCATTGACGCTTGTATTCACTTTCAACATCCAATAAAGCTCTATGATGACAAAAAGCATAAAGGTACTGTTAAAATGACAATCATTTTGCATATAGTTGCATGTTAAAATTAGATTGCATTCATCATATTCATTATCTGCAGAGTATTTGTTGCATAAGGGATTCTAATCAATGATTATCTAATCTACAAATAAAACTGAGTATACTTGACATAATTCCAAAAAACATCAAAAGCATGTAGGAGTCATCATCTCATCATTTCATTATTCATGCATTTTTCATCATACATCAAATAAATTATGAATTAAATTGTACCATAAGTACATCATGTTCATTTTCATAACAAATAAACATTCATTACATTATCATTCATCAAAATCATATGCATACATCACTTACCATCCATATATTTTATCACATACAAAACAAATATGAGTCATGTTATCATTACATCCATCCATTATCATTTATCATAATATCATCATTTTTATCATCATTTTAGTTAAAAATAAAAAGAATTTATCCATCCATCCATACATACATCACATCATACATCCACGTATCATATGTTCTACATATACATTTATCATTGCATCATCACATTTGAAGTAAAATCATCACATATTGCATTAATCACATCATAAATGCATCCATCACATAGAATCGTACATCATCATAAAATCACATCAAATGCATCTCATATATATCATCAAGTGTCAAGTATACAATGAAGTCTAAAAATACAGATACATCATCAAAAATTAGGTACATCATAATATACATCATGACCAATCTCAATAGCATCTACGATCTGCTACTGCCAGAGTGTGTGGGCCCAACATGACCAGTACCACAACCACCCCCAGAAGAACCAGGATCTTTGGGATCTCTGCATGGAGGCTATGTCACCCCCTCACTGACTGTCCATGTGTGCGTCCGTCTAGATCTTGATGGGGCATAGCTAGCTCTATGCTCAACAGGCACTACATCATGGTATCTGCCTCTATAAAACTTTGCCTCTTGGCAAACCCGTAGAATCTCTCTCATATAATCCCCCGTTGAGGTACCATCAGCCACTCTCTGGAGGGTCTCCACTGTCACCTATGCCCTCTCAAAAATCTGTCGAGCACTATCTCTCTCAGTTGTCAATGTGGCCACCTACATCTGTACAGCGGCCAACTATCCCTGAACCTACGATAAAGCCTGAGCATGAGCCTGTGTTGGACCTGCATCTGAGTCTGGGTCTGAACAAGCAAACCCCAAGCCTGTACCAACTACCCCTATAATGTCTACACCTATGTCTACAACATGGCAATTTGTCTCTGTTGATCCACAGGTGGCACAATCACTTCTCGCCTCTTGTGAGGCCTACTGGATGATGGCGCACTGCTAATGGCTGGCTCTGTTCCTCTGTCACCTCTACTGCCACCATCACTATCATCACTATTGCTATCACCACTACCACTCTCCATTCTACTAACTGCTAGAGTACCACCCTCACTCTCTGAGGAACCTCTGCCACATCCTCCTCTACTGGTAGCGATGTTGGCTCATCCGCAATGGTGATACAAGGATGTGGAACCAAGGCTAGGAAGGCAACATACTCCTTTGTGATTGTTGCCTCTGCAGTGTCTCTCCGCATATCCCAGGGTGATGGCTGTAATGCCCTGTATCCCTCTACTATGACATCATATGATAAATGGGGCCCGCAATCAGGAATATCCATCCATTGCCTCGCATAGTGGGCTACCCCCTGTGGCATGCACTACACGATGCCATACTATTTGTATACTCTACGGAGCAGAAATCTCTCTAGAACGAAGGGTGTGTGACTGATGAGATACATGGAATCACAAAGGAATCCCAATACTACATGATCCTCATCCCACTTCTCATAGTCAAGGTATGGATGCTAAGTCACTGTCTCAGTATCATCAAAAACCCTCCTTCAGTGCTCTAACTTGCTCATCCAGGCCTATGTAAGCTGACCTCTATATCTGAAGACGTAGGGCCTTCCTGCTGGTCTATCTACAACTGGAAATGGCTGAATAATAGAAAAATTCTCCCATGCCCATACTTGTAATAGGGTCATCCCTATTGATAAGCTTCGCACTCCAGGGTACACAACCGAATGCAAATCATGATAAAGATGTGCCAACATGCACATCCCCCATGCATATCTAGTACCGTGTACCATCATGCTCTCTAGTGTCCTGCCCCAACCAATGAGGAATCCCTTTGACCTGTGATCAGGGCAAAGGAAACCTCCAATAAAGCCAACAAGCACTATTGGTAGTGTCACGTAGGAATCAACGATCCTCCACCATCGAACGCTCAGACCCTCAATAGTCTGATCCTGGAATACTCTACGAAGAGTATCTCTACCGTCGGTCCCATGGAAATCATATACTACAATCTCCACCATGAATGGAATGCACAGAATCTGCCACACATCCTCGAGTGTGACCATCATCTCGCTAGTAGGTAGGTGAAAGGTGTTGTGGTCACTATGCCACCTCTCAGCCAAAGCAGTCAGGAGACCCCAATTAATCCTAATCTAGGGCATGTCAAGAAAACTCGTCAAGCTGCATTGGCCTATAACCTAGAGCTCATCTAGTATCAAATGAGATATCAACTATGTCGTCCATGGAAACCTCTCTCGCATCTAGAGAGTACCTAGACGCTCCTATCATCACAATGAAAGAAATCCACAATCAGTTAACTATGTCTGGAAATCAAAAGTCATTCTACTATCACATCTAATCCAAAATTGGTATGAATTTTTGATCAAAATTCATAGGTGAACATCAAACCTCACCTATCATGAGGTTCAACAAAACATTATCTAGATCTCGCCTATCATGAGATTTATCAGATATTGAATCATTTCCTTGCCTATCATGAGGATCATCAAAAATATGATTTCTTCTCGCCTCTCATGAGAGTTAGTCTTATTTACATCATCCAAATCCAACATCAAGAATGTGGATTATCAATCATACCAATCAGAAGAATGGACATGATCGGATTTGATGAAATCAAGGTTACCTAAGTCAAAATCTTCAATTCTGACATGAAAGCACTAAAACAATTCATCTAAGTGCTAAATACCAAAAGCGCTACTTTATTATTCCAAAGCGCTACATCTCGAAAGCACTACTTCAGCACTCTGAAGTGCTACAACAGGCATTCTAAGCGCTGTTTTACCGCATCAAAGCACTAAAACAGTCCATCAAAGCACCGCATTACCAGAAGCACTAAGACAGACCATGAAAGCACTAATCCACTGAATCAAAGCGCTAGAACTCTCAAAGTGCTACAATCTAGCATCATAGTGCTAAAATTCGATACCTAAGTGATATATCACCAAAAGTGCTACATTATCATATGGAAGCGCTAGAATTTTTAACGCAAGCACTAAAAATCAAAGTGCTAATCTATCTACTGGAAGCGCTACACCGGAATGAAAGCGGTATAGGGCGGTTTGGAAGCACTAAAAAAGGCAAAAAATGTGGAAAGCAATAAAATGCATAAAAAACAAAATTGCATGAATTACGAAGAGGTTAAGGGGTACATACGAGAGGTCCATATGCAGTCGGCCGCTGGTAGTGTCCAATGCACTCGAATCGGTGAGTGTGGTAAGGGATTAGCATCCTACTCGAGCTGGTTGAAATGTCTCTATCACAAAGGTTTTTAAACTCAAATAGTGCAAATGAATTGGAAAATGACCTTTTAGACTATATATGATTTTTGAAAAGGTATTTTTGGTGGGTTTTATTATCTTTTGATTACTTTTATCCATAAAATTAATTGAAATTCACCTGCAGGCTATATTTCTTCATCATTTTGTCAGGAGATAAATTATATCATCATCAAATCATCAGAAAATCATAAAATTTTGAAAACTCCTAAAAATCATCAAATCATTAATTTATCTCCTGAGGGGGCATATTATCGACAATCATTTCAAAATCAATGTCTGGAGCATGTTTGGGGCATACAAAATTATTTTTCTTTATCATCGATCCTGGCAGTAGCAGCAAAATATTTCTTTGAAGCAACGCGTAAACACATCACTTCGAAGAGGGGAAAAATATATACACCTAAAATTGGTCTAGAGCATATGATTAATTAAATACAAATTATTTGATAAATTGTCCTAATTTCCTCTACTATCGAATAAATAGAAATATTTATTTATATAGTTCACATTTAAATTCATCTTAATTAAATAAACAAAATTAAATATTTTGTTCAATTTAATGATCAAATCCATATTTCAATCTATCACATCAATCTTAAATTAATTAAATAAAGATCAAAACACTTTATTTATTAATTGCCATATTCTTTTGTCTAATTTAATAAACAACTATCCTATAGTTTGTTTTATTAAATTATTTATCTCCCTTTCCTAATTTAAATAAATCAAAAATATTTGAATTAGAGCATAAGGAATATTCAATCTACATTTCCTCAAAAATGAATTAGATTTCCTATGTCTAATCTATGTCTAAAATTGTCACAATTAATGCTTTGAAACTTCACGGGAAGTTTTGGAGACAAATTGGAGACAAATTCCAAAATCTTCTCTCAATCCTCCTCCATCAATCTTTCCTCTTCTCTTGCCTAGTGTTTTCATGGGTAGAGACAATCACCATTTTTCTCTCAATCTCCTCCATCTTTCACCATTCAATTCTCCAGATTGAATCCAAGCCTCTCAAAGCTTTCCCTGTGCATTTCTACAACCAAGAAATCTATAAAAAAAGCCTCATTGAACCAAGAAAAGGATCCAAATAATCTAACTTATGCACTCTTACTCTGGAGGAATTCAAGCACATCAAGCAACAAGCATTTAGCATTCAAGCAATCAAACTTTCACAACCATGGCTGCCTCTTGTAGCTGCAATTATCTATTTCATGTCTATATCATGCTGGTTTAGTTAATTTTATCATCTAATATTTGTCTCTTAATTCCATATCATTGCATTAGCATCATCTTGTTCTTCAGATAGTCATTTTAATAGTCATTTTCTTACACAATTTGAGAGCAATTTCGATTTAGTAAATCTTTGAGGATAGAGAACAATATGATGCTTTCAATAGATTATTCCTTTGAATTAGTTCAATTTGTTTGATCATTGATATAATGTCTTATTAAGAAGTGTTATTAATCTTGTTTTACTTATTCACACTTACAAGTTGTATGCAAGATGATATGATTCACTTTTCATTGTTCCTAGTTGTGTAAATAAATGGAATTTCACATTGTGAGGGGGAGTAATAACCAATGTTCCATTCCCATTCTATGCCAAAATGGCTAAAGTCTAGGGAAGATTCTAGTGGAAATGGTTCTTTTCTATGTTGTTCAAGATTGAGTGGTAGTGATAGATGCAGTGACAAACAAATTATCAATTTTCCTCACTTAGTTTGGGAATAATTAATAACAAAATGAGCCTAATATTGCCTTGATTTAGTGTTGTAATATGTTTTACACACTCACATTAATTTTAGTGCTCTTTTAAACTAAATGGACCTAATTGTGCCTTATTTAATGTGTTACAAAGTGTATCTTTACTCTTTCACACTAATCTAGGGCTTTATTAATTAATTGGGTTTATTTATTCCTTAATTGGTCCGATCGCATCCACAAGCCTAATTAATTGCATCTTTACATGGATAATCCTGACACTTATCAAATAACCAATCATAATTCAATGTTTTGGTTATGCATTCTAGATCTGGTGATCTAGGAATCATATGCCACCTTGGGCATATGAGTCTGACTTGGGTCTTGGGGTCTGATTTAAAAATTGTATTGAACTTAAAATTTCTTGGAGTTTGTGTCTCATGTTTAATAAATTGGGATTCATATGTCCTGATAGTGTATGATTCTGACTTTAATGAAGACCTATTTTGAATCAAATTCTTTATGGGATTTTATATCCTATATTTGATGTCGCATTGGAGTATTATAATTTCAAGAAATTAGGCATAGACAAGTATAAATACAAGGTTATTTCACTTAGTTTCACATAAAAAATTTAATTCAAGCATCCTAAGATTTTACAAGAGCATTATAGAATATTCAAGAGAATTCAAGAATGCATTCAAGGAAAAAAAATCATCATTCGTTGTAGCAATCAAGATTTATTATCATGTCAAAGGCATGATCCATCATGCATGCGGTTTTTTTCTAATGTTGTGATGTATTTTTCAAGATCAATTCAAGTATTCAAAGGAATTATCTCTTATCAAGAATTATGATCAAGATCTACATCCATTGAGGCCACTTCATGCTTTTTCGTAGATCTACAAGGTTTCAAACAAGGTTCTAATGTTTCATCTGATGTTTCTTGTTTCATTTCATGCAAAATTTATTTATCATTAAGGTTTTATTACCAAAACAAGGTTTGATCAAGGAAAACCCCCATTCCCTAACAAAAAAACATGTTTTCCCTCTCTTTTTATGTTGCAGGGTTATAGGTTGAAGAAAAAGTGGATTTGAAGCCTTCAAAAGTACCAAAATTACAAAGTTGCAAAAAGTTACAAAGTTGTCATAAGAAGTTGTCCAGGATCATAGAAACTCATATCTAGATCAAGATATTTAGCTTGTTTACATGAAACTAGTGGGAATGTGCTTATTTAATCCATCTTCAAAGGCTCACAAAGTTTTAGTTCAAAATTTTTCTCTTAGGACACTTTTCACTTTTTGGGGACACTTTGCAAATGTATTCGCATATGAGTCCTAGTACAACATTTTTTCCAAATTTTTCCATATCTAAATCAGTCATCAGGAGATTCCAAATCCTTCCCAAAAAACCTAGATTGGGACTAAAACGCCTAGCCTGGAATATGAGTACCAGTGAGCTTCAAACAATAGAATTTTAGAGTTGCAGACGTTTTTTTGGACATCTCCAATCTTCCAAGTGCTTCTCTATTTATCGTTATTTTATTATTTTTATTTTAAGTTCCAATTTCTAGGTCATGGAGTTACATTTTCATATTATTTTGATTTCCTTCTTTATAAGAATTTTCTTAGTGGTAAACCCCACTTTTTAATCACACCTAAGGAAACCACCCCCTTGTCTCCTTCCCTCAATTGAGTCACATGGTTGATGGATTTTGGCTTCCTAATGTACTGAGAGTGAAATAGGTACCTTAGTTCCATCTCCCAAAAGGTGGACATTCCTTATTCCCTTTGGTTCATTTTGGTGAACCCAATGTTTGGACCCTTGTATTTCTTATTTGGAGAACATTTTAGTCCTTGATCTATCTTGCATTAACTTTGCATTAGAGCTTGCATTAGTTAATTTTCATTTAGGGCTTCTAAACATTGCATTAGTGAAAAGTGCATATAGGTTACATTTTTGCATCTTAAATCATTCAATTTCACTAAAAAATTATAATTACAAAATTCAAGTCAACATAAAACTTAAACAACCTAACATCAACTCAAAATTTTCTAATTCAGGTTTAAAAACCCTAGTCGAGACTCATTCACCTATCTTGACGATTTAGTCCCTATAGAGCTCTTTTCTCCTAATTTTTGGGAATTTAGTGTTTTCTATTTTTCACTATTGAACCTATCATAAAACCTATTTGGGACTCATACACCCATCTTGGAGAATGAGTCCTTGGAGGCCTACTAAAACCAAATTTTCTAAGCTTTCTGATGATTTTCTATACTTCCTAGGCTTGTTGGTAACCTATAGTATCAGTCTGGAAAGTTTTAGGAACCCTTTTTTATGCATCTAGGTGAAAATCATCCATTTAGTGTAGTTATTTTAGAATCCTTCCTAAATAATTTCAATAGTAAAAATCATTAGATATAAAAAAAAAAAATGTTTACATGTCTAAAATTTTGCATTTTTGCATACACAATTTGTATACTCGTGAAACTTTGCATAAATTGGATAAAAGTACTTTTCACTTTTGTATACATAATTTTTACATTTATGAAGCTTTGCATAAGTTTGATAAAAGTTATTTTAATTTTTGGATACACATTTTTTGCATTCTTAAAGCTTTTCTTAAATTGGATAAAACTACTTTTCATCTTTTGATATACATTGTTTACATTCTTGAAGCATTGCATAAGATGGTCAGTAGTACTTTTAATTTTTTGTCACACAATGTTAGTATCGCATCTTTCCAAGAATACTAAGAAAAATTTCACCCCTCCCCCTTATGAAAATGTTTTAGTGAAAGAGAATACAATAGTGGACAATCATGACAATCAAATTTGGTCTTCTCCTAATATCTCTCCTATTTTTGATGAGAATATTTTGGTGTTATAAGATCCAATCATTGAGTGTCATGAGAATCCTACTTATTTATCTTCCCCTACTAAGGAAAACATCATTGAGCAACAAGATACCATCATTTATAAGCAAGAAAATCCAACCATAGATGACTCCCCTACTTGTGATGAAGTTATTTTAGAGAAACCAACCATTGAATTTGATGAACATCTAGTTTGTTTCTCTCTTAAAAACTCTCCTACTAGAGAAGAAATCATGATGCAAGGAAATTACAACATTGAAAATAGTGATATGGTTTCCTTAGATGAAGATGATGAAGTGACATTAGACTCCCCTTCACTAAGAGATCATGAAAATAAGGATAAATCTTATGAGGTTATGCACATTATATATTCCTTGAAGTAATCTCTTGAGCCTAAACTTATCCTTTACCCACCCTCAAACCAACCAGAAAATAAAAACAAACCCGTCCTCATCCTTGAACCACCTAAGAATAATATTTCACAGTAGTCAAAATAAAATATCATTGCTCATACATATAACATGAGAAATAATATGCAACCAAGACAGACAAATCCAAAATGCCTCCCATTGCCTCAACCTATCTTTCCTAGTGCCCCTTGTTTTCCTTCACATAGTGGGAAGGAGTATGATCTTCTTGAAAAACTTAAGAATACTCCCACAAAGATATCCATATGGGATCTAATTCAAACTTCACCTAGTTATCATATTATGATTTTAATTTCCTTGCAACAAGTTGTAGTTCCATCTAGTGAAAATCCAAGTGATGTAGTAGCTCTAATTCAAGGGATTAATGTGATTAATGTAGGCATTACCTTTCATCAAAATTAGTTACCTCCCTTGTAAGTGATAACAAACAATGATGCATTCATGATAACTAAATTCAATAAAAAAGGAATAAAGTGAACCCTTTTGGACAATGACTTAGCTCATAATGTGTGTAGTGTAACCCTTTTGGATAAACTCATGCAAGAGAAAGAAAAAGAGAATAAAATTGATTAAGTCACTAAGTTATTGGAAGATGATTGGGGTTCCTTATATTTCACACCACCATTGATGGCAGAATAAAAGATTATAAAAAAAAGTTTGAAAAGGTAAAAGAAAAAGTGGTAATGTCAACACAAAATTTGAAAGAATCCACCTCAACCACTTTAGAAGAAGAAGAAAATTACATAGAAAAAGTTGATAAAGTTGATTATCAGCAACCACCAAATATAAAAGAAATGAAAAATCTTTATGAAAGAGGTTATGAACTTATGAAACAAATTGTGTATAATAGAAAAGGATGTGGTGCTAGAGAACAAGGTATCCATGTCCCTATAGAGCCTAACATGCAAGAAATGACTAATGTTCTTGGTTATTATCCTATGGAAGAAACAAAAGAAACAACAAGAAATCAATCAACATCAACACTCTTACAAAGGATTATCCTAAGCCAACTTTAACATTAGTGCATCCTGAGTTGGTAGAAACTAGTAGTCTTGGTTATTGTCCTTTGAGAGAAATGAAAGAAACAAAGAAGTCTTCACTTAACATTAATGTCATCACAAAATGCACTCCTAGAACATGTCTTAGCAATTGGAATTCATTAGAATTTACACCCTCCTTTCAAGGAGAGAACAAGATCACACAATCTAAGAGTCTTGTGTAAGTATGACTATTACCTATTTTTCACTACTAGCTCAAACAGCTAGAGCTGAATTGTAAATTCAAAGCAAAACGGTACACCAGTTGTTCAAAATTTACTACTAGGTACTCACTATTATGCAATGTTTCATTATAGTGTGAATTTCAGTGATACTATGCAAAAAAAATTCAAAATGATATCATAAGATTGCATAATGTTTGTTGTTTTATTCATAATATACAAACCAGAATCCCACACAAGTCATGGGAGTAGCTCAATTTGATTTTCAAAAATCCAATAAGGGGTGCATGAAGTAAAATTAAACTATACAACTGAGAATAAAGAAAGCATAGGGTAGAAATTGATTCATCATTTCCTGGAATGATGAATCGCTGACAAGGTGAAGTCTTCAGTTGTGACTCTGAGTTGATCCAACTCCAAGCTCTAGCGTACCTATAGTTTGATGGAAGCGTGGTTTGAGCAATACAAATAAAATCCTATCATATGCCTACTCTATCAACAAAAATATAGCATACAATTGACCAGGCATCTATCAGATGATTTTATTTAAGAAGGCATAAAACTCAAAAGGAAAGCTTTCAGCTTTTTTATTTTGCTAACATGTTTTTTCATTATGCAGGAACACGGTTGTTATGTTCGTGATCATTTTATCGGATATGTGGAGTAAAACGGGCTCCCACAAGGGTTGAGTCTGAAATATCAAAAGGACACACTCTCAAGTTACATATGAGATTTCATTTACAATGTCGGAATAGTCATTAGGAGAGCTACTGTACCTAAGAATATAAGCAGCCTTATTTCAAAGAGATCCAGATAAATAGTATTGAGAACTCATCAATTTCATTAATATTCTGTTTCATCTCTACTTTACATTTTCACATTACATCTAAATGAAGTATCGAGCCTCTTTACACTTAAGAGAAATAGAAACAGAATTTCAAGCACCAAGCTATTTCATGGAGTGTTGGAATTGATTTTAGAAGAGATAATGACTATTCACTATCATAGCTAAAGCAACAATCATTAAAGACAACAAAAGGTACAGTAGCACGAACAACATAATGGCAGTCAATAATCTAGTGGATTCAGTGACTGGCCACGGTGAAAGTAGCTGGTTTCAATGCATAAGAATAGATCAGTCATCATGTATAGTAGTCACAAGTATGATATGCAAAAGGGTTTCATATTTTCATTGTTGTTTGTTGTTAATCGGGCCCAAATCAAGCATAATGCTATAGGTGAATAGGAGAAGCAAATTTACACCCAAAAATAGTCATTACAACAATTATACAATGTAGTAGATTTTCAAGATGAATAATGGATATCATAAATTAAAACTGAATAGTGATTGAGCATCAAAATGGCTGGAATCTAATTGTTTTCCAAATGAAGGCCTGCTATAGAAAACATCCATTGTAATAATAGAAATTTTTGTGAACAAGGCGCAATTACAAAAAACTTTCAAAAATGTACAACACAAATATATGAGGGAGAGTCGCCATTTCCACTAAAACCCATAGAGTTTTCATTTTCAACCAACACAAAATGGAATACAAAGCCCGCAGCTCATACCCACATGAGGGTTTGTTATAAAATGCAAAATGTTTTCTCCCTAGCTGTGCATGAAATAAAAGATAATACAAAGCTACAGGTAAGCTAATGGTGGCCAGAGGAGATAAAGTGACAAGGAAAAATGACAATTGACAGAGTTAGTTCTTATTTTTCTTCTAATATTCCATGAAATTTCATTTATATTATGAAGGCAACATGATCTGCAGATCTGGTCGCGGCCATGAAGATGCAAGTAATATACAAAAATGCAAGTTATATACAAAAAATCAAAGTTAGAGTGCAAGCTTAGAGAGATACGGATTACATTCACAATGCAAATAGAGCATATGCAGGCCACACCAAGTAGACCTTTTTTATTCTTAGAAGGTGAATACCCATATGAAAGTTCAAATAGAGATCACAAATACAAAGGGAGAGAGTCAAAGAGGAAAGAAAGATATACCCTAAAATTCGTGACAGCCATTAGTGCAAAGTTTGTTCAGAAAAATCAAATACCCAAAGCCTTTTGTATTTCAGGCTATAAATCTTTGGAATGATAGTGTAAATCTCGGCCTTTACAAAGAAGCCCAGAGCATAACAGTAGCAGTATCGGTCTTTGATATTAAGTATATAGAAAGCCAGAGTGGATTTATTCATATAGTCATGGCCGCAGCCAATATGGGGGAACAAGTGTTTCTTTTAGTTTTTTATCACAAAAGAAAAGGAAATATCCATCATTATTAACCTAAGAGACACTTGTAACTTCATTTTAATGGCTTATTTGGTGCAACTCTTTCTTTTATGTTACAAGTTATAATACCAGTTGGCTCATGGCAGCGCCCAAACTCATAAATTCTTCAAAGGAGTCAAATTAATGATAGGATAAGGGTCACAAAGGAATGAATGAGCTCCAAGAGGTTTCAAAACTAGCATGGCGGTGCAACAGAAGTTCGAGCTCCAAACCCTTCCAGTATATATCATGGTGGCGACACAACATGAAATTCTCTAGAAAAGCAGAGTTTCCAAATCAAAATGAAAAGGATGAGTTATGTTTAGGGTTTGGGCTTATATTTCTTGCCCTATCTTTGGGTCAATGATTTTTTACTATCTTTTGTCAAAAAAATAAAACAAAAATCATCCTAAGTGTTCCTATCATAGTATTGACCTTTGGGTCAATAAACCTAATAATGTGGGGGCCGACCAAATAATGTGTTGACATGGTGGCCGATTATAATTAAATGATTAAGTGGTGGTCATTAATATATACCTTCAAATTTATGCTAAGTGTGGTGGCGGCTTTTGTAAGTCATACTTGAAATCTTATAGTAACTCAATGTGACCTTTGCTCATACCTGTAAAATTAAGTTAATTAAATGATAAATTATATCATTTAATTAAATTTAACTATTTTTAGAGAAAATGTAACATTGAGTTACTTTCTTAGTCATGCAAGCATAAAACATTAAGCAAATATAGATTTCAAGTCATCATGGGCGGATTGACACAAACAAGGTGGCTTTCGCATGCTTGGGCCCACTTTTTGAGGATTTTTTAGTGTAGTTCAAGTGCTATATGATTCAATTATCAGTAGACCTTGAGTTTAGACGATCATGCGCTCATTTTTGAATGGGTTTGAGCCTCTTTTTCAATATTTTTTTCTTTTTCTCGTGAATTGCTTGTAATTATTGATTTTTACACTGAAATTGACTTTTAGTTCCATCTCCATGCCTTTTGAAGGATTATTGTATATATTGAGGAAAATTACTCTTTTTCCCCTAGTTCTTGTTTTTCTTCTTTGCATTCTGCAAATTGAACTATTTGTAACTCATCTTATTTCAGATTAATATAGTAGCATGTTTATAGGTTAATTAGTGTATGAGCTGCAGAAAGTCTCCTTTTATTTCCAATATTTCAGAATTTGCCTTCCAGATTTCAAGCATCATTGCTATGTGGGATTTGATCGAGGAGTTATTGTGTTAGCAATTGTAAGACCTTTAACACTTTTGTCTCCTTCATGAATTTTGGTATGCATCCTAGTTTAAATTCACTAGTTAAACACTACGCAAATCAATAATCAAACAGTTTAGTTGTGAAAATAATATTTTCCTTCTAAATTTGTTTCTTTAAAGCCTCGGTTGAAAACATTCAAGTGATTGAGCTATTAGACCAGGTTGTGCAAATGAAAGTAGTGGATAATCGTTTTGTGAGTTAAGCATGCATATCAAGGATTCTTTGGTGCATCACCATAGTTAAGATTTACATTTTTGCATTTAAAGATTAGTCTTTCTCCCCTTTCCCAGCAAGTTATTCAATTATTAATCAAGAAATCATATAGGAACCACCCTAGAATCTAGAGGTCTAATTCCTTATAGGGTACCCATAACGTAGAATTAGTTCCCATGTTTCAACAAATTGCTGAATTTCACCATTCAAGCATTTGGATGCAATCTGTTTGACAATATTTTTTAGCATGCCCGGTGGGACAGAATTAACAATTCAAACTGCTATTTTGGTATGTACAGTAGTATACCATATTTTTAGAAGAGCTATATCAAGTACTTAGCGGCTCCATTCTTAAGATTCAAAGTAGATTAGTACCAAACAGCCTATGAGAAATATTCGAACGAGAAGAAGTTCTTCTCCGTTTGAATATTTGCAGTTGTTTTCGCCAAAAAGAAGAGGAAGGACAACAAGAAGAATACCTGAAAGGCCTTCAAGAAACCTGTTAGTTTCTCCAACCTTCAGAACATAACCAATAATATGATGTAGACACGTAAAATATACATGCACCTGATTCTGATCCTACTAACATCATTTCATCTTGAATCATACTCTCATCTTATCAACACCTTTCATCCCTTAATTAAATAAATCATTATTTATTTAATTAGGTCTTTCTCCTCTGGTGATTAAATTAATCAATTTAATTTAATTAATCATCTTTCTCTGTTCATTTAAATAATTCATTTTATTTAAATTAAATTTCTAAAGTCCTCTTATTAAATGGAATAAATTGAATAAATTAAAACATTATTTAATTTAATCTAACATATTCCACCTTAGTTAAATAAATCAAAAACATTTATTTAATTAATCATTTCCTCTCAATTCTTGATTTAAATCAATTCATAAATTTAAGTCTAAATTGTCACATCTCCTAATTCCTCATTAAATTAATCAAATCCTTGATTAAGTTAATCCCTATCACTAAAATCCTCTAGAGAATGCAACTTCCACAAAAAATCAATTACTTTGATTTATTAAATTGCCTATTTTCTCTCAATATGGCATCAAAAGGGAATATTCCCTCAGTTTGAATTCAAAATTCAAATGGGCTTGGTCCTTCCAACAAGGCATTCAATGGCTCTTACATGTCCTTGTGCATTGAGCCAAGTGACATTAACTCCATTATTCTCTCCCCCCAACATGTCACATTCAAAATTTGAATTTGAATCCAATGGCATTTATCATGCACATTGACCAAAATGTGCTCATTCCTCAACCATTCACATCTTGACAAGTGGCACTTGACCATTGGATGTTGAATGATCCCACATTTCCTATTTTCACTCTCTCTTCCATTTTGGAAATCTATAAATGAGAGACTCGTCTTCTCATTCTAACATCCAAAATTTGAGTAAACTTACTATACTCAACTTCATCCTCATCCACAATTGCATGCAAAGTTACTCTCTTCACATTGAGAGCTAATGTTTCCCATTTCACTCAACCATTTATCATCTTCAAGATTTGTAAAAAGGTTATGCTCAAATCTCTTTGGGGATTTGACCATTTTCTCAAACCACTCAACATTGCAACTTAGGAATTGGGAAAGGGCCAATTGCAACACTCCATTGGCACCAATTCCCCCATGGGATTACTAATCTATTGGGTCAATTAGGATTTAACTTCATTTCTTGTATTGTGTTCTTCATTTCCTAATTTTAGTTTGAATAGATGGATTTCATGGGGAATATCTCATGCTTGTGTGCTTGCATTTGATCAAAAAATCTAACATGTTTATTGCTCTTATGCATTTGTAGGTTTAGGGGTTCACATATACACATCAAGAAGGAGAGGCAGATCATTCACAAAGTAGCCAAGCTCACATTTAGCTTCACCAAGCTACCGAATATTTGTTTCACCTATACCAGTTCTAGAAGCAGAAAATTTCAAAATACCAGTAGCTCCGATGGCTAGAGCGCATGCATCCGTACCATTCAATGGGGGCAGCCCATTGAATCTAGCTGAGCATGATGATATACCAGCTGCAGCACTAAAGAGTTTTCCTTTTTTCATTGGCAAAGAGAAAACAACTCCAATAGAACATATCAGAGATATGGCTTCACTATGTGGAGTTCATCACGTTACTCAAGAGAATGTCATGTTAAGGCTACTAGCAGCATCATTCAAAGGCACATCGATTCAGTGGTTTTGCGGTTTACCAGTTAACACAATTGTGACATGGGATGATTTAGGAGACAAGTTGAGCAAGCAATTTTCTAACAAGTCAGATCATCTATCTCTAGTCAAATAGATGATGACTATAAAGAGAGCGCCACAAGAACAAATGATGGACTTCAACTTTAGGTTTTAGCGAACCTGGACTAGGATTCTGGTAATGGTAATACCTACACCTGATCATGCTTTTCTATATTATCTTAGGTCATTAAATAGTGATATAGCTTTAATGATTCAGTCAATAGGAGGATTAACATTACCAGAAGCTTATGACATTGCTATTAGAGCAGAAAACAACCTTATACAGACTGGTAAAATTGCACCAAGGTTGCCTATGCTCATATTTCAAGACATCCATCCCTTTATGCCCATCAATTTTCTTCCTATTTCCTCAATCCCAACCGAACTAGCCTTAGGCTATCAGCCAATTGTCCAAAATAGTGTTTTTCCAGCACAATTAGAGTTTCAAGAGCTAAAAGGTAATCAACAAGAGATGGAAAAATTATTGCAAACAATTACCAATGGTTTAATTAGTCTCAAGAGGCAATAAAACTAGAATTATAGGCCTTACCAAGTACCTTTTGAGCCTAACAGACCACCCTATCAGGCAAATAATTCAAGACAGCATAGGAATTTCAATCCTAGGCCACCATACAGTCAAAATCAAAATACTATCAACTCATCTAAAGAGCTCGTTCCTATTCAAAATAAATTAGCACAAGACTATGTATGGTGTTACCTATGCAATCAACCTCATAACTAGGCTATGTGCATGAATGGAGTGATAAATCAAGCCTTGATGGTTCAAAGCACATATGTTGCAACAAAAAATACAACAAAAGATAACAATGATCAGAATGATCAAACATAACAAAATGATATGGATGTTGCCATGATGAATTGGAAAGGGAACTAATTTTGTGGAGTAAATCAGATACAAGGTCAAAATCAGTCAGATACATCTATTGTAGCGAATAGAAGATCCAAGAAAAGAGCAACAAATCTGAGACAACAAGTTGTATCTAACAAACAACAACCTGAAAGTGACAAACAACAAGTTGATAAAGTTAAACAACAAGTTGTTCAACAAAAGATTCAAGTTCTAGCAACTGATAAGGAGCAGTCACAACTCGCTTCTTCATAAAATGTCCAAATATTACCAAGAAAGCAACCTAAGACTGCTAAAGAACAACAAAAACAAGTTGAACCAGTTAAAGATTCAAGAATTCAGCCAGATCCAGTGCAGAAGGAGACTATTGTTCCTAAAACCAAACATAAGGTTAGTTCTCCTTCTTTTAATATTGTAGATCATATGAAGAAATCGACTGTTAGCATCACCATGTTGGATGCATTACACTTACCTAGGTAGAAGGAAGGTCTATGGGAGGCTTTGGCTAAAATATCAATTTCTGACGAAACAACTAAAGAACAACCAAGAGTTCTTGCTAACAGTTCAGACAATAAAAAGGGGCAGTCAACTCAGGAGGTGAAACCACCACCCTTTTATGTTAGTCTGATAATTGGTAATAGCATAGTGCATAATTGCATGATATATTTAGGAGGTAGTAATTCAATCATGCCCAAACAACTGGTAGACAAGTTAGGTCTTGAGTATGAGCCATTGTCAAAAGGGGTAGTTCAGTTAGACGACACAACCATTAAGTCTGTCCTAACTTTCAAATACCACATGACATTTATGTTATAGATCTCCCACCTTATTTTTCCGTTTGTCTGTCTAGAGATTTCATTGCAAAGTTATGTGGTTATCTATCATCAGACTGGTTTCACATGTTTTTTAGAACCAAATATGATACCAGAGTTACCATTAAGTCAGAACCACAAGCTAAAGACTATATCGAGCCCTATGTACCAAATCCTATAAATGCAAACCTAGATTTCCATGATCAGGATGATCAATCTATCACCCTCGACCCCACTATACCTATAGAAGGCATACCTGATATTAATTTAGATGAGTGGGTAGCCGAGAATCACGAGGTTGACCCGTTCAGTCTCATGGATGAAGTAGGTTTGGGCATTTATATGATTCAGAAGCCCGATATCACCATTCTAAATCTGGTCAAGGAGGAAAAAGGGAAGAACAACAAACTGATAAGATTTGGAAGCTGTACTTTGATGGATCAAGGAGTAAAATTGGTGTTGGTGGAGGAGCAATGCTCATATCACCTAAAGGAGATAGGCATTATTCAACTTTTAGATTTGCTCTTAGTTGTTCTAACAATGTTGTTGAGTCTGAAGCATTGATACACGGTTTAGAGTGGTCCAGAAAAAAGGAAAATTAAATGCTTACAGGTGTTTGGTGATTCTAAATTAATAGAAAATTAGGTTAGAAATCTGAATTTAACAAAGAATGTTTTGCTAAAATTGTATAAGCATCATGTTTGGGACTTAATTGAAGAATTTGATGCATTTAATTTGCAATCAGTACTAAGAAATCAGAATAAGAAAGCCAATAAACTATTGCCATGGGATCACAATTTGACATCCCAACTGAAATTCATAACATGCAAGTGCAGCAATATGTGAAGGTATTTGTTAGACCTTCAGTACCTAATAATAATGTAAACTGGAAGATTTTTGATAGTGATGAGAAAATAGTTCATTTTTTGATGGACGAAGTAGAGTTTTCTGCTGAAAACCAGCGCAAGTTTGATCAACAATATGGTGATCAGATCATGCAACTGAAATCTAATAAACTGCCAAAAGGTTTGGTGACTCTTGAATCCATCTTCAACACTGATGATTAGGTTAGAAGAGATAAATCCAGCATCACAGTGAAGTAGGAACATTATGAACCAATAGAAATATTTAAAGACAAGCTTCTCAAGCTTGGCAAAGTCTGTACAAAGGAGGAACATCAAGCTTTTATCTCACTTTGTCAATAATTCAGCGATATTTTTGCTTGGGAATATGGAGATCTAAAGGGTTTTAACCCTGAGTTAGCTCAACACACCATTGAGCCAGAACCTAGCACAAAACTAGTCAAACAGAAGCAAAGGCCCTTGAATCCGAAACTAGAACATTTAATGAAAACAAAATTGAATAAGCTAATTGAAGGTGGTATTATATTTCCAATCAAGCACACTTCTTGGGTATCTAAACTGGTGCCCATCAGAAAGAAGAACGGAGAGATAAGATTGTCTGTTCATTTTCGTGACCTAAACAGATCTTCACTTAAAGATCACTATCCGCTGCCTTCAATAGAGTAGATATTGCTCGTTGTTTCGGGATCAGAAAGGTTCTCATTGATGTACGGATGTTTAGGTTATAACCAGATTTTGGTTAAGGAGGAAGACCAATATAAGATAGCCTTTACCACCAAGTGGGGTACTATGGTTTATAGAAATATGTCATTTGGATTGTCAAGCGTAGGAGAAAACTTTCAGAGAGCAATGGATATGGCTCTCCAAGGTTTTATAAACAAATTTGTTCTTGTTTACTTAGATGATATCACTATTTTCTCATGAAATGCAAATGAACATTTTGGTCATCTTAGGCTGATTTCTGAGACATGCAGAGAATATGGAATCTCTTTGAATCCAAAGAAAAGTATTTTTGTTGTTCATGAATGTAAGCTTCTGGGTT
The DNA here is from genome assembly GCA_007115665.2 of Sequoiadendron giganteum. Classification (NCBI taxonomy): domain Eukaryota; kingdom Viridiplantae; phylum Streptophyta; class Pinopsida; order Cupressales; family Cupressaceae; genus Sequoiadendron; species Sequoiadendron giganteum. The sequence continues at coordinate 617,070,792 of CM021108.1, forward strand.
ACATTGTATCTAAGGATGGTATTTCCATTGACCCAAAATGCATTGCTTCCATTCTAGCTTTACCACTTCCTACTCACAAAAAAGGTTTGCAGATATTTTTAGGAAGAATAAAATTTGTTAGGAGATTTATTCCCAACATTGCAGCGTTGCTACAACCTCTGATAGCCATGCTAAAGAAGAAAATGCAGTTCAGCTAGACAAAGGAAAGTAAGAACAATTTTGAGCATATTAAAGAGGCACTTGAAGAAGCCCCAACACTAATAAATCCAAACTTTGATAAGGATTTTATATTGTATTCGTTTGGTAGTGTTGATACAATTTCTCCCATGTTTTGTCAACAAAATTATCAAGGACTTAAACAACCCGTTGCATTTTTTAGTCAAATTTTGCATGATTATGAAACAAGATATTCTTTTGTTGAAAAGAATGTGCTTGTTGTAGTAAGGATTCTTAAAATTTTTAGACATATGCTATCTAATAATAAAATACATCTATTGGTAGCTCACCCAATAGTCAAGGAATTTATGTTAAATAAGGACATAAATGACAAGCGTGTAGGCTGGATAACCAGAGTCATGGAATAGGACATCAATATAAAGGTTACCGAGCTTGTTTGAGGTAAGGGACTATGTGAATAACTTGTAGAAAAGGAGAAAAATAGCAATGAAGAAGTCACTACATTTCTGATAAATGAAGAACTTGTTGTTTCAGCTGTACCAGCTGATTGGATTCATCAAATGATCCATTCCTTGCATACTGGAGATTTCCTAGAAGGTATGAACAAATCTAAACGAAGATATTGTAGATTATAAGTAATTCCATATGCATTAATAGATGATGTTTTCTATAAAAAGGATTTCAATGGAGTATTCCTTAGATGTATTAGACCTGATTAGACTGAAAGTATTCTGGATGAATTCCATGATGGACCTGCTGGAGGTCACTTTGCACCATGTACTATAGCCTTGAAAATTATGAAAGAAGGGTACGATTGGCTAGATCTTTTCAAGGATGCTTATACTTATGTTAGAAAATGTTCTAAATGTTCACTATTTGTAGGAAAACAAAAGTTAGCATCTCTGCCCCTTAATCCAATTTAGGTTGAGCAGCCATTCAAAAAGTGGGGACTTGAATTCATCAGTCCTATTAACCCACCGTCAAGTGTAGGGCACAAGTGGATCTTGATGGCAAAAGGTTACTTCACGAAATGGACAAAAGCAGTTGCTCTAAGAGATGCAAATGAAACATTAGTTTTAAATTTCTATCAAGACATAGTTTCCAGGTTTGGTACACCTGAGTCTACCATTTCAGATAATTATTTATTCTTCATTGGCTTAAAAGTTTCAAATTGTTTAGTGAAGAATAAAATTTATTTGAATACTTCATCCAATTACTACCCCCAGGGTAATGGACAAGCAGAATCAACAAATAAGAATATGATTAAGATCATTAAAAGGACAATTGAAGATAATCAGAGGTCATGACATGAAAAACTTAAATTAGAGATTTGGGCTGATAGAGTTACACCAAAATGATCAACAAGTTTTTCACCGTATGTTTTGGTTTATGGCAAAGAGGCCAAGCTACCCATTTCAATAGAGTTCCCGACTTTGAGCTACATAAAAGAACTGGAATTACTTGAGGAGTAGCCAATGCAAGTTAGGCTTGTTGAATTAACATAGTTGGAAGAAACCAAGAAAGAAGCTTTCAGGAAGCTTCAAATTCATCATTCTCAGATGAAGAAGACATTTGACAGGAAAGCAATTGCAAGATTCTTCAACGAAGGAGACTTAGTTTTCAAATGGGATGAATTAAAGAGCGGGCCTAGAAAACATTCCAAGTTTTATGCCATGTGGGATGGCCCATACATTATTATAGAAAAGAAGGAACATAACACTTTTCATCTCTCAAGGCTGGATGGAGAAGTGTTGCCAATTCATGTCAATGGGATCCATCTCAAACACTGTTGTTAAGCATTCAGTTTCTACTGTACATAGTAGTATAGCTTTCAGTTTTAGTATGTTTTCAATAAGTTCTCATTGTACATTAGTTTTCATTCAGTATTGTTTCTCTTTCAGTAAAGTGCAGTCACTGTACACGAGTTTTAGATTCTGTCATAAATAGAGTTGCAATAGTTTCTTTCAGTTTGTTTGTTTTGAAGTTGAGTTGCAAAGGTTTTCAGAGGTAAGAGCAAGACTAGACTCCATTCCCAATGGATAAGCTACATAACTGGCGTATGGTGTTTAGCAAGCAAGCACTCCGCAGAGGTCGCCAAATTTGTTACCTATTTTTCACTACCAGCTCAAACAAGTAGAGCTGAATTGTAAATTCAGAGCAAAAAGGTACACCAGTTGTTCAAAATTTTCTGCTAGGTACTCATTATTATGCAATGTTTCATTACAGTGTGAATTTCAGTGACATTATGCAAAAACATTTCAAAATGATATCATAAGATTGCATAATGTTTGTTGTTTTATTCATAATGTACAAACCAAAATCCCACACAAGCCGTGGGATTAACTCAATTTGATTTTCACAACTGAGAATAAAGAAAGAATAGGGTAGAAAGTGATTTGTCATTGCCTAGAATGACGAATCACTAACAAGTTAAAGTCTTCAGTTGTGACTATGAGTCGATCCAACTCCAAGCTCCAGCGTACCTGTAGGTTGATGGAAGCATGGTTAGAGCAATGTGAATTAAATCCTATCATATGCCTATGCTATCAACAAAAATATAGCATACAATTGATGAGGCATCTATCAGATGATTTCATTTAAAAAGGCATAAAACTCGAAAGGAAAGCTTTTAGGTTTTTTATTTTGCTAACATGTTTGTTCACTGTGCAGGAATAGGGTTGTTATGTTCATGATCATTTTATCAGATATGTGGAGTAAAACGGGCTCCCACAAGGGTTGAGCCTGACATATCAAAAGAAAACAATTTCAAGTTACATATGAGAGTTCATCTACAATATCAGAATAGTCATTAGGAGAGTTGCTATAACTAAGAATATAATAATATAAGCAGCCTTATTTCAAAGAGATTCAGATAAATAGCATTGAGAAATCATCAATTTGGTTAGTATTTTGTTTCAGCTCTACTTTACATTTTCACATTACATCTAAATGAAGTATCGAGCCTCTTTACACTGAAGAGAAACAAAAACAGAATGTCAAGCACCAAGCTATTTCAAGGAGTTTTGGAATTGATTTTACAAGAGACAATGAGTATTCACTATTGTAGCTAAAGAATCAATCATTAAAGGCATCAAAAGGTACAGTAGCAAAAACAACATAATGACAGTCAATAATCTACTAGATTCAATCAATGGCCACAATGAAAGTAGTTGGTTTCAATGCATAAGAACAGATTAGCCATCATGTATAGGAGTCACAACTATGATATGCAAAAGGGTTTGATATTTTTCATTGTTATTTTCTGTTAATAGGGCCCAAATCAAGAATAATGCTATAGGTGAATGGGAGAAGCAGATTTACACCCAAAAATAGTCATTACAAAAATTATACAATGCAGTAGAGTTTCAAGATGAACAATGGATATCATAAATTAAAACTGAACAATGATTGAGCATCAAAATGGCTAGAATCTAATTGTTTTTTAAATGAAGGCATGTTGTAGAAAACACCCATTGTAATAATAGAAATATTTGTGAACAAGGTGCAATTACAGAAAAACTTGCAAAAATGTACAACATAAATATATGAGGCAGAGTCGCCATTTCCACTAAAATCCACAGAGTTTGCATTTTCAACCAACACAAAAGGGAATACAAAGCCCATGGCTCATACCCACATGGGGGTTTGTTATAAAATGCAGAATGTTTTTTCCCTTGCCGTGCATGAAATAAAAGACAATACAAAGCTACAAGTAAGCTAATGGTGGCCAGAGGAGATAAAGTGACAAGGAAAAATGATAGTTGACAGAGCTAGTTCTTATTTTGCTTCCACTCTTCCATGAAATATCATTTATATTATGAAGGCAAGATGATCTCCAGATCTGGTCACGGCCATGAAGATGCAAGTAATATACAGAAATGCAAGTTATATACAAAAAATTAGAGTTCGAGCCCAAGCTTAGTGAGATACAGACTACATTCACAATGCAGATAGAGCATATGCAAGCCACACCAGGAAGACCTTTTTTACTCTTAGAAGGTGAATACCCATATTAAAGCTCAAAGAGAGAGAGTCAAATAGGAAACAAAGAAATACCCATAAATTCATGACAACCATTAGTGCAAAGTTTGTTCAGAAAAATGGAATACCCAGAGCCTTTTGAATTTTTGGCTATAAATTTTAGGAATGACACTGTAAATCTCGGCCTTTACAAAGAATCCAGGAGCATAAGAGTAGTAGTCTCATCCTTTGATATGAAGCATACAAGAAGGCAGAGAGAATTTATTCATATAGTCATGGTTGTAGCCAATATGGGGGGACTAGTGTTTCTTTTAGTTTTTTATCACAAAATAAAAGGAAATATCCATCATTATTAACCTAAGAGACACTTGTAGTTTCCTTTTTCAGGTTCTTCAGCAAAGAATAAAATGGAAGTATCATTTTAATGGCTTACCTAGTGCAAATCTTTCTTTTCAGTTAAAAGTTATAATACCAGCTAGCTCATGGCGGTGCCCAAAATCATAAATTCTTCAAAGGATTCAAATAAATGAAAGGATAAGGGTCATAGAGGAATGAATGAGCTCCAAGAAGTTTCAAAACTATCATTGCGACGCAACAGAGGTTCGAGCTCCAAACCCTTCCAGTATATCTCATGGTGGCAGCGCAACATGAAGTTCTCCAGAAAAGCAGAGTTTTCAAATCAAAATGAAAAGGATGAGTTATGTTTAGGGTTATGGCTTAGATTTCTTGCCCTATCTTTGGGTCGATGATTTTTTACTATCTTTTGTCAAAAAAATCAAACAAAAATCATTCTAAGTGTTGTAGTTGTAGTATTGACCTTTGGGTCAATAAACCTAATAATTTGGGGGCCGACCAAATAATGTGTTGACATGGTGGCCGATTATAATTGAATGCTTAAGTGGTGGTCATTAATATATACCTTCAAATTTATGCTAAGTGTGGTGGTGGCTTTTGTAAGTCATTCTTCAAATCTTATAGTAACTCAACGTGACCTTTGCTCATACCTATAAAGTTAAGTTAATTAAATGATAAATTGTATCATTTAATTAAATTTAACTATTTCTAGAGGAAATGTAACATTGAGTTACTTTCTTAGTCATGCAAGCATAAAACATTAAGCAAAGATAGAGTTCAAGTCATCATGGGTGGATTGACACAAACAAGGTGGCTTTTGCATGCTTGGGCCCACGTTTTGGGGAGTTTTTCAGTGCAGTTCAAGTGCTATGTGGTTCACTTATCAGTAGAGCTTGAGTTTAGACCATCATGCGCTCACTTTTGCATGGGTTTGAGCCTCTTTTTTAGGGTTTTTTGATTTTTCTCTTGAATTGCCTTGGAATTATCGATTTTTACACTGAAATTGACTTTCAGTTCCATCTCCATGCCTTTTGAAGGCTTATTGTATATATTGACTAAAATTACTCTTTTTACCCTAGTTCTTGTTTTTCTCCTTTGCATTCTGCAAAGTGAATTATTTGTAACTGATCTTATTTCAGATTAATACAGTAGTATGTTTATAGGTTAATTAGTGTATGAGTTGCAGAAAGTCTCCTTTTATTTCAAGTATTTCAGAATTTTCCTTCCAGATTTCAAGCATCATTGCTATGTGGGATTTGATGGAGGATTTATTGTGTTACCAATTGTAAAACCTTTAACACTTCTATCTCCTTCATGAATTTTTGTATGCATCCTAGTTTAAATTCACTGGTTAAACACTGCGCAAATCAATAATCAAATAGTTTAGTTGTGGAAATCATATTTTCCTTCTAAAAGTGTTTCTTTAAAGCCTTTGTTTAAAACATTCAAGTGATTGAGCTATTAGATCAGGTTGTGCAAATGAAAGAAGTGGATAATCGTTTTGTGAGTTAAGTCTGCATATTGGATTCTTCGGTGCATCACCATAGTTAAGATTTATATTTTTGCATTTAAAGTTTAGTCTTTCTCCCTTTTCCTGGGAAGTTATTGAATTTCTAGTCAATAAATCATATAGGAACCAGCCTAGAATCTGGAGGTCTCATTCCTTATACGGTACCCACAACCTAGAATTAGTTCCCATGTTTCAAAAGATTACTGAATTTCACCATTCAAGCATTCGGGTGCAATCTGTTTGACAACAATTTTATCGTGTACTAAGCAAGAGATATCTTTATTATAAAATAAAGGAACATATTCTACTATTTATCAAGAAAGTATCTTGTCAATAATCCTTCAAGATCGTTTGATATCTCTCCCTCCAAGAACACAAAATAAATTTTACTACAAGAATTTATTTTATGCATATGATAGAGTTCATGGTCATTAAACTAATGAATGTAAGGCTTTGGGAAATAAAATTCAACACCTTAAGGATTGTGGTGCTCTTCCTTGTGTTGAAGCACCTAGTTCCTCTAATTGATACTATTTCTATTTTTTTCATCAATCATCTTAGCTTATCCTTGTGTTGCACTAAGTTGGGGCAAGAGGTTAGGTAGTCTTGTCCTTGTATGGAGCTTGTCGTTGTCTCTTTTTTCTATTTGACTAACTTCCATGTATATATAGGAACAATCTTGGTATGTGGGCGACATGCCTTAAATTGGCTCACATGTGACATAATTTTCTTTCTATGTTTAACATTAAATTTTGGGAGCAACCCTTTTTTCATGATGTAGTTTCATTTGGAAACATATGACTTGGCATAGGGCCTTCCAAATAAGCTCTCATGTCCTTTTTATTGTTAGAATTTAGCATTTTCTACTTTAAAGTAATTTTTCACAGCATAGTGTTTACCAATTTCTTTAAAGTGGGGGCATACATTGGAATTATTCTTTTGCATTTCAATTACAACTCATTTTTCATTGCATTGGTCTTCTTACTTCATGTGATCCATATTTCTCTTGGTGATGACATTGCGTATAATTTCCTTCAAGAGATTTATCTTTCTTAGTATATTATGTTTCTCTTAGTGGCTTGATGTGGCACACTGCATCCCCTAAGTTGTGAATATTCTATTATTCTATTGGTCCGCTCTTGGAGGCATTAGGCACAATTTTCCCTAAGTTAAGACCTTACGTGAACTAAGAAAAACTCCTTTGAACATACCTTACACTACTTTGCATTTACAATAACTATTATATGGCCACCTTGCATAACACACTTTGCTTGCTTGTAGATCCATCCTATTTGTTCATGGGTGTTAGCATACAAAGTTTTATTTTCCTCATGGATCCTATAATTTATGTTGTGTGGTGCATTATCAAATTTATCAGGAGGTATAGCTTTGGTATGTCTAGCATATGAGAGCCAGACATAAGCATGACTTTCCCATAGCCACTTGCTTGTCCATGTAGGCACACACTGACCGCATGCGTATGTGTCTCTGGGACTCAACTAGTTGACAACCTGAGGTTCCACTAGCCATTGTGAGTGTGTTATATTCACATAGTGGGCATCATTTTCCACTTCTTAATTTTTTTGGAAAAATAGATTAGACCTAGTACACATCATGTTGGATAGACTATCAAGGCTTGATCCACCCTCTTTTTACTTTACTTTTTTCTTTAATTCATTGACATTGTATATTTGTGTATCTTGATGATGCATATCATACACCTTTTGTGTGTCCCTTTGTGATTATGTTGGTTGGATATAGGATCTTGGATCCTAGAGGCTTGGCCACCCCCCTGATCATTGTCATTCTATACCATCCACATTTTTACACTTGGAACCCTCTTGGATGTCTACTTTAGTGTGAGTTTGAAGCAAGTTCCTCCTCTCACTAAACTGGGGGCTAAATTTAGTGATGGAATTTTTTTCTCTTTTCCTCGCTTAATTTGAGAATAATTAATATTAAAATTAGCCTGATGTTGCATTGATTTAATGTTGTAATGTTTTTTACACATTCACATTAAGTTTAGGGCCCTTTTAAACTAAATGGACCTAATTTTTCCTTATTTAGGGTGTTGTAAAGTGTATTTTTACATTTTCACACTAATCTAGGGCTTTATTAATTAATCTGGCTTATTTATGCCTTAATTGGTACTATTTGCATCTATAAGCCTAATTAATTGCATCTTTTTGTGGATAATCATAAAACTTATCAAATAACCAATCATAATTCAATGTTTTTGGATATTTGTTCTAGATCTGGTGATCTAGGCCTCATATGGCACCTTGGGCATATCAGTCCCACTTAGGCCTCGTGGCCTGATTTTTAACATTGCGTTGAACTTAAGATTTATTGGAGTTTATGTATTGTATTTAAGACACTAGGATTCATAAGCCCCAACTAGCATATGAGTCTCGCTTTAACCAGGACCTATTTTGAATCAAATTCTTGGCTGGATTTTATTATCCTAGATCTGATGTTGCCTTATAATGTTGTAATTTTAGGAAATTAGGCATAAAAAAGTATAAATACAATGCTATTTCAATTAATTTCACCTAGAAATTTTAAGTCATGAATCCTAAGATATCACAAGAGCATTATAGAGTATTCAAGAGTGTTCATGAAGGCATTCAAGCGAAAATCTATTCATCATTCGTTGTAGCTATCAAGATCCATTATCATGTCAAAGTATTGATGTGGCATGCATGTGGTTTTGAGCTAATGTTGTGATGTATTGTTCAATATCAATTCAACTATTCAAAGGCATTATCTTTCATCAATAATCATGATCAAGATCTACATCCATTGAGGCCACTTCATACCTGTTTGTAGATCTACATGGTTTCAGACAAGGTTCTTTTGTTTCATCTCATGTTTAATGTTTCATTTCATGCATGCTTCATTTATCATTAAGGTTTGATTACCAAAATAGTGTTTGACCAAGGAGAAACCTCATTCCCTAAAAAAAAAAAACAATTTTCCCTCTCTTTGTATGCTGTAGTTTTATAGGTTGAAGAAAAAGTTTATTTGAAGTCTTTAAAAGTACAAAATTTACAAAGTTGCAAAAAATTGCAAAGCTGTCATAAGAAGTTGTCAAGGCTCACAAAAATTGAGATATAAGGATTTATATATCCAACTTGTTTACATGAAACTAGTGGGAAAGTTCTTATTTAATCCATCTTCAGAGGCTCACAATGTTTCAGTTCAAAATTTTCCTCCTAGGACACTTCACTTTTTGGGGACACATTGGAACTATCTAGATGTATGAGTCCTAGTATAGCCTTTTTACTAGATTTCTACATATCTAGATTAATCAACAGGAGATTCCAAATCCCACCTAAATACCCTATCCTTGGACTAAATCACCCAACCTAGCGTATGAGTCCCAGTGAGCTTCAAACAAAAGAATTTCAGAGTTGCAAACCTTGTTTTGGACATCTCCAATATTATAGGTTCCTCTTTGTTTAGCATCAATTTATTATTCTTATTTTCAATTCCATTTTCTAGGTCATAGAGTTAGATTTGCAGATTACTTTCGTTTCCTTCTTTCTAAGCATTTTCTTAGTGGTGAACCCCACTTTCTATTCACACGTAAGGAAATCATCCCCTTGTGTCCTTCCCTCAATTGAGTCACTTGGTTGAGGTATATTTGTTTCCTAATGAGCTAAGAGTTAAATAGGTCCCCTTAGTTCCATATCCCAAAAGGTGGACATTCCTTATTTCCTTTGCTTCAATTGATAACAATGACTACAATTAAGAACATCGTGTTCTTATGGAATGTAATGTGAAAAGTTTTCCAATGTGAGTTTTAATATTTATGATATGCATTTCCCTTCTGTACAAGCATAGTGGTGAAGAAAATCACCAAAGTTACTTAGTTCATGGATCTTGAAATGGTTTGTTGGAGGATCCAAACAACCACATGAGGTGGATAGTTGGACATGCCACAGAGGTGAGCTACTGCAAAGGAGTGTGTGAATGTTTTTCTACCATGTTTGTGCTAAGGCGAGGAATGTTAGAAAATATCATTAGTGTTTCACATTGGGGTATTAATTATTATGTGTAAATGTAATATTTATAATATTACATTAGTGTGAGGATGTCAATGATTTGTTATAAACAACTCATATATAAGAATTAGCATATAGTTAGCATAACAATATGATTAACGTATTGTTATTATAATAGGCTTAGAGGATATTTCCGTTGAGCTAATATCCTAGAATATAGGAGACATCCCCGTATATATGTGTAGTATATATTGAATGGAAGATAAGCAATCGCGTACTATTTTGTTTTTAATTATTTTGGCTTCTCTATCTCTACTCATATTTCTTATACATATGTCATAATCTAATTATATCCTCACTACAGTCTCATAATTATATTTACAACAATGGTTTCATTGTATGTTATAACAATTATCTTTTTTAAACCAATGAAATCTTAGGCTTCATACAAAATTAATTACTTTTTTCTTAGGCGATAAGGTGTTTTAATTGTAGGTGATTCTTGGGATGTTGTGGGAGTCCAATCTTCAAATTTAACATCATATAAAAATCCAAATTTATAATTTATTGTATATTCATTTAGATATTCAAACTTAGCTTTCAAATAAATCTTGGTGCAAAATAAATATTATTATTGCATCTAGAAGTCACTAAAACCCTAAGATTGCTAATCCAAATATCAAAATTAGAGTTTAAGAAAATAGGGCAATTGTTTTAGGTCTTGATTTTCATTAGTGTAGACACCTGAAAATGACTTAGGCCTGTGACCACTATTTTACCAACTTTCGTTCTAACATGATAATGACATTGTAATTATGTTTCTAACCCACATTCAACTATTAATTAAATAATGTATAATTATTTAATTAATTCATAATCTTTCATTCTTCGTGATTATTAAATAAATAAATCTTATTTATTTATTTAATATGTCACTAATTATCAAAGTCATCTCATAATTAAATAAAGTCTCATTTATTTAATTAATCCTTATCATTAATGTCCTCTTGATTATTAAATAAATATATTTTAAATATATTCATTTAATATGTCACTAATTCCTAAATCCTCTTAATTAAATAGATTTGCTAATTTATTTAATTAATTGACTACTTTTTCTAAATTAAATAATTATTTTTAATTATTTAATTGTTGTATGTGACACTTCTATATTTTTAAATAAAACAAATCATTTAAAAATGTCTCACATAGTTAACTGATTCTTCATTTAGTAATTAATTTAAAAAATCAATTACTTATTAGCTCACAAAATCCATATTTTGAATTAATTTATTTCAAAATGGAAATATTCTTCTACAAATCAAGTAATTTCTAAAATTACTAATTTTCTAAAATTTCATCCGCTTATCTTCTAATTTTTACTAATTTCATCTCAAGGTCACGTTCATTGTCTACCATTGATTTAATTTCTTAAATTAAATCTTGTCCACACATTTGGGGATTGTTGCCCTAACCCTAATTGAGAGTTGTCACCTTGAATCTTAACCATTGATTCTAGGGCATTTCTCAATATCTCATCTCATCCGTCCGTTCAAGATTGCATTTTCTATAAAATGACAATCTTGATCTCCTTTTTGGGATTGCTTAATCTATTATTATTTTTGGCATTCTCATATCTTAGACTTATATTACTATTTTCATATAGAGTCATTTCAATAAATCCTTCAAAGGCTTTGCTAAGGCTAGGCACATAGAGTTTGCTCATAAATTTGAGGGCATCCATTATCATAGCAAGCTTGAGGAGGTGCAATGGAAATCAACCATGGAGCATAGGAATGGGTGAGATCTTTCTAGTTTCTTGCATTTCTTTACATTTCTCCTTTGCATTCTATTGTTTGATGTTTTATTGAATTGCATTTGTTACTAACCCTGTTTTGATATTGCAGAAATTATACATCATTACATTGGTGAACCCGATAATCTAACAAATTTTTTGTAGGTTTTTGTACGGCCTTAGATTCTGTTTTGCAGGTATAGGAGTACAGAACGACGCAACCGTAGGCTTACGCGACGCAGGTGCTCTATCGTACTGCATTTGCGATTGTGAACACTACATACACTTTGTCGTGACACATATGAGATCCAAAATGACGCATTTGACAGGATGCGACGCATTTGACAGCCCTAGCACCGCAATCGCTCTGGCGAGCCACAAACAACTGGTTGCATTGTTTTTTTTTAATTTTGTTTTCTGGATCTGACATGACCGTGGCCAATTTTTCTTTTTGATGGGATTAAAATAAACCAACCCTAGGATAGACATTTAATTCAGGATTTACCAATCCTAGGATAAAAAAATTAATTTAGAATTTATCAGTCCTAGGATAGTCACCACATTTTACTTTTGTTTGGTTAAAATGAACCCCATGCTTTTGTCAAGCAATATCTTCACTTAGAATAGAATTTTTTTATTTGGGTTTAAAACTGAACAATTTGTCTACTATGTTTGATTGGATAATAGGTATATGCTCTCCCCTTTACTGGGTGATCAGAAAAGCCAGACTTATCCATTTTTATATTTATGCATTTCATGTTTTCTTAAATCCTTTAGAAGGCCTGTCGTAGTGGGAAAAAGTACTCACCCTACGGGAACGACCTAAGTGGGAACAACCAAAGCCAAGTTTTCCAACCCACTATAATCAAAAGTGAATTTTGGGGAGACCCATATTCAATGGAAGTAGGCAAGATAACCATCCCCAAATCTTTTGTTCTAAATATTGGGAGGTCTCCTGAGGGAGTTTATCTATTGCCATGCCGAATAGAAACCTTGACTAAGAACCATAGTGTAGAAGCCAGCCGTATCAGTATCTAGACATTGTTTCAATCACGGTGCAAGGGAGGGAAGAATCTACCCCCAAGACACTCACCATATAATTTCCACAAACTTTTTTCTCAGGGGATTTAGTATCCACTTTTGTCACCTTGAGTAAGCACCTGGAAAAGACAAAAACACGGGTGCCCTCTAGCAGGTGACATGGCTGTGTGAGTTGATGCGATTTTAAAATGCGGGATGTAATTGTTATGATGACCCTTTGACTATTAAGAGTGAGTCTATTTCAAGTAATTTATTTTTTATGTGTTTGCCAACTATTTTCAAACAAACTTCAACAAATTAAACATAAAAAATTTGGGTCAAAAACTTGTCAAGTCTGCAAAATGGTTATGTTTTCCAAAAAATTTCCTATTGCGACGCAATCGCTCTATTAAACCACAATCATCATATCTTGAGCCGCATTCGCTCTGATGAGCCACAATTGAAACACACAGAGCTGCATTTTCCAGTATCAACTCGCATTCGCCAGACTATGTCGTAATCGACACTTTTTGAACCTCATTCGCCTCTATGAGCCACATTCTCTCTGTCGTACCGTATTTGCGAAGAAATTCAAATCACTTTCTCACTGCCAAAAATTGAATATCCACAACTTGTCTTTAATTCAATCAAGTCTTCCTTCACTGTTACAGTTCAAACCAGACTCTGAATTGCTCAACTGTCTTTAAACATTGCATTTTAGGTACCATTTTAGGATCACAATAGGTTTCCCTTTCTAGTCCATTAGATTGCATTGATAGCTTCACCATCTCCTTAGACACTTGCTTTTGTAGATTTTATGAGTTGAATCAAGTACCATTCATTGTCAAAACTTTGCATTCAATAGTAGGTTATCATTGGACCCAATTCCCTTTGTCATTTGTGAAAACTTTTGTGAATTATTTCCCACTCAATAGTCTAGTGTGGAAACTTCACTTTGTCCTCTTTATAGTCCTTTTATGGTCCATTGGTCTTCCAAACTTGAATTATTGCAAAAAAAATGTTTTCCCAAGTTGTCCTCTTTAAATTCCTCAATAGTAAGTACATCTTAGGATCTTTTAGTTGCATATCATTTAGCACCTCCATAGAGTATCACACCATTTACATTCACAAGTCTTTAGTTTCATTTTGGTCTCACTTGCATGTCATATCATTTCCTTAAAAAACCAAAAAATCAAAAACATAGTGTCATACTTAGATCATTCTCTCCATCATCCTAAGTTGAGCAAAACGTTTATGGTTGAAACTCAATTACAGAAAAAGAAATGACTCGTGGATTCCTTTAGACAAAACACCAACTGTCCTGATTTGACAATTGGCATGGACTCATTCCCTAATGCCACAAACAATCCTTGTTTTGACATGGGAAATTCCAATATCAATCCTTTTAGTGAAATGAACATCCCACCATCTCCATCACATATTTTTGAACCATTTATCCGATGGGATCAAAATGGGGAAGTCTTTGAAGAAGACTTATTAGCTGCTGCCCAACATCCAGAAGTTGCTGCTTTTGTGGAAGAAGTAGTCTTAAATGACCCTTCTATATTCCTAGCTATGCTCCTTGACCAAGGGGCTAAGTTACCAAAGGGATTTGATCTCAACATTCTTAGAGAAACTTGTCCCACTCCACCATCACACAATCCTTCCATGGGAGCATCTTCACAAAATGTCATCAACACAATCAATGCTACCTCCCTTGGTCATACTACCACCACAACCAACACAACATCTATTGGGGGATCATCTTCCCAAACCAACACTATATCACAATCCATCCCCCAACAAACATCCACCATCCCTTCACAAACAATGGGAGAAACCACATCAAACCTCCTTGGAACTGCATCTAGTTCCATGAGTACATCAGCAAACCTATTATTAGGTTCTTCGAATGCTATGGCAACAACCTCATCCAACCATTTTGGGAGAAATAAACGAAGATTTTTCATACAAGGAACCAAACCCACTTCCGCATAGGTTAATACCAACATTCTTGTGACCCAAAACACCAACATTCCTCATGGTTACAAATTATCATTTGGGAAAGGCAATCAAGGCCCTCAATCCTTCACCCCATTTGGGCATCAACAAGGCCCTCAATCCTTCACTCCATTTGGGCATCACCATGATCAAAGTCAACAAGGCCCTCAAATTCAATCCAACATGGAGGGATCTCACATCCCCACTTATGCCTCTCAAGTCCATACACAACAGCACATCCCTCATCAAAACACTCATTTCCAACAACTGTATAATCAAAACACTCCTTTTGCTCATCGACAACCCATCTCAAATCAACACATCTCATCACAACAAGTGGGAACTCAAGCAGCCCCTATCACCAACATGGGTGATGCTACCAACCATCCCATGGTGGAAGCACTCACACTCCAACTCGCTGCCCTTCAAACACAAGTGGAGACCTTGCAACAATCCAAAAACAAGTCATACATATCACATGACTTGTGTACATATCCATTTGACACAACCTTGTATATGCCACCCTTTCCTCATGGATATGTGGTACCTCATTTTCCCAAGTAAAAAGGCAAAACAAGCCCCATTGAACACATAAGAGAAATCAACACTAGTTGCATGGACATTGCATATGAGAAAACTTATCTCATGAGACTTTTTTCTAGAAGTCTCGCAGGTCATGCACTAGAATGGTTCTCACTTTTGCCTAAGGGAAACAAAACATGGGATGAATTGACAAACAAGTTTGTTCAAAACTATGCCTATAACATTGACATGAATATCGACATTGCCTCCTTATGCAAACTTACCCAAGAGGATGCAGGAGAGAATTTTATTCCATTTTTTCAAAGATGGGGAACCTTAGCAAGAAGATGTCTAGTAGAAATACCTAAAAAGGAGAAAGTAACCATGTTTGTACAAACTCTCCTAGGACCGCTAAGGTATGGCTTACAAGTCCATTGTTGCACCACCTTTGTTGACTTTGTTGAAAAGGGTGTTCAACTTGAGAAAGCCTTGATCGCCAAAGGCGAATTTAAAATATGGTGGAAAAACCATCAACACCACTACAAATAATAACCCAAGTAACTCAAATGACAAAACCAAATACTGGGTTAAGAACAAGCATATAACAAACGACGGTGTAGTTGATGCAAAAAACGTCAATGCAACAGGTCATGTACTCACAATCAAAGGAGTACAAAATCAAAATGTACCTGTAACTACACCGACACAAAATACCAATGCTATCCAAAGCAATCATACACAATCTAATCAAAGGAAGTTGCGTCAACCCCAACAATTCCAAAAACGTACATACACCCCTTTGGGTGAGCCTATTGAAATTGTCTTGAAGAAACTTCTTGAAAATGATGTCATAATGCTGGAAGAGCCAAAACCATATGACCCTGGTCAGTTCAAGCCATCATGGTGGGATGACAGTGCATTTTGTGATTACCACCGTGCCAAAGGGCACAAAACTTCCTCTTGTCGTTAATTGTGAAATCTGGTACAAGACAGGGATAACTTTAAGAAACCCCCCCCTCAGCAAAGGTGTAAAATCATGGCGAATCTTTCCTTTTATTTGAAAAATATATTAATTTTCCTTGGCGAATCTTATGCACATTATTCAAAAATTTGTAAAATCCTGGCGAATCTTAATGGATAATTGGTAAAAAAAAATAATCACATTGGGGAATCCTAGTGAATAATCACTAAAATGGTTCATTAAAATGGCGAATCTCTCCTTTAAAAATTTGCATACTTGGTCGACACAGTTCCCCCATATTTTTTATGTTTTTTTTAATATTGAAGTACGGGCCCGGGGGCGACAGCACTAGCGGGGTCAAGGGGTAGCACCCCTTGCGGGGTCAAGGGGGCAGAGCCCCCTTGCGGGGGTCGAGGGGGAAACGCCCCCTCACAGGGTTCGGGGACAGCAACCCCGGTGTGCTCCCCTCACCACCAAGCATAAATTCACTATTGAAAATGCATTGGAGCACACAGGGATCAAGTGTTTTTAAAAAATCTCACTTGAAAATCGAACAACTGCAAGTTCATTACGTGAGCGAATATCGGCATGACTGAACATCATCAATGGGACACTTAGGGATGTCCTGTCAATACAACGATACAAAGCTTTGATCAAATGTCTTTCTGGGAGCTTCGCGTGAATATTGCAGATTCCCTTCACAATTCTCCACAACTACACAAGTGGTGTACCTGTACCTTGGTGGACCCCAGGTGGAGTATGGAAGCCTTATCAGTGTGAGTGAACATCATCGGTGGGATAGTTAGGGATGTCTCGCTGATACAACGATTTAATATACACTTAGTGAATTTCATGACTTAGTGAATTCCGTGACTTTATATGCACGTGCCTTTAAAAAAGGTTGTTGAGTCCCAAAATTTGTTTTGGGCCACATGATCAAATCTAATTGTGTGGCCCAAAAAAAATTTCCGGCCTCAACAACCTTTTTAAAAGGCATGTGCAAATAAAGTCACAGAATTCACTTGCAGCCAATCGATTAAAAAGTTAATCGATGACAATAAATAATAAAACTATTAAAGGCTAAAATATCCCTAAAATGAAATGGTAAATTATTATTAGTGGTGAATATACCATAAAAATACATTGTAAGAATATAAAATTACTGGTGAATATAAGTAATATTTTTAATTACAGTATAAACTACTGGCAAATCAGATCCGACGATGTGTCATTTAAAAAATAATACATTGGTGAATCAATTGAGATTTATTTTTTTTTTGGAAAAACTAGGTGATTCGACATCCTTTCTAACCTGTATTATTCGCCATTTTTGGAGGTCCCGATTTCAAATATTTGCCAATTGGCAAAGATTCACCACTAAATTTATCCCTGAAGACCTCATTGAGAAACACATGTTTGAGTTAGGGGGTCAATCATTTACATCTATTGTGGATCATACTATCCACAAAAACCCACTGCAGGATCATGGTAAAGCTTCCTCATCTCACACAATGAATACCAATAATCAAGCCAACCACATCTGTCAAGCCTCCAATAATGTTCATCCTGCATACAAATATCCAGATGGTACCATTAGTAACAATCTTTGTACTGCTAATGAAGACGATTGTGTTAATACCATCACCATTAAGAAGGCCTCAGAATGCAATGTCACCACACGTAAGGGCAAGGTCACTATCCCAGGTCATTCTGTACATCAACCAAAAATCACCATACCTAGCCCGTCTGCCAAATAGTCAAATCCAAAACCGGATTTCAATATTATTGAGCAATTAAATAAAACACCTGCTCAAATATCCATTCTCGAACTACTTATTATTTCACCTACACATAAGGCCATCCTGGATAAAGTACTACAAGATTCGTTTGTCCCAACCAACATTGATGTCAACCACTTTAAGACTATGGTCAGATATCTAAATTCGCCTCATCACATTACCTTCTCAGACAGTGACTATTCCTCACCCAAACCATCTCATAATGATGCCCTTCACATCGAGGTTTTTGTCCACAAGCATAAGGTTCGATGAGTCCTAGTAGATGGCAGAGCGGGATTGAACATCTCCTCTCTAAAATTGGTTAAAGCTCTTGGTTTCTCTGATGCGTGTGTAGACGCTAGTAAGAGCATTGTCATCAAGGCATACGATGATGAAGAACGCACTTCTAAAGGCATCATTACCATTTCACTCCGGGTAGGACCAACTATCATAGATACAACATGCTAGGTCCTAGAGTGTGACATACACTACAACATCTTACTTGGTCGACCCTGGATTCATGCTCTAAAGGCTATTCCATCCACATACCACCAATGCCTAAAATTCCCCTTTGATGGTACTAAGATCACTATCCCAGGAGATCCTGATCCATTTCAATATTGTACCACACTATGAGCCACTGCTGAGCACTAGGTACCCATCAATCGAGAAGCCTCATCTTCCACCTCGTCCAAATATATTGACCGATCGACACTCATAAAATCATCCATTCCATCACCTTCTACCACACTATCTTCATCGGCCTCCATCCCAGGTAAAGACCTTCAGATCCAGGACCTTGGTTGTGGAGAGTTCAAATTGAATACGGCTTATTGTATCGCCACAATACATAAGCCGCCTAAAGTCTATGGTAGACCATGTTTCTTAGTTGAGCCCAAAACAAATTTCAAGGTTCCACCAAAAAGTGTTTTCACACTATGGGGCGATATGAGTAATGAAGTCATTGACAACATAGCTAATTGGATCTACAAAGACCCAAAGGAGTTACCTCCACTACCAGTGCATCTCTATGGAAAAGGTTATGAGATATGTAAGGCCCTAGGTTTTGACGGTACAAGTGGTCTTAGAAAGGACAACAATGGAAGGAGGGAACATGTTATCATAAAAGAAAGACCAAACTACATAGGGCTAGGGTTCGAACAACTTGGAACTGACGATCAATGTACCTATGAATTTTCATGTAAGGACGTAACGACAATGGAAAGTATCGAGACAAGCGAAGAATCCCTTACCGAAACAGACTCAACTGAATGGGAATGGGGATCTGACAAAACCCTAAGTGACTATGACATTGACGAACTATTCCTGGAACCTAGCCAACTTCCCTTTGAAGAAAGGTTCTGACAGGAATATAACATTGACCCTATTGACAAACATTCCAAAAAGAAGGAATGGGTAAGCATTCCTTGGAATCTAGAAGAACATAAGGTGTCATCGGCAACACCTGAATCATTCCACCCCATTCCTGAGCCCACCCATGAGCCTAACTTATCTAAGACCACTATCCATACTTCTGAAATGCTAACCACCAGTCACGATGTTGATACTTTTATCCCATATTATGATTTTGAATTTGATTCGTCTTACTCAAAGTATGGGCCATCCATTGCATCTGACACGGAAGTTGAATTGACAATTTTTCCTTTACACTTGAGGCATCAATTTGCACACTTTCCACATCTTCCCCATCCTTTACCAACATTGATGATGGGATCCCCCTTGTTTACCCACAACTGATCAACTGGGACCAGCAAGATCTACCAATGATGGACACATTTCAAAATGATGAGGCAATTGCAGAATTCATGGGGCTACAAGAAGGTATTCCCTGGGGTGATCACAAAATAGAGTTCTCCATTGATCTAGATTATGTAGCTTATTTCGGAGAGACTGTGCAATCCTCCAGTCGCAAAAATAAAAAGAATAAAAAAGAAAAAGAAATGTCTTTAGGTGAAAACCGCAAGGCACCTTCTGATAGTAAAATAGTAAAAACAAAGGACGTATCCGAAGGTGAAAACCTCTCTGAGGCGCCTAAGGATGGAGGATTGGACTTTCTTCCCGTGACACAGAAAAAATAAGCTATGCTCATTGAGAACATAATGGAAGTTAACATAGCCACACCAGAGAATCCCAAAATGATTCTCTGCATCATTGTCAAACGAAGAAAAACCCGAATTTCAACAATTCTTTACAAACATGAAAGTTAACTTTGCGTTGTCATATGCTGACATGCCGGGACTTGATCCAGAATTGGTTTTACATCATCTTCCTTTAATCTCGGGAATCAAGCCGGTCAAACAAAAGTTGTGCAAAATGCATCCACAGATTGTACTACTCATCAAGGCTGAATTAAAGAAGTTACTGGATGCTAGGTCAATAGACTATGCTGATTGGATATCCAACATTGTCCCTCTAACAAAGCCAAATGAAAAAATCCGTATCTGCATGGATTTCAGAGATTTGAATAAGGCTTGCCCAAAGGATGACTTCCCCTTACCAAATATAGACATGATTGTTGACCTCACAGTAGGGTACGAGATGCTATCCCTCATGGATGGTTTCTCGGGATATAACCAAATCCAAATTGCAATGGAGGATCAACATAAACTGAAATTCACTTGCCCTTGGGAACATACTATTGGAATGTCATGCCTTTTGGCTTAAATAATGCAGGTGCCACATACCAAAGGGCTATGACAACAGTCTTTCATGACATGATGCATATCCTAATGGATGATTATGTGGATGACCTATTGAAAAAATCTTTGACAAGGAAAGATCATCTTAAAGTCCTGGACAAAATTTTTAGACGGCTTGAGGATTACAAAGTCCGATTGAACCCAAAGAAATGTGTCTTTGGAGTCACTTCAGACAAGCTATTGGGATACATAGTTTCACGACGAGGCATTGACGTTAACCCCACAAAAGTAAAATTAATTCTGGACATGCCTCCTCCAAAAGGAATCAGTGAGTTGCGAACACTTCAGGGCAGATTACAGTCTATCCACTGCTTCATTGCATAGTTGGCAAACAAATGTCAACCATTTCAATATCTGTTATGCAAAAGCATTCATTTTGTATGGATGAATAAATGCCACATAGCCTTTGAACAAATTAAGGAATATCTATTGACACCGTCAATGTTGATGTTGCCTATTGAGGGAAAACCATTAATCCTGTATGTCTCTGCAATGACAAATGCATTGGGGGCATTATTGGCGTGAAATGACCATGAAGAAAAAGGAAGAGCCATATACTACATTAGCCGCACACTAATTGCATATGAGCTCAACTACACAACCATTCAAAGGGCATGCCTTGCAGTTGTCTTTGCAGCGTAGAAGATAAGACACTATATGCTAAGCCACCAAACACATTTGGTAGCTAAGATTGACCCACTAAAATATCTCCTGATTCGAGCAGCATTGACAGGTTGTTTGGCGAACTGGGTCATGATATGAAGCAAGTATGACATACAATACGTGGAGCGCAAGGCAATAAAAGGTCAAGTAATAGTAGATCAACTAGCAGATGCACCAATCCAAGCCACTCATCCCCTGATAACTAATATTCCAGATGATTCTATCTTTCATGCAGAACCAACTTCACCATGGAAACTATACTTTGATGGGTCCCACACTGGTCACGACTTAGGAGCTGGCATATTATTTATCACACCACAAGGAGATTCAATTCCTAAATCATTTCGGATCGCTTTCCCTTGTACAAATAATATTGTAGAATACGAGGCATTGGTCATAGATCTCAAGATAGCAATAAAATGGAAAATTCAGACATTGCTCGTATTCGGGGATTCTCAGTTAGTCATCAATCAAGTGAATGATGATTCTGACACAAAAGATGAGAAGTTGCTTCCCTACAAACGAATGGTGGATAGTTTCCTGATGTATTTTAAAATGATTGCATTTGAACAAACCCCAAGGACACAGAATAAGGCAGCCAATGCAATGGCTACCATTATACCTCTCCTAGACATCCCTAAGAATGTGTCACAATTTGAATTCTTAGTGGAACAACTGCTAATTCCTGCATACGATATTCCAGAGTCAGAAATGGTGTGCGATATTGTTGGTCCTAGTTTGCCTTGGTATCAGGACATATATGACTATCTTAAATCCCAAACCCTCCCACCCAACCTATCCAACAACCAACGAAAATCCTTTATCCAAAAAGTGGCTAGACATACCATCATCAATGACACCTTATACCGTCATGGCTTTGACAATACCCTTCTTCACTGTCTCGACACTAATGAAGCCCAAAAAAATTTACGAGAAGTACATGAGGGTATATGTGGATCTCATTTGAGTGGTCCAACGTTAGCTCAAAAAGTCACCAGACTAGGATAGTATTGGCCAGCATTGGAAAAATATGCTCTTCAGTTTGTCAGAACATGTCAGAAATGCCAAGTGCATAGTGACCTAATTCATGCACCTACAAAGGAATTGAGACTGATTACTTCTCCATGGCCTTTTGCATAATGGGGACTCGACCTCGTGGGTAAGATTCATCCATCCTCTTCTAAGGGCCATAAATTCATAATCACCACCACTGAGTATTTTACTAAGTGGATTGAAGTCGTCCCTCTCATGTACATCACCAACAAGAAAATATCCAAGTTTATTCTAAATTACATCATCTACTGGTATCGTGTCCCATAATCCATCATCGCAGATAACGACAGTCAATTAAAAAATCAGGACGTCCGTGAACTCTATGAGTGATTCCACTTCCAACACCATTTTTCCACCCCATATTATCCACAAGGTAACGGCCAAGCTGAGGCGTCAAATGAAACAATCCTTCGCATTTTGAAGAAGACCGTCAATGACGCTTGCCAAGATTGGCACCTACAACTTAATCTGGTTTTATGGGCCTATCGTACCAGCATTCGTACCCCCACTAGAGCCACTCCATTTTCCCTAGTCTACGGATCTAAGGCCATATTACCCATCGAGGTCGAAATTCCTTCTCTCCGAGTCTCTTTGAAAGGAATGATTGATGATGAAGAGTACAAACATACTCACCTACATTAGCTAGAAATGTTACAAGAAAGATGACAAAATGCCTTAAATTATTTATAGGCACATCAAAATTGTCTCTGCTGGAACTAGAACAAAAGAGTCATGGTGAGAAAGTTTGAAATCGGTGAGTTGGTTCTCATGCAGAACCCCAGAAATTGGGTGGACTGTGAAAATCCTGGTAAGTTTGAGGCTAGTTGGCTTGGTCCTTATATCATTACTGCCGCATTTCATTTTGAAGCTTATCAGCTGGCTACACCTGATGGAGAACAACTGACATAACCCATTAAAAACTTACATCTAAGAGAGTTCTACACATAGCATCAGAGGGCTTGGCTAAAAACCTAAAAATACAAAAAAAATGAAAAATAAAGAAAAATCGTCCCTTGATGAAAACCTAGCAAACAGGCATCTTGGCGACATCAAAAAATTAAAAAATGGGAAAAATCATAAAAATAAATGAATTCATCCAACAGTGAAAACCTAGAAAATAGGTGCTTTCGATAAGTTTCATGGTGAAAACCTGGCAAATAGGCGCCATGAGTAGTCGATCATTGCTTCACCATCTACTGTTTCTCAAATCAATCTTTACCCATTTTCCACAATCACAAAGACCTGACACATCCACAACGTCTGTCCTAAGTCTAGTCAGTTCCAGCCATGGTTAACAGTTGGTTGAAATCATCCCTTGCATATCCTTGCCTTTGCCTTGCATCTACCTATCTCCATATCATTGGACTCGGATAATCCCCGCTCTTTCTGGGGCTAAGACCTTTATCGTGCAACTTTAGTGGGTATCGTGCATGATCCCGCATCCTTAAAAAGTCCTGAAGAAATCCTAAAAATATGAAAAAGTCTTGAAAAAATCCTAAAAATTTGAAAAAGTCCTCAAAAAAGACCTAAAAAGTCAGAAAATGTCCTAAGAAAACAAAAAAACATCCAAATCAATGTCAAAATCCCAAAAAAATAGAGTCGAAGTCAATCCCTATCCGGTCAGTCCAATCAGTCTCGTCTATCAATATTTTGTCCATGTCTGAACTACGTTGTCTCTGTGCATTTTCTACGTAGGCAAGATTCATCTTTGAATCCCCGAGACATTGGGTCAGTCCTTCTAGGTTTTTAAAATGATTATTCAAACTTTTGTCTTTTGGACAACGTCATTGTTCGTGTCAAACTACGAGGTCTCTAAGTGCACGACATAGGCAAGGCCATCAATCAATGAGCCCCCGAGGCTGCACTAGGTCAGTCCATTAGGGTTCTTGACACTATAAAATCACACACGTCAAGCTATCTTCAAATCAAGCAAATCTTATGCCAACCTCAAACTATCAATCTATAGGAAATCTATTTCATCAACACTTTCAGTCAATTCAGCATGTCACCAATGACATGTAGTCAAAATCCTATTAAGACAATCCAACCTAGCAAAGTATTTGGGTTCTTCTTCAAATGTGTCCTTCTGAAGAGAGACTCTCGTCATTTCTTTATTCTTTTGGATGCATCCTTCCTAAGCATTTTCCTCGTCATTTGGCATTTCAATGGTTTCTCCTAACTCTGAGAATCGATCTCCTAGATATCAATGTCATTTAGGATACATGTCCTTCCTAAATTTGATATCGCTTGACATTAAAACACTTGACATTAAAAACACTTGGCAAACACTTGGCAATTTTTTTTTGTCTTTTTTGATGAATATAATTATATTAGTTCCTTATGTCCTAGGAACCAAGACATATCATGATGATTATTCTTTTATTCCTATCACCCTACTAGTAGTTTCTCTAGGATGTCTGAACTTCAGGATTTAGAGAAGCAATGACGTAGTATGATGATTTTCCTATTTTTTTTTACTAACATGTGGCTAGTTTCTCAAGGCTATCCCGACGTTAGGATTTAGAGAAGCAGCGACATCTCATGATTAGTTTGGCTTTTTTGACAGTTGGTCATGACAAAAGGACTAGGGTCAATTACATCCCCCGTATGAGTCATGATCATCTTTTGCAATTTTTGATCTACATGACGGTTCAACCTTGCACACTATTGATCTACGTCATATCATAGTCTTTTTCGGCCATCATGACATTTTCACCCAATGATGATTAAAGAGAAACAACTAGAATAGCACTATAGCAAAGCTTTGAAGGATTTCTTTTTTTTCACACTAACAAGCATATCTTTCTTCGCACTAACATCAATCTTCACCTTCTTTTTTCTCTCGTTCTCTGATGATATCCTGTGACATACAAAAAATAATGTTGCATACATGATTACATGAGCATTTCATATTGACATCTACATGAATCAAATACCATAATTCACATTGCATAACGCTATCATTTACATACATCTCACATCAAAAAATCATCAAATGCATCAACATATAGGCATCACAAATAAACATTTACATTAACATATAAATCACATCATTATCACATCACACAATGCATACATACATAACCACATCCATAACCACATTCATAAACATAAGCATAATGTCCATACACCTCATAGCATCATAAAAGCATCACATAAGAATATGATAAAGCATTAGAGTACCATAACACATACAATCATATAGACCACATCAAAAACTACATCGCATATATATCATCTCAAAAACATGTCATCTCACAGGATAGAGTCGTATAATATCCCAAAAAAGGAGCTGGCAAGCTTGAATATCAAAATATACAAGTGTCTAAAAATTAGTCCTATGATGGCCCTCCTCCGTCCCGTGGAGGTGAACTGTGAGGTAGTTGCGGTTGAGTCATCAAGTGAATAGTGAACTAAATAGGAGTGGTATCATCGGTCTGACTCTGAGAACCCAAGGCCTCAGTAACATGAGGCTGGCTTTGCTCTGCCTGGTGTCCTAATGACATTGCTCTATGCCCATGCTCTGTTGTGTGGCTATGGCCTAATGAATTCCTATGACAGTTGTGTGACCTATGGCCTGATGACTGACCTAATGCAGTGGACCCCCCAACGCTAGTATGAATACTGCTATGTGATCTATTGCTGCTATGTGTCCAGCTACCACTGCCTGTCCTGCTATAGGATCAGGACAATCCTGGGTCCCGTCTCTCTAGGGGACCTTCCTGCTCATATAATAACTTGTACTACCCCCTGCTCTCTACCATCCTAACCAACTCTCTGGCCATGTCTCCTATTAGCCCTGAACATAGCTCGACAAACTCTATCACCCACCGATCTGACTCCTACCATCGGAGAACAGCCTGATCTCTCTCCACTCAGGTGACCTCTAACTCTGCTGCCAAGGCCTTGTTCTAAGACAAGGCCGCATCAAGTCTGCTTTGCAAATCTGCAATCTGCTAATCAATGGTGGCATTGGCAAGCAAAATGGGTGATATGTCACCCTCATCATCCCTAGAAATCATGCACTCCCGTAGTCTCTAATCTGCCTCATCCTCCTCCTCCTCCTCCTCATCTCTCTCCTCCTCGGCCCGGACCTCCTCCACATCTATATCAAGAGAGTGTCCCCAAAAAAATGGATCCTCCTCTGCCCTCACCTCAGCCTCCTCCTCTCCACCCCTCACCTCCTCCTCACCCTCTCTGACCTCCTTGACCCTCACCTCTGCCTCCTCCTCTCCACCTCTGACCTCCTCGGCCCTCACCTCCGGCTCTCTCTCCTCACACTCCTCCTGAATGGGTGATAATGGTACACCACCCACTCTCTTCCTGACTCTCCTGGGCTACCTCCTCCCTCTACCATCCCTCCTCCTCCTCGCACCCCTCCCATCTCCTCCACCTCCTCCATCTCCCCCATCTCTGCCACTGCCTCCCCTGCCTCCATCTCTACCCCTGACACCTTTGCCATCTTTGCCTCCATCTCTGCCACCCTGACCTCTCCTGGGTATCCGTGGAATGACTGACCTCCAATCTATTGGCAGTGGACCATCTAGATCTGTCAACGAAATGGGCCTTTGAATCTACCACCAGGCATCAAACTCAGTAGATGTCCCTAGATCTGCTGGACACCCTCTCCACACCCACTGAACTACAACTAATCCATCAACCTGTTGCTTGGCCACTATCACTGATATGGACGACCCCCACATGGTCTCCCTAGAAGACTGAGCATACTCTGTTGTGCCTACTGGCACAACTTGCTGCTCTCCAAACTATCGTAGTACTCACTGGGGCAGGTACATCTCGATAATCCCCTGGGTCTGTATTGTGTGGCCAATCAAATACCAAAACTATCTACAAAAGGATAAGTGGCCATCCTCATCTAACCACTGAGCACAATCTCTATAAGGCCTCCAAACAAAACTGATCATCATATCAATTCGATGACACTGGTACCCGATATCTCCCACACGAGTCTGACTAATTAATCCCACATACAGGTAAACATACGGCATCCCATCACCTAGCTGTTGAATCTGCACCAGTGGTCGAAAAACGGGAATGCGCTCCCATACCCGGATCATGAGTAAGGTAGTCCCACAACTGATATTGTGCCCCTGGTGATAAACAACCTCATGTAACTGATGATAAAGCATGGCCAACAAGTAGGACCCCCAAGCAAAAATAGCCCTTTGTCCTCACATACAAACAAGAACATCCCCCCATCCAATGGGAAATCTATGACCACAATGATCTAGGATCAGAAATCTGACAATCAAGGTCATCAGCATGGCGTCAAATCTGGGAAACTAGTCGGCTACAACATCCCAACTGATCTCGTAACCATCCATGCCCAACTAGGCACCATCAACACCCTCATACATCTCTGATAGGGCCTGTCTCCCTCGGTGCAGATCATAGGTAAGTCTCTCTCTGCTAATTGGAATGCGGAGAATGCGGTAGACATCCTCCAAGGTCATTGTTGCCTCTCCAATAGGCAGGTGAAATGAACAGGTCTCTGAATGCCACCTCTCACAAAGAGCTATCAGCAAACCCCTATTTTCTCAAATAATGGGCATATAGGTGACATGGTACAGACCTAGTGCCATCAGCCACTGTCTCTATCTATCACTCAGGTAGTCTCTAAAGGCGTATCTCGTCAGTCGGAACTCTCGGGTATAAATCAGCACAAGCCAACTCTACACAAGAAAGGCCAAGGATTAGCACATATTGAGCAACATTGTGGAAAGGTTACTATTACTGGCAAGTCAACGGTGCATCCAAACTAATCTTGGCTCAGAATCAGCAAAATTCAACCCTGGTCAAATGCAAATGCATTGCATTGGCTACAAATGTGCCGCAATTAGTCAATTGTGACGCTGCGCATGACAATTGAGTTGCAATATTTCAAATGTGTTGTTCTATCTAGCAAATGCGCAACCTAACAACTAATATGTCATTCTAGCCCACAAATGCGCAACCTAACAATAAATGCACCATCTGGCTTGATAATTGCATCACAATTTGGAAAATCCGTCATTTTACTTGACAATTACATCACAAAATGGCATATGCGTCACAAAAGCTAAACTTGCGTCGCAACCTAGTGATTGCGTTGTTCCCCCTTGCGAATGCACAATCACACAACAAACCGTAACCTACCATTGCACTTGTGTCGTGACGCAATCAAATGCATCGTACGCAAAGGCATTTATGGTTTACGCGACATCATTTGTGTCGCAACGCATGTGATTACCCCTCCTAAAAGTGTAATAAATGCATTAAATGCAAAAATTGACAAGCAGGATATGGTACTTACCGGTGCCTCTGCGCCCTTGGGTCGTCAGAATGTTTGCATGCGACATACATGATGGGTAGTCACTAGAATCACCATCGTCTCTCTGAGCTCTAATTTCTGAATTTTCTATTTAATAAATGAGCAAATGACACTTGGATTGACCTTTTCAACCTATTTATAAGCTAAAAAATAGGGTTTTGACCTAGTGCCTTTTACTGGAGGCTCATTTGACCACTTTTGACTGGTATTTTGGCTAGCTCAATGTCCTCCATTTTGGAAACAGATCGTGCCATCACTTTTCTAGTCATTAATTGAATTAGTCGGGATATTTTCCAAATTTTTCTGACCCCGGTTCGAAATTCAAAAATTTTCCCGAGGGGGCATAGGCACTCCATACCTTCACTGGGGCATATTTTGGACCTGTTTTCTTTGCCACAATGCAACAAGCTACATTCTGACAAAGAGGGGCAAATGTAGACACCTAAAAATGACTTAGGCCTATGACCACTATTTTACCACCTTTCGTTCTAACATGATTATGACATTGTAATTATGTTTCTAACCCACATTCAACTATTAATTAAACAATTTATAATTATTTAATTAATTCATAATCTTTCATTCTTCGTGATTATTAAATAAATAAATCTTATTTATTTATTTAATATGTCACTAATTATCAAAGTCATCTCATAATTAAATAAAGTCTTATTTATTTAATTAATCCTTATCATTAATGTCCTCTTGATTATTAAATAAATATATTTTAAATATATTCATTTAATATGTCACTAATTCCTAAATCCTCTTAATTAAATAGATTTGCTAATTTATTTAATTAATTGACTACTTCTTCTAAATTAAATAATTATTTTTAATTATTTAATTGTTGTATGTGACACTTCTATATTTTTAAATAAAACATATCATTTAAAAATGTCTCACATAGTTAACTGATTCTTCATTTAGTTAACCCTAATTGAGAGCTATCACCTTGAATATTAACCATCGATTCTAGGACATTTCTCAATATCTCATCTCATCCATCCATTCAAGATTGCATTTTCTATAAATGACAATCTTGATCTCATTTTTGGGATCGCTTAATCTATTATTATTTTTGGCATTGTCATATCTTAGGCTTATATTACTATTTTTATATAGAGTCATTTCAATAAATCCTTCAAAGGGTTTGCTAAGGCTAGGAACATAGAGTTTTCTCACAAATCTGAGGGCATCCATTATCAGAGCAAGCTTGAGGAGGTGCAATGGAAGTCAGCCATAGAGTGTAGGAATGGGTGAGATATTTCTATTTTCTTTCATTTCTTTACATTTCTCCTTTGCATTCTATTGTTTGATGTTTTATCTACTTGCATGTGTTACTAACCCTGTTTTGACATTGCGGAAATTATACATCATTACAATTACAAATTTCATATTTTTGTAATATTCCATACCATTTTTTATGACTAATTCTACAAAAAATCATAATTGTAATCATAGGTCAATGAGTCATCATTTTGTTATGACAATCATATGTTTTTTATATTTTAATTATTTTTCATAATTTAAAATAAATGTTATTGCAAAGGAATGTAGAATTCTTGAAAACTACAAAGCTAATATTGGGAGGCTAATGAAAGGCGATAACCTAATTGTCCCAATGATGTAAACAACCACTTTCTGAAACACACAATCTGAAATGTCATATTAGAGGAAATCAAACACTAGAAATAGAAAGGGGAGGACACTATGCAACTATGATATAAACTTTCACTAATTCTCTAGGGAAATTTCTTCCAAAGGTGCCACTTTCCTAATAGGGATTTTTTAGATCTATTTTTTAAATCCTCTGATGTTGGATTTGCATTTCTATTTCCTATCTGCAAACTAGTCAGATCATTGTTGGATATTTTTGAAATTGAGGTTTTTTGAGTTGTCAAGGCTTAGGGTTTCAAAAGCAACAATGAAAAATTTCCTTAAAACTTCATTTCATCCTCTTCAACTTGAAACCTGCACATTCAAAAAGATAAAAAAATATTGTTTCATGTAGGGGTTTCCCTCAATCAAACCCCATGTGTATGTGTTCCCACTTCCACAATGGAAATATCAATGGATAAATTATAATCTAAAGGAAGTAATAATGAGTGAACAAAAGGCTACAACTCACCACACATCAATGGCTTCCTTGAAGGAATGAAGTCATACACATTACTTCAAACATCTTGAATCTTTCTTGATAGATTTTATTGAATGTTTGAATTGCTTTGAGACCTACAACAATGTTAGCCCTCACAAAACAATGACAACATGAACACACATAAACTTTTACATGATGTTGGATCTTCAATTTTCTTCTACAATCACTAAAAATGTTTCTCTTGAATTCTCTTGATAATAATTGCTCTTAACAATGGTATTTTCTCAATTATGTGTCTTCACTAGTTAAATTTCAAATGATGCAATAACTAGGTATTTATAGGAATTTATTCAATTTCCAAAAATTTAAATCCAAACAACCAATGTTAGGTATTTGAATTTCAAATAATAAAGTGTCACAACTAGCATATTTGAATTTGGATCCAAAATAAGGGCACATAGGTGCCCTCGGCATCAATATCCTAGACCTATTTTTGAAATTTTAAATGGTTTAGGGGAATGTATTAAATGAGAGAATTTTCTTTATGATTTCAAATTATCATAAAATATTTAAAATGGGCTGTGGAATACATAATTTAGGAAGTTGAATGGTCAATTAGGTTGAATAACTTAAGGGGGAGAAAATTATAGTGTGAAATTGTGAAGGGTGACAATTTACGATACTATTCTAAGATATCAAGACATAATAGAGTCAAAATAGGTTGAAATTACGCTATTCTTATTTCCTTTTTACCACCAAAATTAACTCATAGCTTCTAGATACCATTGTGAAATTTTAGTAAATACCTCTATATAAACTATCCATTCAACTTAGATACTCATTAGTCAGTGCATTATAAAGATTTGATCAAGAAAATATTTTATCTTTCCATCCATCCATACAATAATCTATGGGTGCATTATCAAGAATATTAGCCTAAATCCATATCATTGAAAATCTCATATTTTCAAACCCTCCTTTTCAATTTGATTGAAGCCATCTTGTAGTTTATTTTCTCCCCTTGCATTCTATCTTATTTATCCCACACTTTTGTCCCTTTCAAGCCTCACAAAGCCTCATTCACTCACCTTATTTATAAATCCACCTATCCTAAATTTAATTCCTAACCATAGATTATTTCCTAGTTTCCTTTGGATCTCTTGTGTTCATCTACCTTTTTGATCTATCGCCTTCTAAACATAACTTAGTTGCTAGTTTGGTTCCTTATGGTTCTATCTAATTGGTCACTGCTATTACTATATAGACCTAAAATCAGTCTAGATGATTAATTAATTAAATAAAATTTATTTAATTAATAAACTCTTTTAATTCATCTACTTATAAATAAATATTATAATTTATTTATATAGTTCGTTTTCTAATTCTTCTATCTTAAATCATATTCTTCGGATCTTAATTAAATAAACAAATTTGAATAGTTTTTTTTATTTAATAATCTTCCCTCTCATTAAATTTAAATGATAAATTTTAATTTACTATAGCTTTTCCACCTTCCACCTCATCATGTGTCTCAAAAAATTAAATATTTCAAATATTTAATTTGGGCTTTTTCCTCAACAAATTCTAAAACAACTTTGGGACACTTTGCTCTTCTATAATTTCATTTATTCTCCTCTACACTTGGCAGATTGTTCTACTAAAGGGAACACTCTCCTTGATTCCCTTTAACCTCTTCACTTTCGACTATTGATCTCTCCATTTTAAATCAAGACAGTTGGATGTTGCCACATCAGTTTATGCCTAGGAAAATCAATATATATAGCCTCATTCTATAGAAAAATGATCCCAATCTTGAGCAAGTATATTTTGTACAATTTTCATTAGAGCATTTCAGTATTTAGCATTTGTGAGGATTTAGTTTAGAATCATAGATTTTTCATTAGATGCATTTTAGTTATCATAGTAGTTTTCATACAGTAGTTGCATCACAACATTTAGCATCATATACTTATCACAACATAATTATCATAATATCACTATCATACAGTTTATTAATCATGTAGGAATAGATTTCTTGTATTTTCCAGCATCTTGTTCTTCAGATTGTCATTCTAAAAAGTCATAGTGAAAAAAAATCTGAGAACCATTTTGATTTAACAAATCATTGGAGATAGAGAACAATGGGACAATTTTAGAGAATGTTTTGGTTTCAATTTAGTTAAATTGTTATTTGAATTTCTCTAATATAATGTTTCATTGATGTGTTTGTTTAGCTTTAACTTGTTTATTCAACATTTTAAACTCACACATTAAATTGGCACCCATTGTGGGGCCTAGCCCTATTTTTATTAACATTTTTTGGAAAGTGTGTTTATAGATTTGGACATGAATCTCTATGTAGCGCACCCATGGTTTCTTTTAGTGCATCTAGGCCATGTTATAGCACATCCAACTCATCTTTCAAGGCATCAAGATCATCCTTTAGGGCATTTAGGGGTTCTTTTAGCGCATTTAGTAGTTCTTCTGGCACATTCAATAGTTTTTCTAGCGTATTGAGTAGTTATTTTAGCACATATGGTATATGTTTTAGCGCATCTAGTTTTTGTTACAGAAACTCAAAATTCAGGATATTGATTGATGTCTCTTTGTTTTGCAGGTACTTTTAAATGTTGTCAAAGACAATTACTTGAAACTACTAATGGTGTTTGTAGGGGCTCGAGTTATTTTTGTCTTCCTTTGATTAAAATAGGCATCTAGTTTAATTAAGAGGTTAATGAATACCATGTATGTTGCACTTGTAAATTGATAGGCCTATTCTCTCCCCTTCATTGGGTGACCAAAATTCTAGACTCACTCATTTATTTTCTTTCATTAACACCTTTAGAAGGCCTACCGTAGTGGGAAAAAGTACTCACCCTATGGGAATGACCTAAGTGGGAATGAATAAAGCCAAGTATTCCAACCCACTATAATCAAATGTGATTGTGAGGAAACTCCCATTCAACAATAGTGTGCATTGATAACCATCCTAAAAGTATTTTTTCTAAAGGTTGGGAGGTCTTCTAAGGGAGTTTATCATTTTTGCTGCACCAAACGAGACCCTTACTAAGAACTTTAAGTGTAGAAACCAGCTGAGTCAGTCTCCACACATTTTGAATATTCACAGTGCAAGGGGAGGTAAGAATCTACCCCCAAGATACTCACCATATAACTATCAAGGATTACTGGCCAAAAGTGGAGGATTCGCCTTTGGTTAAGACTCGGGAAAGGCAAAAACACGAGAACCCTCTAGGGGGTGACATAGTTGTGTGAGCTGACATAGTTCTAAGATGTGGGCTTTGATATTAGTAATGACCCTTGACATTACAAATGTCTGATCTATTTTCTCTTGTTTGATACCTATGGAAATCAAAGGAATCAGACCAAATTCTTGAACATACACTTAATGTTTAGTTCCTAGGCTTGAAACAACTGTTTTACAACTTGTTGATGTGTTTGAAATTATTATTCAAGAAATCATCCATTTAAGAGCACTTAATTCACATGATTCAAAAGAAAAATATTAGACAAAAATCATTGTTCTGAAGATTATCCCCTAGAAACATTCAAATTCACCGATTCAAAGCAGAATTAAACAGACATTTTTTCAAAAACAACGAACATTTCCATTTTAGCACATACATTCCCTATTTCAATGCATCTAGCCCATATTCTAGCACATTTGAGTCATTTTCTAGAGTATTTGGTTCATCTTTTAATGCATTTAGGGAATTTTCTATCACATTTGTCTTATCTTACAACACATTTACAAATATTTTTAGTGTATTTACCTACAAAGTACCAAGTTGAATCACATTTAGGGGTAGTCTAGCACATTGTTGGATTTTTTTAGCTCATTTGATCCATTGTCCAGTGTATTTAGTGTATTTTCTATTGCATATAACCCATCATTTAGCGCATTTAGTGCATTCTCTTGTGCATTTCATCTAGTTTTTAGTGCATTGAGTCCATTTTATGGTGCATCTAGGGGACAGCCTAGCACATCGAGGCTCTATTTTAGTGCATTTATTCCATATTTTAGCGCATTTGTACCCTAGTTTAGTGCATCCAGTTAATTCACAAACAAAGAGCTATTTTCACCATTTGCCTAATAATTTGAACCACATTCAGGGATTTTTGTTTGAGAAGAACCATTCCTCATTCACAACAGTGGTTTAAACTTGAATAAATTGGCCTTCATAAGTGAAATTCTTTAACTAAACTAATATCTTACACCTTAAAGTGCCTAAACCATCAAACACACCTTTGATTCTTAAGCTAAGTTTCGTCATCATGATCTATCATCTTCCATCACAAAACATTGTTGTATAATTAGATCTCACCTTAGTCTCATCAATATTATTTTTCATTCTATTTGACTTGGGTATATCCTTGGCACTCTTCAAGAAAGATCAAAGTCTAGTAAAACTTTAAAACTTGTATGCATGTTTTAACAAGGTCTCAAAAACAAAAACTTAAGGAAAAGGAACTTGAAACTCAAACTACCATGGTTGAAGGTGAAGAAAATCCTTTCCATAGATTCCACCAACTTGAAATTGATGAAATCATTGAGGAAGCCATTCAAACAACTCAACAAGGCCCTAAATTTCACAAATTCATGGAAACGATTCAAGAAAAAGATCGAGAGAAATACCTCTTGATGCTGGAAAACTAAGGTGTGAAATTACCCCATGATTTTGATGTAAACCAATTGAAGGGAACTCCCAAGAAAATAGAAATTGACTCACGATCCAATGATTACTTTAACTAAGGAGATGTAAAATCTTCAACAGCAAATCTTAGAAGACATGCAAAGAGGAACAAAAAACAAATATTTTTTGTAAGACATCTTTCCTTATCCATTTGACAAAATTATGAGCATGATGCCTTCTCCAACAAAAAATATATTGGCCAAGTTCAATTTTTTTGAATTTTTGCAAAGGTTAAATGAGAAGCCCAAATCTAAGTCCTCAAACACAAACAACATTGAGCATTCCTACCATGTCATGCATCTATCTTCATCCAACATAATCCAAAATAAACCTCATGATTCTTTCACATGAGTTAACGATTCCATCCAACCGCCCTCTCCTATCATACCCTCTACATCCAATAATTCAGGTCAATCTCTTAGTTTGAAGCATGCTAACCTAGACTCACCTCCACATCAAGATTAAAGTATTATTTCCACTAAAACCAATGATACCAAAATTCCACAAACACTTC
Organism: Sequoiadendron giganteum; assembly: GCA_007115665.2. NCBI lineage: Eukaryota > Viridiplantae > Streptophyta > Pinopsida > Cupressales > Cupressaceae > Sequoiadendron > Sequoiadendron giganteum. Next base: position 617,106,992 of record CM021108.1, read on the forward strand.
CCATCTTTGACCAACTTCCCTTCTCTCAAGAATATTATGATGATCCCCTCATGATATTATTCACCCACAATGATTCCTTTCCATCTCAAGAGAAAAGCATCCATACAAGTCCTTCTTGAACTCCATCTAATGAATCCACACCATCTCATGTGATCCAATTACATCCCAGAAGCATGAAAGTTCTTTCATCCTATCTAATGATGCCCTACCATATCATGATCAAGATATTCCTTACATACCACTTCATGATGATTCCACACCTAATAAAGAACAAGCTACGCCATCTCCTACACCTAATGATTCTTTTCCTAGTCAAGATCAAAGTATCTAATCATCCCCATGTCAAGATCCTATCACCCATCCTAATTCCCCTCATGATCACAATTCTCCACAAGATCCTATCACCCCTATAAAATCTATCCATAAACCCCACACCTATACATTAGGATCCTCCACCTTTATCCGATCTGGTTTACTTCTAACACCTATCCTTTCATCCATATCATATCCTCCCTGAAATGGACTTACATCTTGCTTCATACACAATACATATCCCATTGGTAGATGAATGTGTCAAATTATGAACTACAAAGGAAAAGGATTAGGCCTTCATGAACAAGGTATCCTAGAACCCCTTTCTGTTAAAAAAAACCCATATTACCACGACATTGGTTATATACCTAAGTGTCCTAGTCCATCAAACCTTTCATCTATCCTAGGTCCTCATCCTATTCCATCAAACATTCCATTTATCCTAGGTCCTCATCTTACTTCATCAAACCTTTCATCTATCCTAGGTCCATATCCTATTCCCCAAGAACAACAAAGGCACACATCCTTGATGCCCTTTCAAAATTGTACATACATTAACTCATCCATAATACCCCCATATCATTCATCTCAATGCACTCCTCCCATTGCTCTTGGAAGCAACTTGGGTGCCAAATGTCAAAAGTTTCCATATCAAAATCCACATGATCGTCTGCTCAAAGAGAAATACAAAAATAAAATAATTTTTTATCCAAAATCAAAAGAAAAATCCAAAAGGCCACAAAGACCCATCAAATCAAAAGAAAGATCCAAAAGGCCACAAAGGCCCATTAAGTCAAAATAAAAAAATTCAAAGGTCATAAATGCCAATAAAGCAAAAATAAAAATTCCAAAGACTACAAAGGTCCGTAAATCAAAAAGAAAAATATCAAAGGCCACAAAGGCCAACAAAGCAAAAATCAAAGTCAAAAGCTATATGTATTCCTAAAAGTCTCATAGAAGCAATAAAATCTAAATTGGCATCCAAATTTTCTAATCTAGAAGCTTCCTCCAATCTTCCATCTACAAACCTATCACTTTCTAAATCCATTTTTCCCCCATCACTCCACCACCCTTCAAGATGTGTGTTAATGTTGATCTTGCCATCCTTTCCATCTATCCATCAACAAGCCTTCCAACCTCCTATCTATTATCCAACATCCATCCCCCATTATCCTACTTTAATCCAAAGCTTTGTTTAAGTCCTTGGATTCTTCTATCATACCAACATTTATGAGTCTAATTCCCATTTCCATGGTTTTATTCAAACACATATTTGGGGATATTGGTCATGAAACAAGATGCTTGAGCCCTTCCTCCATCTCCCTATCCATATCCTATCTTCCATACTCCTCTTGCACTCTACACTTGGGGGAAATTTTTTTCCATCTTATCATTCATGGTCATTAGCCTCTTTATTTCCATTTCCTTAGATTTTCACCTTTGATCTTGACAAGGTTAAGGATCTTCTTGAACATCATGCATCTTATCCTATATGTGTTATCCAAACATTCCATACCATTTCCTCCATCATGCATCTTATCCTATATTGTGGGGCATCTTGTTTCTTCAATTGGTCATCTCATTTCATCTTAAATGTCCTAGGAAAATCCAAAAAAATCAAAAAGCAAGAAAATAAAAAAAAATTAAAAAAGCAAGAAAATACAAAAAAAATAAAAACATTTTCCAAACATAAAAAACCAAAACATTTTCCAAAAAATCCAAAAAAAAAAATCAAAATCCAAAATAAAATCAATAAAATTGTATGCTTTCACAATAAATTGGTCGTGTTTCACCTTGGTCTAGGGGGGAAAATTATGAACTCACTAGGGCAATAAACTTTGAGCTTAAAACAACAAATAAGCAAACAATGGTATGACAATGCAACACACGTAGGAATCACACTGAAAATCAACATTGAACATCGATTAACTATTTTAAAAATTAACCATCCAGATTAACAACAAGATTAGTCAAAAAAAATCTAAAATGGATGATTTCCTTATGAATGATGGTTTTATCACTTTAGCATGAATGTTCAACTGTTGTATTTTTATTTTGTTATCATTTGTTTGGAGCAACTCGAGGATGTCATGGATTAGAGAAGCTAGGAAGGAGTATGATTTTTTCTTTGTCTGCTGTCTATGAGTTAATCATTAGAATTGTGCAAATTTTCACGAGACATTCTCTACAAAGTATCACTAATGACATTCTGAATTTGCATAGGAAAAGGATTAACTCTTGTCTAGTTTACGCAAGCAATACTCAAGTGATCGCGGTTCAATTATGCTTAGATGCTTGTGTTAACTTGCAATATCAAAAATCATGGAAGTAGTACTCAGATCATCATAGTCTAATTATAAAATTAATGTTTGTACTCACTTTCAATATTTCAAAAGCTCAATGATTATACCAAGCACAACAAATTGACTTACATGAATGACAACATTGCATATTTTGATTTGCATGGTTAAGATAGATTGTATCCATATTAGGTTTTGCATGAGCATGATCATATTGGTCACCTCTTATCTTCATAATCAAATCCATCTCATATAGCATAAAACATCATCCATAAAGCAATAAAATCAATCCATCTAATCATTTCTTCCAATTTCATCTAATCAATTTCATCACCTCAATCCAATCATAGAACCATTCAACAAATCAATCACCTTCATCAAATCATCTTCGATCATTCCAAGCAATAATCCAAATGACAATCAATCTTTAATCCATATCAATCAAGTTAATCAATCTTGTCCAATGATCTAATCACTTAAATGGTCTCAATCCTAATCTTGTTGTAAACCCAATCAATTAACAATCTTATCAGTAATCATTATCCTATCATTGATCATCACCTATCATGAGGTCAATCATAATCATCCTATCATTGATTCTCACCTATCATGAGATCAATCATCATCTAATCTATCATCATCCTCATCAATCAATCAATCAATCAATCAATGATTTATAGCTTGATGGGGCCAATACCTTGTTTGTTTTTGAATCATTTGGGAATTCATGCTTTCTTGCTTGTGTGTTGTCATTTTATCTAGCATTTGTATGAAATTTGTGTCATTCCGGCTAATATTCATACCTTGTATATTGCTCATTCAGCTCACTCACTCTCAATTGCAAAAGGGCATCAATTAATCAAATTTTCATGATCATTCTTCATTTTTGAGAGATAAATCATCTTTGCATCATGAAATTTGAAAATCATCATCAAATCATTAAAAATTCCAAAAAATTCAAAATATCCTAAAATTTCAAAAAGTTCATTGATTTATCTCTTGAGGGGGCATATATCCATCATCACTTCAAAATCAGCATCTAGGGCATATCAAAAGAATTTTGTCGACACCATCAGCAATTTTTTCTTTGAAGCAATGTGTAAACACATCACTTCAAAGATGGGCAAAATGTATACACCTAAAATCGGTCTGGATAATTAATTAATTAAATACAAGTTATTTAATTAATAAACCCTTTTAATTCATCTACTTATAAATAAATTCTAATATTTATTTATATAGTTCATTTTCTAATCTTCTATCTTCAATCATATTCTTCTAATCTTAATTAAATAAACAAATTTGAATAGTTTGTTTTATTTAATTATCTTTCCTCACATTAAATTTAAATACTAAATTTGAATTTAGTCACATGTCTATAGCTTTTCCACCTTCCACCTCATCATGTGTCTTAACAAATTGAATATTTCAAATATTTAATTTGGGTCCTCAACAAATTCTGAAACAACTTTGGGACACTTGGCTCTTCTATTTCATTTATTATCCTCTACACTTGCTAGATTGTTCTACTAAAGGGAACACTCTCCTTGATTCTCTCTAACTTCTTCACTTTCGACTGTTGATCTCTCCAGATTAAATCCAAACAGTTAGTTGCTGCCACATCAATTTATGCCTTGGAAAATCTATAAATACAACCTCATTCTACAACAAAAGGATCCCAATCTTGAGCAAGTGTACTCTACATAATTTTCATTTGAGCATTTGAGCATTTAGCATTTGTGATCATTTAGTTTAGAATCGTGGCTTTTTCATTAGCTGCATTTTAGTTATCATAGTAGTTTTCATACAATAGTTGCATCACAACATTTAGCATCATATCCTTATCATAGCATCATTAGCATAACATCACCATCATCTACAGTTTATTAATCATGTAGGAATAGATTTCTTACATTTTCTAGCATCTTGTTCTTCAAGTTGTCATTCTAAAAAGTCATAGTGCACAAACAATCTGAGAGGCATTATGATCTAATGAATCCTTGGAGATAGAGAACAATGGGATGGTTTTAGAGAATGTTTTGGTTTAAATTCGGTTAAATTTTTATTTGAATTTCTCTAATATAACTTTTCATTGATGTGTTTGTTTAGCTTTAACTTGTTTATTCACATTTAAAACTCACACAATTACATTTTTTCACAATAAATTTAAAATGAGTACATTATCTTATTACTACACATGGACACTTTTTGGAATAACCCAAATGGGGGTGAATGAGGTAGACTCATTTTATCGTTAACATTTGTGGGGTTTTCAGGAAGTTAATAGGATTTTTTATGAATATTTAGAAATGCCAATTCAAAAAAAGATAGGAAAGGCCTAACAGATATGCCCAAAAATTATGATGATTTCAAATGAAGAAGGTGTGAAACATACGCTAAGAATACATATGCTACATGGTGCATCACCTAAGGGATATTTGTGTGCCTTTTATAAAAGATAATTCTTGAAGGCTCCAAATTTATAATAAAACTTCCAATAAGTATCCATATTCAATTTCTATTTTCAAATCTAATCTTGAACAAGTATATATATTTTATATTTCATGTGATTTGAATATCCTTTTATAGGCATATTATAGCATTTTGATCCAATTGGTTTTCTTTATTTTTCACTTTTAATTATGAATAAGGACAACTTATTATCATAGGTAGATTTTAGGAGACAAGCAAAATTTTGAACTTTTATAGTTTCAAGAGATTGCAAGCGATTACTAGACTTGCATCCTATGTAAATATACTCCCCTCTAACTAGGCTAACCTCGCCCTTTTTGTTGAGGACAACCATAACAAATTTTATTTTTTTAGTGAACCCTTATGAAATCATTCTACACCTTCTAGAAGTATTAGGCCCATTTTACCAAGTGCAAATTTTATTTTATTTTCCCTTTCCTATTATTCTTTCTTGTTGCTTCATATTTTGAACCTCAATTGTATTGTTGGTTGGATTGGATCAAATTAAGACTATATGTTTACTATCTAAGGTGTAAATCCACTTTTAAATTTAATAAACTTTATTCTATATTTTTGAACACTTAAAATAAATATTGTATGAAAGGGTTTTCCTATTTCTTTTCTTCAATAATAAAATACAAATGTCTTCCAAATTTTTTTATTTTTTTATTGAACACTGAAAATAAACATGTATGAAAGGGTTTTCCTATTTCTTTTCTTCAATAATGAAATACAAATGTCTTCCAATACATACATACATATATATATATATATATATATATATATATATATATATATATATATACTATTAAACACTCAAAATAAACATGTATGAAAGGTTTTTCCTATTTCTTTTTTTCAATAATGAAATACAAATGTCTTCCAAAAAATATATATGATTGAACATTGAAAATGAACATATATGAAAAAGTATTCCTTCTTCTTTTTTCAATAATGAAATACAAATTTATTCCAAAATATATATATATTTTTTAATTTTTTTATATTTCACAACAAAATCTTTGACTTTGAATGGTGTCATAAAAAGGGCACTTTATTGAAAGTGGCTTAGAGAATGACTTTGAATAATCATTAAAAAGAAAAAGAAAAAAATTTCCCCCGGAAAAAAAAAGAAGAAAATATATTTCCACAATACATTGAACCATTACAATTTCAATCTTAATTGACCATACTTTACAATGTGAATGTGTTAAAGAACCGTTGATTACTTTATAAATATTGACTGATAAAACACGGCAATGGCGCGAAACACAAGAGTGACGTAGGATATGCATCATCAAGTGACATGATTTCTAGAATGATCGACGTCATTTTAAGAATATATAAGTACATGCTTTTAAATTATTTAGATGACGACTGATGCCTTCCATGAAAAAAAACACACGTGCCTAGTAAACTGAGTGTCCGCTTACGTGGGGCTCACAATCTCTAATAGATGACTTCCCAACTAATATGTTTTTATAATGTAAAAGATAAAACAAAAATATCATCATCAAATTGCTGGAACCTACCTTGAAGCCTAACCTACCTCAGATAACGTTTATAGTGAATACAATCTTATACAATAAAAAATAACATTGCTGTCGGTCTTTTTCCACTTCTCCATCTTCTCTTTCCACACCTAATGGATTATTCATGCACATTAAAATAAAATTTTGAAAATGAAAGTAGAACTAGTAGTTTAATTTCAATCATAATCTATAAAGTTGTACTTGCCATAACTAAGATGAAGTTAACGGGTCAAAATATATATTGACTCACTACATGCTTGTTTTTAGTTAGATTTTATCATATTCAAATACTATAAGTTCGATAGAATTAAACTAGCTATTGTATTTTTGGTGTGCAATGGGTATGCTGAAAATTTGTATGGCTATATTTGATTTTGTGTAGTCATAATGGTTAAAATAAGGATTAGTGCACACGATCTTATAACTTTTCAAGTGAAATAAATATAGTGCGAACGATTGTTAGCCTTATTGGACTTTGTGTAGACATATTGTATGTATGTAACATATTAGAACAACACATGAAAATAAGTAAATGGAACTTAAATTTATGCCATATAAAAGTGTAGGAAAAGGAAATATATACAATGATGAAATTCATGTATTTTTTATGGATTGTTTAATTTGCATTACAAGAATGGATGTAGTTGAATACAATGGTATAGTGAAAATCTGGAACGGTCACATTGAATTCCAATGTATTTGTAATAAACAAAAGAACTAGTTAGTATTTGAAAAACAACTAATAGAAAACAGAATGTTGAAGTTGAAATTCCAAAACAATATTTAGTTACCGTTGTTAGAGTAGTTTGTAGGCCTTACTTAATATAGTGTAAATGAGTAATGAGAGGAGCTTGCAATAAAGGAAAGGGAGAGATATAATTTACAACAACTAAACTATATAAATATTGGTAGGGAAGTAAATAAGAAAGTGACATACTTGTAGTAGGTGAAATGCACTTCAAGTGTCTGAGGAATTGGACATTGGTGACAATCAATTCTCTTCATTTTCTCGACGTGCAACATATGGGCTTTGTTGCATGTGTGCATCTCATTGGAATGTGAAGGATGGGTGTATGTGAAGACTTTGTAGATCAAGTACTCATGAAATAGCAGTGAATGTCGGGTCTTTTCGGTCAATGTTGCTAATGTTGACTGTGGCCCTTGGAAGTGTTAATCCTTGTGACTTGTGTATTGTCAATGCCCATGCCATTTTAAGTGGAATTTGACGTCGAAGCCCACGGCTCAGGGGGGTTATGGGGACATTGTTTTGAATTTTATGGTCCTAAGGTGGTCCAATGTAATGTTTGAATTGAACAACAACAAACAAGGGTAGTTGAGCTGGTTTTTCACCGTTATTGTATATAATTTCTTTTACTTGACCAAGTGCATCATTAATGAGCCTTGTTTCAACCAATATATTAGAACATAACATGACCTCTTGGCCAATAGACAACAAAATATGAGCTTGAAGTTGCTCTTCATCTAGATTTGTGTATGTTGACCCCTTAAGTTGCTCTGTAGTGGAAAGGGAAACCGGTGTTGCCAAAGACAACAACATATGTTTGTTGTGTAGTAACACCATTTCATTTGTTGCAAAACGGTGTATTGCAGATAAGAAATCATTTTTTTTCATAATGTTGAGCGATGAACTGGAGCATGAAATTAGACCTTTCCAGTCTTCTTTTGTAGGCTCTGTATTCTGTAGATTTGAGAGAAGTGCACAAAAAGCAATTTAGGAAGGAGCATCACCAACCTGTCAAAACAATCTTGTCAAAGTTACAACTATTGTGAAGTTGCGCCATAGTGTGCCACCATATGAAGTAGAAGCATACATGAGGTTATCTTTAACTGGTGGTAGTTGGCCCAAGTCACCAAATAAAATAATTGAGCGACCTTGAAAGGGAAGGTGGTTGTCAGTAGGGAATGCTTCTCGTAGTCACATGTCAATACATTCTAGCAACTTTGGGCCTATGAAGCTCATCTTGTCTATTAAAATGTGCCTAATAAAGTACATCCTTTCTTGGAAGGATGCAAGTGTTTGCCCTTGAAGGGGGGCCATTTCTTTTATTGGAATTCAAAGGGAAAAAGGAATTGTTGATTTTTTAATGAGGGGTGATTTTCAAGTTTCTGCAGTTCCTTGAACAATGAGCTTTAGCGATGGTTGTAATGGAAGAGTGGTTAAATGAGACAAAATTATATTGAACGTTTTCTACTACTGAGTAGAGAAAGTAGTAAGGGTATGTTCATTAAGATCATAGTGCACTTGAAAGGTTGGTCGATTCGAGTCTATGAAAGGAGTCAAAAAATGCATTTCCTATAGGATGAGGCTGGTATGTTGCCATTCATGGTGCATGTCAATGTCACATCGACCAAGCATGTCTAGTGCATCAAGTTTTATAGGAAAGTTTGGTTGCAAACTTGAGAGAACCTACCATTCTTCAAGGTTTTGTCCTTGCAACACTTGGTCAATGCTTGAGCTACTGCTAGCATTTGATTCTTCAAATGGACTTGGATGTTTGTGGTGTACATTCCATGGCCTATATGTAGAAGAGAACCTTTTCCATTGCAATATAATTTGATGTGCGGAGAAGCCAAACTCAATGCCAATGTTTCAAAATGGGTGGTATAGAATTAGTTCACTCCAACAAAATTCATGAAAGCTTTTGTCATCACTTTCAGGGATGCTTGTGAACCTAGGCGAGACATGGACAATTGATTTTTGGGGGTGGTTATTCCATTGTTCATTTGTTTGGCACACTTTGAAGGTCCATTTTTGGGTTAGTTCAATGAGAGGCATTGCCTCTAGCTGTATGGGGCGGGCCATGTAGGCATCAATGTATGTAGGTGAAGTGGTAACCAACATGGGTGAGATCAAGACACATTGAAATTTGTGGTGATTAACTTTTAAGGACACAAATGTCCTACTGGATATGAAGAGGGATAATTTTAGTAAAAGGTGGAAAGTTTCTTGGGCACTAATATCACGATCGACAAGGCTATCAGTAAGATTTTTTTGAAAAGATATTGGGGTAGGATTTTTTGATTCTAAATTGGTTCAGATGCGAGATAACATGGCATGATATGTTTCATATTTTTTCTCAACTTTTGTTGTGTATTTTGCAATATATTTGAGGATATCATCAATTGAGAGTACAAACTGGCAATCTATGTTATCCCTCCAGATAGAGAGGATAGATGGGTTGTGAAGGTTCAAATGATCATCATTGTGAGCTGGTGTGTGCTTAGGGTGATTGGTCTCATCATTTGAAAGACTTGACTTGTCTTGCATGGAACATGGTGCTTTATAGAGACATACAATAGTTGGCCTTTTTTTCCCAAGGTATGTTAGAAAAGTACACTTTGTGTGTTGCTCAACATGATTGACCAATTCACAATAGTCACTTGAAGGGTTGCATATCAAGATCCTTGTTTTATCGAACAAACAAGGATCATCAAGAAAAGAGCAGTGAAATTTTTGGTTTCTCAAATGTAGGGTACGTGGGTTCCAAGAAGAGACATATCTATCTATGTAATCAAGTGCACTCTATATATATTGAAGGTTATTCCATTATAATATACTAATATCAGGTGCTTTTTCAATCCATAGAAAACCATGGATGTGCAGATACTCTTTGTTTCCATTCACACCTACGAAAAGATGATATTTAGCAAACTATAAAGGTAATATTCTATTATAAAAAATGAAGGGATTCTTTCTAATAAACAATTAAAGAATGAGTGTATTGTGTGAGAATAGAAAAGAAAGCTATTACCTATACCAATATTCTGATGCACGAAGAAGTTTTTCCAAGACCTCTTCCTGAAATGTATTAAACCTGTGGTGCATGTGTACTACGATAAGGTGTGGATTTTATATAATGTTTTGGATCCTCCATCTAGAAACCAGAAAAGGATTTGTAGGAGATAAGGTAGGCATGATGGTGTGTAAGTTTGTCCATTTTGTATCTACTACAGTAAGGGTGAAGAAGAGTGAGGGGCAACCAATCTGAATGACCATGTCAGAGAGTTCCCCTCGACATTGGGTCTAAAATGGACGAGTTCTACGAATTGATGAAATAAATCACATGAGTTGATCTACAAGTTTGTTGTATGGCATATCCTACAATATTTGGTGAAGATTTGAGACTATTGAGGGCAGGTAACCTTCCAATTTTTTGTGAAAAAATATAGAGGATTTTTCTTGGCTACGGTGCTGCATAATAATATTGAGTATGAATTACCTAAAGTGGGGGTGCCGACCAAACTAATTATCATGGTACCTTAAAAAAAGGAGAGCATATTCAAGTAGTTTAATTTATTTGATATGTTGTTGCTTGAATGCAGCTTTTCCTTTTGGAAAAAAAGAAAATAGTCCTTCAGTGGTATACTCATTGATAGGAGATGGAGAAATGGTGGGCCATGCAATGATTTTTGTTGGTCATCCCACACCCAGTTGTAACAAAGAGCACACTTCTTCAACCTTTGTGCGTGCATGTAGGAGTTTCCACACAAAGGATGTTGAAGCCAACATATTATGGTCGTTAGGGTCATATTTTGTGTCACTTGTTTCCTCAAAGCTTGTATTTGTGATGGTGAGATTTGAAGATGTGGCATAAATAAGGTATGAGATGTCAGTAGAAGACTTTGGCAAAGTGGATAATGCAAGTTCATCTATTTGGACATCTTTGTAGTATGGGTCATTGCAAATCTTATATTTAAGTGCCTCATGGATACATCCTTTACTAACATGAAAGTTGTATTATTGTTGGCCTATTTGATCCCTATTAATTATTAGTATGTCAAGATCAGTAATATGTTTGGGCAAGTAGGATGTAATTGCTTATATATCTTGAGTAAAACAGATAGTGTGCCCACTATATTTTAGCTACCCACCCCTTGCATAGGTAACTTGAAGTATTGGGCTAACCCTTCTTATTAACATCTCCTCAACTTGGGATAGAACTTTTAAGTATACAAGTTTCTCACCAGGGTCCATGTTGTTCTGGTTTTAGATGTGATGGTCTTTCTTTTCAGATGTGAATCTATAACAAGTAGTCAATCCATTTGACTATCTAGTTTTGATTCCTGGATATCTCTCCATGCAAACCATACAATTCGACATTCTAAAAAAGGCTATCTAAATTTGAGAAAAAGTTATTTCTAGCAGAGAAAAAATCCTATAAAAAAGGTGGCGATGATTCCATTTCGATAGTGGTGATGGTGTGAGGTGCAATTCCTTGTAGGTGGAGCATGTTAACTGCAGGAGAGATTGTAGATGTTGAGGCTATAGAAACAAGAATTTTACTGGCTTCACATCTTGATTTGTTAATTTCATATTTATTTGCATGGTATCGTTTGCGGTTCATCTCATTTTTACGAGAATATTTTTCTTCCATCCTTTCATTCTCTGCCTCCAAAGTAAGAAATGTTGAGGACAAAAGAAATGAAATATTTTTGTGAGAGATAATTAGTAGAATATGCAGGCTATATACATACATATATGTATGTACATATATTATAATGTGATTGGAGATAACATGGTGCAATAAAATAATTTGAAATAAAAGAGGAATCCTAAACATATAAAGATATTGACAGTTAATGTACATAAAGTTGTAAAAATTATAGGGATAGTGCTAACTTTTATTGTATACTTCATTTTAAAATCTATGAAAAGGTGAATTTAGGACCTTGAACAGTTAATGCAAAACAACATGATCATTATCATAAAAAATTTGAGAAAGTAAACTATGAGAGAAAGTTTCCATATATGGGCATGCAATGTTTCTGATAACACAAAAAAATTATTCACAATTGTTGAGAATGTTTACATATATGGACACAACAAGTTTCAAATCCACTTAATGGAATTAATAACAATGCTTTGTGTTCCTTGTCCACCAAAGGGGATCATTTTGATGCTCAGATCAATGAAAAATTGGATACCAACAATATGGTCCAAAATGTCTTTAGCAGCATCAGTTTTAGCAATAAGTAGTTGAAAATATTTTTGCGGCAGCACCCATTAAGGAATTTTCTAGACCTTCAAATGCTGTAACTTTTAGGAGTTCACCACTTGCATATTTCAAGTCCATTTTGAGCATGTAGTTGAAGTCACATCCAAGGAGATATGTAGAGTACTTTGGGTAGCGAAAAGTAGTAGGGGAATTTTGCAAAACCTTTTTCTTACACTTTTTATTGTTCACCAATAGAGGGCATGAAAGGTAATAAAAGTTTTGAAGGTATAGTTTTGAAATGGAGGCCTTTATGCAAACATTCAAGCATGTTATTATTTGCATGTTATTATTTGCAAGAGATGAGATATTGACTGGATTTGCAAACTTTATGGGAGAAAGGTGTTTTTTGACAAGGAAATGAAGGGCTTATCAATTCGTGTACTAGTATACCATGCTTGTAAGGTGGAGGCCTCTTTTAAATTTGGGTTCATTATAACTTTAGTTGGGAAAATAGTATCAAGACCTATCCCACACCATCAGGTGATACGTCCTAAATTAATCAAAATAACATGAGGATTTGGCTGTATATAGGTATATCAGAAATTTGTGTCCCATCTATATAGCAATGATACCCCCAAAGGGTAACATCTATGGTACTTGACTTAAAATGTATAGATTGTAGTAGTGCATTTGATTATCTCTATACCATATCTTTTACAAATGGTTGATCTAGGGGAGATAGCTAGAAGTATTCCTATTACATTAACGAGGGAATTGATAGGCAATGAGGACAATGAATCAATGCATTTAATGCAAAAAGTATGTGTGGATATTGTGGAGTTCAAGGATGTGGAAGGAGTTACTATTGATGAGCTATGGATAATTATTTTGTATGGATATGTGGAGCTACTATACTTTGTGTTTGTAACTTTGATGTGGCCGTTGGAGATAACATAAAGGATATTAGAGTGAATAGCATTGTAAAATTCTTCAAATTTTTCATTGAAGCAAGAAATATGAATTTCAGAGCTTTCCATGTCTATGAAATTGAATCCAAAAGCTTTTCTATCACGTCCACCATTTTTATATTCATGGATTGAAGATTTCATCAAGTCTCAACCCTCAATGGACCAACTCTTATGGTTGGGGGCTAACATTTTTATTGGAATTGGTTTGAAAGGGGATATACTTTATTGAGTCTGAGCGTCTCCATCTTCTTCAATTGAATTATTTGTAGATTGAGTGGATCCCAACAGGGCTTGAGAGCTACTTGATGGGAGAGAGCTTCTAGATTGGAGAAGAGGAGTTGGAGTACCAACAATAGGTGCATAGTTTGAAATTAATTCAAAATTTTCAATTATGATAGCCTCACAATTTGAAAAAACTGATACATTTAGCAAGAGTGTGTAGGGGAAAAATAAAACGAAGAATTATTTTTTGGGAAAGAGTGGACATATGTGAATTTATTGAATATCTTTGAAGTATATTGTTTTAGTAGGACAATAGAACCTTTCACTAAAGCCTCCTCAAAAATAATATCATTGAATTGATCAAGGAGTAAAGCATGATGTGTGTGTGAACCATCTGAAAGTTGAACACAGTATTTGACAAGTGTAGAATGAGCCTGTTGAATTGAGTCACTAGATGCAACTTGTAAAACAAGGCTCAAACAAGATATGCCTATAAGAATTTTTGCAATGGAATTTCCAATTAGTGTCGCCATTGTTTACTTCAGATTTAGTATACTAAATGTGACTATGAGCATGTGGAAGTATGAAAATTAGGCTTTAGAATGAAAATTAACCCCAAAAGTGGTATTCTTTAAAAGGAACAAGACACTATATTATCACAATGACGATAATCAAAGGAATTTGATCAAAGGTGAACAATTATGTTGCAGAAGATAATAGGAAATGGAAACACACCTACTGAGAATAATTATATTGTAGGGAAAACAAGGATTATGTTTGTTGAACCTAATTTGACCCTAAAGTATTCTAGATAAAACATTTTTTAGTCTAAGAGAATGCAATTAAAGAACATGCTATGTATTCTATCTATTAAAATGAGTGGACTATAAAAAATTATAATGTTCAAACCATAAATTGTAGACTAGTTTGTTGTTGTCCTTGTGAAGGGGAACTTGAGAAATTGTGCATTAAGATCATTAAATAGAATTACATAATGAAGATGTTTAAAGATAGTTAAGTGAAGGAAAAAATAGTGATAGAGAAGAAATAAATAATTATGTATTGTACAAGGTTTTACCAAATATATGCGAAGGGAAATTTTCAAATAAATCTATTTTTTTAAGGATTGTATATATATAAAATAAGATATCATGTCAAATTTGTTAGAAACTAACAATGCATGCATTATATCTTTTAAGAACTTTACCTTTAAGCAAAATTCATTGTACAATGGATGTTTAAAAAGGAAACTTGCAAAAGTGGATGTTTGTACAGTAAAGTTGAAGAAGAAATAAGGAAGTTGAAACATACTTGTACATAATTGTACAAGAAGTAGGAAAGAGTACAAAAACTTATGAGCACAAGTCCCTGACACAGCGAATTAATGGTTTTTGTTAATAAATGGTCGTACAGTGCGCTTGAAAATTTCAATGTTTACTATAGACAATGTTTACTTCTAATTCAAACTTAATAACATATAGATAATGCAAAAGGGTTGTAAATATATAGGCTTACTAAAAAGAAAAGAATAGTTTATTTATTTCTTGTTTGTATTACTTATTACAATCATGGGTACAAATTTTAAGAATCCTACATAGGTTGAATTGGATGTCACAAAAGTGTAAAAGAGATTGCATGTGATATAAGTATAACACCAAGTACAAATAAGGAATTTTTATAGTTAATTGGTGACAAAATTGTATTTCAATATAGAGACATGAATTACATAGTTTTGAAAAAGATGTGTAGTGCAAACTTTAAAAGATCTTGAGGAATGTTTTTTTTCCAAGGAACACAACCTTCATCATTGTACTATGAGAAAAACATATACTTTATGAGTTTCGAACAAAAAAAGTACGATACTAGTCATAATTGGGAGTACTCGTATTGACATTACAATGTGCACTATAAACATAGTGCAAGAACAAAGGCTCTCCAGGAATTATTTATATCTAGTTCTCAAAAGAACATTTAATTTGTTGAGCACCACCCATCTCGTGCATCTCGTCAGCATGCATTTCTCATAGAAATGCACAAAACGCAGCAAGCTTGTCATAAGTCCAACGGAATTCTTGTAGTGCGCCTTCCATTGCTTGCACTTCAAAACCTTGGACATTTTGTATATTTCGAACAACTATATGTATTTTGTAGAAATTGTCAAAGAAACTACTGAGGATTTCATTAGAGATTTCTTCAACGTTTACACAACTTCCATCCCAATTCTGTGAAGGAGACGAAGCTATCAGAATTCCAGATGAACTGTCAGTGCCTAATATTTCTATGATATCAGTTTGTCGACGAGGAAGTGCCATTCCTAGATGTAGTAAATATGAAATAGCACCTAATATTAACTAATATCATTATTTTGAAAACCACAATGAAAAGACATTAAAAACCAAACTATAGCAAAGTAGATGATAACAAATTTTTACCATGTCTAACATTGTAAATTTTAGCCATTTGTTTTCTTTTCCTTATTGGTAATTCTAAAAAAATACTTTTATAGTTCAAAAAATAGAGCTATAAAATACAAGGTGAAGAAAGTATATTCTAGACATGTGATTACAAGTAAAAAAAAATTAAACTCTAACTTTAGTATTTGTAAAAGCTAATACATACATTTGAATTTCCTTGTATTGTTTGAATAAGTACAAAACATCAAGTAATGAAAGATGTAGACTTAAGGAAATTTAGTTTCATGTAAATTACATTATCTAACAAAATAAACTACATTTCAAATAAAATGAAGCAATTAAATTTAACAATACCATAAGAGTTCATGTTACAAGTGAAGTTAATGTAAAAGAATGTTTATTGGTAATTTTGAATATGGACTTTTATAGGTAAAAAAATAGAGCTATAAAATACAAGGTGAAGAAAGTATATTGTAGACATGTGATTACATGTAAAACAAAATAAAACTCTAACTTTAGTATTTGTAAAAGCTAATACATACATTTTAATTTCCTTGTATTGATTGAATAAGTACAGAACATAAAGTAACTGAAAGATGTAAACTTAAATAAATGCATAAGAAATGGACTCCATAAAAGATGTAAATAAATATATAATTTAAAAATATATATATTATTATTATTCTAATTAAATAAATAAATAAGTTAAATCTATAAATTTATATTTTATATTATTTTGAATAGAATTAAAAAATTGTAATATTATTAAATTTATAAAAAAATTGATATTATTGATTACTTTTCTATACATAATTATTGATTAAAAATCTCTACAATTTTTTAATGGTGGATATACAAAAATATTTTTTATTTTAATCGAATAAATTGCTAAATTGCATCAACTAGGATGCATAAATAAAAGTAAAAACACTAGAAATCAACAATGCAAATCTAAAAAGTAAAAATCATTTTACTCTCTCAGGGATTTTGACACACCTAATTAACAAACTTAATGTCTAATCAATTGTAAAACAAATAGGACGTAAAAAAAAAAAAAATACTAGAAAACAACATTGCAAACCTAAAAAATGTACACAAATTGAACAATGCAAAAAAACTACCTTCAAATTACAACAATTGAAGTGAAGAATATTGCAGGCTTTGCTCAAAACTATAATTTGAATAAAATATTAATAAAATGGATGTGAATAAATATTACATGTCCTTATGAAAACTAAGATTCAAAGGAAAAATTAAAAGAATTGAAGTGAAGAAATATTTCACGCCCTACTGAAAATGAATCTAAAAATTAAAAAATTAAAAAAACTAAATTGCAAATGATTACAAGCCTAAAACAAAACAAAATATTCCTCTTGTCACACCTATGGTTGACCTCATATGGCTGCTTTGAATGTGAGAGAAAATAATCCACAAAGGAAATCATTTGTGGGCCAACTAAGATTTTATAAAGTAATAAATTTGAATGGCCTAAAGGACATCAAGTAATCCACAAAACAAATCATTCCTTCTCTCACGCCTAAAACAACTTTTCGGTAAATAAAAACATAAAATATTAGTTTATGTAGTGGAGATAATATTATATCATTTTTCATAAGGTATGAAGATAATACCTGTAAAACTTGTCCTAATATCTATTTACTCCTGTTTGAAAAATTATAAACTAATATAACTAAGGAAAGTATAAATATATATGAAATTTGAATGAAAAAATCATAGTAAAAATATAATAAAATTAATATAATAAAAAATATATAAAATTCTAAAAGTTTAATAATCTAATAAATTTATGAAATTAATAAAATAATTTATAAACTTCAAATATCATAAACTATAAAAAATAATAAACTAATATAACTAAGAAAAATATGAATATATATGAAATTTGAATGAAAAAATCATAGTTAAAATATAATAAAATGAATATAATAAAAAATAATAAAATTCTAAAAGTAATAATCTAATAAATTTACGAAATTAATAAAATAATTTATAAACTTCAAATATCATAAAATTTGAAAAATAATAAACTAATATAACTAAGGAAAATATAAATTAAAATTATTGGAAAAAGTAGCGGTCAAATCATGCTGGAAGCAAAGCATAGATGTCGAAATAAATAGAAGGGATGAAGCCACTTGTCTATCTCACCGCAAAAAGAGTATTTATACCCTAGAATGCTAGAGGAAAGGAAAAATAAAACCCTAAAATGATTTTTTCCCATTATATTTTTTCCTAAAGACATTTTATGTGGCTTCACCATATCATCTGGATTGGGGAGAGAGGAAGCAATGGCGTGGATTTAGAGTTCCTGATGGCCACACAAATTTGCAACTTCAACAAGGTAGAGGATGAATCTAGAGATGGATGATAGGGATGACACAATGTAAATGAACTAGATGATAGAGAAGGATTTTTTGGGCGCTATAGACCATGAGTATAAATAGAAGTTCCACATAGGAGACGACCAACAAAGGTTGCAGATCGATTATGAATACACACTTGTTTGATAAACTCTCCTCTTTTCTCTTTTTTTGAAATTCATAAGTGTGTCTACTATTTTCCTTAACTTATATTTGATTGAATAGCTGAAGGAGTTATAAAGGATCGATGGGTAGACATGAAGCTCAGAGGGAGACAGATCTAGAAGAACAACCCAAGAAACCCATTTTGTGGAAGGACATAATGTGAACCATAGTTTTGATTTATCCTTTGTTTCTTTTCAAATCATTTAACCTAAATTTGCTATATCTTCCCAATACTCACTGTAGTAGGAAACCAGAACAACAACAATATTGAAAATAGACAAAAATGCTTTATTTTGTTTCATCAATTTTTTGTATAACATCTATTCCTCTTCTAGTGATTGGTCATGATTACAGGAGTGCAAGGAATCACAACCCAATTCTCTCCTCAATGAAATTTTTTGAGTTTAAATTCCATGATACCTATATGACTACAAAAATTATGGGGTAAAATAATGCCTAAATGAGAGCTTTCGAACAGAGTATGGACATCCAAGAAAACATAAAGGGTGGAAAATTTAAATATTTTTGTGAAGATTAGAACGGACAACCAGAATCATTGCCAGAATATATGGAATTGGAACAAAGATAAAGGAAACGGGTAGAAAAAATAAGTTATGCAAAGTAGCAAAAGTAGATTACATACTTGATTTTTTCTACAATGGCCTATAGTTTGCAATTTGTTCTTCTGCAATCCTTATCTTCAACAAGCTCTGTGAAATGGTTGTTCTCTGTAAAAGTAGTAGACGGTTACTATTTTTTATTCTTACAGTTACAGGTCTATTTATAGAAAGTAGGAGGCAATGGAAAATAGCTAGCAGTTATGGTGCATAAATTTGGTAAAAATATCCTATACCAAATGATGCTCTTGTATTTTGTATTGGTAGCCTTTCGGCTGTGTTTTTTTGACTATATACTTCATTTTTCTTCATGCTCAGTTGGTCTCGTTACTGCATTGTTAACTGCTCCAAACAAGGAAAACAAACCATCGTTCGCGGCCAAGGACGTTAAACAATTCTATTTGGACGAGAGTCCTAAGATTTTCCCATACAGAAAGTTAGTGCTCTACAATTTTAAGCATTCTCATTTTGTAGAATAGAAGAACAATTTAAAATTTATCGGCGACTAAGTTGTGAATGAATCCTCACCAGGGGACCTTTGGGTTGGTTGCGATCAAAATACGCTTTTTTCAGAGACCCCAAATATAATGGGCGTTATCTGCACGACCTCATTGAAGACAAGGTAGGTGGCATTGGATTCCACCAACTACTAACCAATGTAGTCATCCCAACCTTCGATACCAATTTAGAGCATCCCATAATTTTCTCTACTCTTGAGGTACTTTCTTTCTTCTTTATTTAATCAATTCTTTTAATACTATTCTTTGCAAATAAATAGATCGTCATTTGTACATTTGTTATCTACAAGCCAAACATGATATCTCAAAAGATGCATATTTATCAGATATATGCATTGCTACTTCGGCTGCGCTAACATATCTTCCTGCTCACTATTTTGAAACAAAATATTCGTCCGGCAAGCCCAGAAAATTCCACCTCATAGATGGAGGAGTGGCAGCTAACAATCCAGTAATACTTCTTCCATTCTCCCCAATACTTGTTAATTGCTACATAGCTACAACTAACTTGAATGTTTTCGACTGTACTTTCAAATAACATTTGCAGACTTTAATTGCTATCAACGAGGTGACAAAAGAATCCCTCACCCACCCGAAAGATTGGGTATCCCTAAGCAAAGCAAAGGTGAATTAATTGAAGGAATAAACTTTATTCTGACTCGGTGATTTCAACATTTATATAAGATTAGCATTTTTCCATCACACAGCTCTTACTTCCTTCAATATTTGTCTGTAATGGTAGTCTTGGGTTGAACTAGGATTTCAACATTTGTTAACGGCTCTCATTTTTCAATCAGGACAATAGAAAGATTTTTGTCCTATCTCTTGGAACTGGGTACAAAACGGCATCACACGAAGCCAGTAAAGTTAAAAAGTGGGGACGGTTGGGATGGGTTCGTCAGAAAGATCTGGTCCCAATGGTCGACATTTTTAAGCAATCAATTTCCGATATGGTGGACATTTATGGTTCCTTAGTCTTCCAATCCGTTCAGTCTGGAAAGAACTATCTCAGAATTCAGGTATGTTAATTTCTTCTTCTATAGAAATTTTTTACCCATTAATTTTAAAGTGGTTTTTACAATACAAGTTCATTACCCATAAACTTTAAAGTTGTCTTTACCCATATATTACTTTATTTTAGGAAAATCAATTGAAGGAAGACGCAGCCTCTGTTGATATCTCTACTCCGGAAAATCTCAAGGAACTTGTAAAGATAGGCAATAATCTCCTGACAAAGCCGGTTTCCAGACTCGATTTAGAGAAGGGATCGTTTGTGGCAGTTCATGATGAGGGTACCAACAGCGATGCGCTGATGAGGTGAACATCTATAGAAAACAAAAGAAAGAATCACAATTCCTGTTCATTCAATTATAAATGAAAAACAGAGAAAGTATTATTTGATGTTTTGAATATTAATGATGGTTTCGTGACTTTCGAGCAGGTTTGCAAAGGAACTCTCGGACGAAAGGAAGTTGCGAATCTTGAGATCATCTGCCAATACAGCTTATAATCCTATGCCAGAACTTTAATCGATTTCTTCGGTAAAGTTTATTCTATAAGGACTTCAACGCAAACGCCTGATTGATGACCCTTTTGATACCTGTTTCTGTTTGGTTTCTTCCTTTTTACTGTTGGTCAGCTTTTTCTTCTGATGTGCTGTTGCATCCCGTTGAAATAAATTTCTTTGGTTCTGGATTATGTTTAAATCTGCGAGCAGTGGTTTCGTTGTTATTTTCTTCTAAAACATCGAAACCTTGATGCACAGGGGTTTTGGCTCCTTCTAAATGAAAGAAATCATCAAAGCATTGTAGTTCTTTTAACTTAATTTCCTAAACTAGATAGAGAGAATGAAGTGAAAATATTTTTTTAATTTAAAGTTAGAAACATAATATTTGTAATAAAATTTATTTTTATAGAAGTTATTTGAAGAAAATAGTTTTTATTTTGTATTGATTGTTAATTTGTAGTTACAAAAAATATTCTTGTCATTGATTTTTGGTCAAAACATCTAATTAACCTTTTATCATTAAAATTACACAAACCAATGCTTCTGTACATAGGAAATGCCACTTGCAACACAGATGTAGATAACATTGGTATTTTAATGTTCGAAGTCACTTACAAGAGGAGGTTCATGGATGCCTTTGTTGATGCTGCCTAAATTGTACTAGTAGAGTGGGTGATAGAATTGCATGGTAGAGGGAAGCTTATAAATACAACTAATCCTAACCATTGTGGTAAATACATTGAAGATGAGATGGAGAGAGTAGTGTATTATACCCAAGTACAAGAGTATCTTATGAATTGACAGTTTAGTCTCTAAGAGACATCCAAAGTTTCAATCATATTATTCATTATTTAGTAGAGGTTTCATTCTCGACTATTAGTTGAGGGTGCTAGAAAGGGGATGGGTATTCATCTTGTATCTAGGCTTGTTGACAAAAGGATCACTTATTCATAAAGCTATCATCATTTGATTTCAACTCTTAATAGTGTGGACATATTTTATGATTCTAGACTATAGATGGTTAAATTATAAATTTACTTTTTTATGTATGTATATATTCTTGATAGACAATTCAAATGAATCTTGGGAAACATATGGACCTCCTCCTATAAACAATTATTCAATGTCTTCAAGGAAGGAACATAAGCTTTTGATTGTTTATAATGATATCTCACCAAATAAATACATGGTGGACATAAAAATCAAGTAAACGATATAATTTGAAAAATCAAATGTTCAAGGTCAAGGTTTATATTAGTAGCATTTTATTTTTTTCCTTTACATATTGTAACTTTCTATTACAAAGTTGATCATTTGTATACCTAATAGAGATACTAGTTACATACATACATACATAGATACTGAAACAAAGAAAATGACAAGAATCCTAGGTCCTTAATGCAAAGAACCTAGGATTAATTATGGGGCCTATTTCTAGGGTTTCATTAAAGAGGGAGACCAACAATGTGCATACATGTACTATCAACCATGAAGGTGAGCCAATCAGATCTGTATCTCCTTCTTTTGACCCTTAGGAATGAACTGGAAATGATTTAGAATCATTAACCTAATTAGATAATATGACCTAATATGATAAATATAATATTCTAGAAAGACACATACTAAAATAATAATTTGCAAGAATATCTAAGAAGTACTGAAGATTGTGCACTTATCATAAAATGTTTGATCTGGCATCCAAAAGGGGACTCAAATAGCTAGGGATGTATAGGTCTTTGATAGGAGGTCCTAAAATTTATTTTGTAATCCTTTGATGTTGGATCTGAGCTTCTGACTCCTTGTTGCAGAGTTGTTAGAATATCATTAGATAATTTTGTAAGTGATTTTTCATGGTTTAACAACTTACAGGGCTTTGAATGCAACAATGGATAACTTGCCTTCAATCCTCTTGAAATCTATGGTCAGCTAGATATAGGGGCTTGCCTCAGTCAAACCACATGTAAGTGTTTTCACTTCTACAATGGCAAATTGTCAATGATAGAAATGATAAATCAAAGGAAGGAATGATGAAATCACAAAGTTTTGCAACTCACCACCCCACAATGGCTTCCTTGAAGGACTGAATTGATGCACATCACCTCAAGGACTTGGATCTTGCATGCTCAAATGCTTTGGAGACCTACAAAAGTGTTTTCCTTCACAAAACAATGATATCCTAAAAACACATAAACTTTCACATGATGCTAGATCTTGAATTACTACAATAGATCACTAAAAATCTTTCCCTTGACTTGCTTTTGAATGCTCTTCACAATATTATTTTCAATATAGAGTTTGTTAGATTTCAAATGATGCAAAAACTAGGTATATATATGCAATTGTGCTAATTTCCGAAAAATTAGATTCCAAAAACCGACACTTAAAATTTAAATGTTGAATGTTGAATTTTTTCCAACATATTAAAAATTGGTTCGCGGAAAGATAGGGGCACCCATACGCCCATGGGTGTATGGGCCTTGACCTTATCTTCCAAGATATTAAGTGTTGGGAGAAAAATATTAGTTTCTTGCATTTATTCAATGCTTGCAATCCTTCAAAAAACGATAAAAATAGGCCTTGAAATGCATAATTTAGGAAATTAGGTGCTCAATTAGGACAAATAAATAATGGGGGAAAAAATATAATGTGAAATTGTCAAGGGCTCCAATTTTCGACACTATACATACATGCACATATATATACATGATTTTTATAGCTAATAGAGATTAGGTATACAAATGGTCAACTTTTTAAAATGAAGTTACAATTTTTAAATGATAAATTGAAAAGGATACTATTATTAACCTTTCCCTTAAATGTCCTCTTTTCTTTTTATTTCTATCCTAATACCTTTGTCCATTATGTATTTCTCTGGTGAAATAGAATTATAAACAATCAAAAGTTTATGTGCCTTCTCTAAAGACTATGAATTCTTTATAAGATGAGACCCATATGTTGTCCAACATATTTAAATAATGTACAAATAACTTATGAATGATATTTTCAAATTCAAATCACTTGCATTAAACTCTATAACAATACCCAACTTTCATCCACATGAAATACTTTGAAATCCATACACTACCCCCAATATACAAAAGCAAATGGAACATTTAAACATTAAAAATATATATATTAAACACCCAACCTAGAATTATAGATGATCTATAAATTAAAAAATGAAGGTGTCAATTTGTTTGACCTTCACACATAGAGTTGACTAGTCAATCGAATTTTCTTTCTTCTCGAAAAACTAAAAGAAGAAGAAAAAAGTGGATTGAAATTCAATAATAATACCAAAAAATCATAGCCTCTTTATTCAAACACGAGAATAGAAGAAAAAGTGAGTTGGAATTCAGAAAGATTTTAATCCATTGCCAGATGCAACTCAATAGAAATGGTTAAGGAATCAAAGCCTCGATTTTCTAGGCAATTCAGAGCATTAAACAAAAACTCTGTAACGTATCTTCTCTATCGAAACACATTGTAAGTCAAGAAGCCTTGAATAGTGCACTCTTTTGGCCCTCTAAAAAAATAAGTCATCAATGCCCATGAGGATGACTGTTGAATAGATTAGCATTTCAATTTTTTCTGCAATGTTAGTTTTTAAAAATTTTTACTCATTCCAGCTGTATTAGCCCCGACATAGCTAGATGCCATCCTCTGCAAAGGTCCTCTTCAGCGCGGAGGTGCGTGGGAGGGAATTTTAAGTGTTCTTTTTTCTTAAAGCATATTATATAGAAAGGCGTACATGCACTACAATTTACAAATTTAAATCTTTTAATTAAGTCAATTTTTATAAAAATAGATTATTATATCAATTATTATTTATTAGTTTTTTAACTAGTTATTATTCAATTAATATTGTAACGATAAAGATTAATAATTATATGACATTGGTTTTTTGTCAAAAAAAAAATTATATTAATTTTTAATTTCAAAAAAATTACATATAGATTATCAAACAATAACAATTGGCATCCATAAAATTAAAACTCATTGTCTGTAGGATTGAAAAGATATCATCAATCAAGTTCAAACAACCTACACTTAAACAAATACTATCAGCCCAAATCAGTTTGAAGAATCATTGAAAATAGTGAATAATGAATTAAAGATAGAGATTCTCAATTCATAACATTTTAGTTATGATAAACATCAAATGCTTATTTTTCCAAATAGCCAATAACAAAATTCCACCTTTTAGGAACATAAATAGAAGAGATGCATTGAAATTTCTAGATGGATGGAGGATTTACTTCATGTACAAAGTGAACCTCCAAGAAGACTTTGAAACTTTCTATTATTTGAAATGAAAACCAAAACCATGGAATCCATCTCACATATAGCATTTTTTCCAACCTAGTTCATAATCATTTGACATTACTGCTAGGACATCTCAAACCTCCATTTGATTATTAGTACCAATCCCTATAGCTGAATGAAAAAAGAAGCGAATTGAATCAAAATTATCTCTGCCAACTCCAATCTTACAACTTTCAAATTGCCTCATGAAGAACAATTACATTTTTTTTTTAAACACAATGGAGTAGGAGACCATTTACTAGTTATATTCACTTTATTCAAATATTTGATGCTAGAACTAAGGATAGTGGAAATATTTAAATACCCCAAATATAACTAATTTCAAATTATATATTTAGGATGGACTCCCACATTGTAAAGCATTTATCTAGTAAATTTTCTATAACTAAATCTAAACATTTTTCCAAATATACCTAATAAGACTCTTATATCTAATTATTTATTTCACAAAATAGGACCTAAATCCTAGGAAAATAGAAAAGTAAAGGTCAAATTAGGAGGTTGCTCCATGCTAGCCAACAAAATAGTTATAGAAGTAACATGAAGAAATACTTGATTCCAAATATATCGTTGCCCCACCAAAGGCCTTTAAAAAATGAGCATAGGAATAAAGGACGAGATGCACACTCCTTGCTAACTACATCGAAAGAAGATTCAGAAGGACCTTGGGAAACCTATTTTTCTTATGTTGTTCCAAGTAAAAGTATATTTTGACTACGAAGCCAAATAAAGGATTTACACATTGACAAAAAAAATTGTCTCATATTTTTTACCAAAAGATAAAATCACACACCCACTATTGTCATGTTCTAAGAATTAGTACCCACATAACACCAATAAACCCTATTTGGATCTACGATGTGGGAAAAAGGGTTCTAAGATCTAAATCACACTTCCTCCTACATTACATTAGAGAGAACCAAAATTGATCACATACACCCACTTGGCTACTAACCTTAATGGAAGAGACAAAATGATGGATAAAGGTTTTGATTCTTCTTGGGGTGATGATATTGATTTGATTATACAAATATATGTCTAGGTCAACTATGAAGATACAATAAACTAATGTAAATATGAATAATTGTAGAAGTTAAACACAAAAATGAACAACAAAATAAGAAGGTGTAGAGATAGAGAAACCTGGAATGGAAATTAGGCTACAAATTTCTTCGATAAGGGTAGTGGTACCCTAGACTTGTAGATCTCAAGAATCAATGAATAGATCTCATAGGGTCCTAGTCTATAGGTTCTTTCTTCCTAGAATCATCTTTGGGAGTTCTTTTAGTTTTATAAATTAATATAAATTATCTTTTTCCCTCCTAAAAAAATCTTTATATTACAATCTTATTTTATGAGTAACAATTGCATATGTATTTATGTCAATTAATATTTGATTAATTTATATATTTAAATTTTGTATGAACATATGTTATACTGATTTTGTAGAGAAATAATATATAAAAATTATACCATATCACAATATTGACAATAAATTTTATATATTTGAACTTTTCATACCTACCATTATCTCGATAAGACATATTATGTTTATTTCATATTTTTAAACCAAACAATAACTATATCCATGACTATAAATATATTAACATTACAATTATAATTAAATAATTAATAAACATCTATTACGTTTTAAACGTATTTTAATTTTTAAATAAATAGTGATAGATCCTACTATCGGTTCCTCTCCATTACCTGCCCTGGAAAGTACTTGGAAAAAATTGTTTCCATCATAGAGGTCTTATTTTATTCAATATTAGCCTATAATCGTAGTACTGGATTGAACTAAGAGGAACGGCAATCCTGAAAAAGCTATGTCCATGACCATAAATATTTAAACACTACAATTATAATCGAATAATTAATAAACATTATTATATTTTAAACCTGTTTTAAGATTTTAAATAATTGCATACAGTTCCCATTTTTTTAGTTTATATACCCACTAGTTTGTATAGGATTCCGCGCCCCTATCGAGCCCTCTCCACAATATGCCCTGAGAACTACTTTGGAAAATTGTTTCCATCAGAGAGCTCTTAATTCATTCAATATTTGCCTGTAATCGTTGTCGTGGGTTGAACTTAGAGGAATGGCAATCATGAAAAAACTGTCACCCACTTATGGAAATATGATCACCATTCTTAGCATTGACGGAGGAGGCGTCCGGGGAATTATCCCTGCAACTATTCTTCAATTTCTTGAGGAAAAGCTTCAGGTATTTATTTCTATCTGATCCAGCCCATTACATATTCTAAATTATTTCTACTGTGCTTACTGTTTTTAAGCCTTTGTTGCAGTAAAATTAACTAGAATTTGTGCACAGAAATTCGATGGTCCAGGCGTCAGATTAGTTGATTATTTCGATGTCATGGCGGGAACAAGCACAGGAGGTCTCGTTACTGCATTGTTAACGGCTCCAAACAAGGAAAACAGACCTTTGTTCGCGGCGAAGGACGTTAAACAATTGTATTTGGACGAGAGTCCTAGGATTTTCCCATACAGAAAGTTAGTGCCCTACAATTTTAAGCCTTTTCATTTTGTAGAATAGAAGGACAATTTAAAATTTATCGGCGACTAAGTTGTTGAATGAATCCTCACCAGGGGACCTTTGGGTTGGTTGCGATCAAAATACGCTTTTTTCAGAGGCCCCAAATATAATGGGCGTTACCTGCACAATCTCATTGAGAAAAAGGTGGGTGACATTCGATTCCACCAACTACTTACCAATGTAGTGATCCCAACCTTCGATACCATGTTAGAGCAGCCTATAATTTTCTCTACTTTTGAGGTACTTTCTTTCTTCTTTCTTTAATCAAATTCTTTTAGTACTATTCTTTGCAAATAAATAGACCGTCCTTTGTACATGTGTTATGTACAGGCCAAACATGATATCTCAAAAGATGCAAAATTAGCAGATATATGCATTGCTACTTCGGCTGCGCCAACATATCTTCCTGCTCACCATTTTGAAACAAAAAAATCGTCCGGCGAGCCCAGAGAATTCAACCTCATAGATGGAGGAGTGGCCGCTAACAATCCAGTAATACTTCTTCTATTGTCCCCACTACTTGTTGATTGCTACCCCCCACTCCCCAGTATTTATTGATTGCCACAATTAACTCTAATGTTCTCGACTGTACTTTCGAATAACATTTGCAGACTTTAATTGCTATAAACGAAGTGACAAAAGAATCCCTCAACCACCCCAAAGATTGGGTATCCCTAAGCAAAGCAAAGGTGAATTAATTAAAGGAATAAACTTTATTCTGACTTGGTGATTTCAACATTTATATATGAATAGCATTTTTCCATTAGAGTTCTTACTTCATTCAATATTTTCCAATCAGGACAATAGAAAGATTTTGGTCCTATCTCTTGGAACTGGGTACAAAACGGCATCGTACAAAGCCAGTGATGTTAAAAAGTGGGGACGGTTGGGATGGGTTCGTCAAAAAGATATGATCCCAATAGTTGACACTTTTATGCAATCAAGTTCCGATATGGTGGACATTTATGCTTCCTTAGTCTTCCAATCCTTTCAGTCTAAAGAGAACTATCTCAGAATTCAGGTATACAAATTTCTTCTTCTACAGCAGGTTATTACCCATTAACTTTAAAGTGGTCTTTACAATAGAAGTTCATTACCCATAAACTTTAAAGTTGTCTTTACCCATACATTATTTTATTTTAGGAAAATGAATTGACGGGAGACGCAGCCTCAGTTGATATCTCTACTCCAGAAAATCTTAAGGGACTTGTAAAGATAGGCAATACTCTCCTGACAAAGTATGTTTCCAGAGTCGATTTAGAGACGGGATCGTTTGTGCCAGTTTATGATGAGGGTACCAACAGCGAGGCATTGATGAGGTGAACATCTATACAGAGCAAGCGAAAGGATCATTCTAAATTGTTGTTCATTCCATTATGAAATGAAAAACAAAGAAAATGTTAAATTGAAAAGATTTCTAGATTCGATTGTGTGTTATTTTTCTTTTTAAAAAAAAAAAATTGTGAAAATTTATTATGTCTGAGAGAAAGTGTTATTTGATGATTTCATTATTAATGATGGTTTCGTGACTTTCGAGCAGGTTTGCAAAGGAACTCTCGGACGAGAGGAATTTACGAATCTCGCGAGCATCTGCCGATACAGCTCATAACCCTATGCCAGAACTTTAATCAATTGTATAAGAACTTAACCGCGTGAATCAGCGTGATTGATGACCTTTTCGATACCTGTTTCTGTTTGGTTTATTCCCTTTGCTGTTGGGGAGCTGTTTTCTTCTGATGTGTTGTTTCATCCCGTTAAAATATATTTCTTTGGTTCTGGATTATGTTTAATTCTGAGAGCAGTGGTTTCGTTGTTATTTTCTTATTAAAAAAAGTCAAAATGTTAATGTAGAGGGTTTTTGGCTCCTTCTAAATTAATTAATTTTAATCAAAATAAAATGAAACAAATCTATAAAGGATTCTAATTCTTTTAACTTATTTTTCAAGAACAGATAGAAAATTCATTTCAATTGATTAAAATCAAAATTAATCAATCCGTTGATAGAATAAAATGAAATGCAAATAATTTTTTACATTTTTATTTAAAACATAATATTTTAAATAATAATTTTAATTTTTCTTTCTATATATTTTTAAGAGATTATATTCAATGAAATACAAAATCATGTCTTCTTTTTAATTTATTTCACAATAAATTTCAATTTGTTATATTAAAAAATAAATTATATGATTTTTCGTAGACTACAAAATTTATATTATTATTACGATTTTCTCTTATGTCATATCTATTTGAAATTGCTTTGAAAATTGTTGGAGAGTATTAATTTGACCCAACTAAGTCAAGTTGACCATCTAATGTAGAACCTTCCCAATAACCATCTAGACGTTTCTTTGTTGACCCGAAGGATTTTTTTCACATGTTTTGAATATGTTCTAGATAGTTCTAAACTCTTCTTTAAAAGAGGCATCATGTAATGGGTTTTGGCAAGATGGAAGTGATCATAAGAAATGTTGTAGCATTTTGGCATATGTAATCAGTGATTAGTGAGATGTGCATCAACACAGAGGATTTTTGGTGAATCAATTTTGTGTTTATTTTTGAGTTTATGTGTTGGATCTGTATTCCATCCACCTCCTAGCTCTGATACCACTTTTATGGTGGACAGAGGAAGTAATTTCTATTGCTTGAATAAAACGACTACATCTTCCTCTATTAATAGAGGTCTGCAGAACAATCCAAAAATAATAACGTGCATGAAAGGAGGTCGGTGGTAGAGGCCTCTAGAATGACGTTGGGATGTTTATGTTTTAAATACTCAACATACAGAGCTAGGGTAGTTGGGATTATAATCTCCAACAAAAACTATTATTATCATCCTCAAAATTATTTTTTCTTGTAAGATGATGGGTTAAATCAATATGAAAACTACTTCTACTATCAAATGATTACTCTTGTCTAAATAATAGATCGATGTGGTATATTTTTTATAGAATTTACGTGAAGAAAATAATCTTTAATTTGCATTCATTGTTAATTTGTAGTTAAAATAGTTATTAATGTCATCATTTTTTTTCAAAATATCTAAGCATCCTTCTACCATTAAAGCTACTCAAATCAAAGCTTCTAAACATACAAAAGGCCACTTGCAACACAAATATATATAGCATTGGTATTCTAAAGTTGGAGGTTGCTTACAAGAGGAGGCACATGGATGCCTTTGTTGATTCTTCCTATATTGTACAAGTGGAATGCATGGCAAAGGGAAGCTTATAAATGCCACTAATCCTAACCTTTGTGGTAAATACATTGAAGATGAGATGGAGAGAGTAGTGTATTATACCTAAGTACAAGAGTATCTTATAAATTAACATTTGAGTCTCTGGACACATCCAAAATTTCACTCATATTATTTATCATTTAGTAGAGGTTTCCTTATCAATTGTTAGTGGAGAGTGCTTGAAAGAGGATGGGGATTCATCTTGTATCTAGACTTGATGACAAAAGGATTACTTAATCATAAATCTACCACCATTCGGTTTCAACTCTTAATAGTGTGGACACATTTTAAGATTTTAGACTATAGACGGTTAAATTATAAATTTACTTTGTTGTGTATGTATACTATTGATGGGCACTTTAAATACATGTTGGAAAACATATGAGCCTCCTCCTATGAACAAGCATTCATAGTCTTCACTGAAGGAACATATGCTTCTGATTGTTTATAATGTTATCTCACCAAAGAAATATATAGTGGATAGAGAAATCAAGATAACAATTTAATGAAAAATAAGATGTTCAAGATCAAGCTTGATAGTAGTAGCATTTTCGATTTTCTATTTAAAAATTGTAACTTCCTATTAGAAAGTTGGTCATTTGTATACGTAATAGAGATCTACTATTTATATGCATACAGAGATACATACATGATTTTTGTAGCTAATAGAGATTAGACACACAAACAATCAACTTTTTAAAGGAAGTAACAATTTTTGAAATCGTAAATTGAGAATGTTACTACTATAAACCTTACCATTAAACATCTTTTTTTTCTTTCGATTGTCATCCTAATACCTTTGTTCACTATGTATTTCTTTAGTGAAATAACATTATAAGAAATCAAAAATTTATGTGCCTTCCCTTAAGACTATGAATTGTTTATGAAAGGAAGAGGCTCATATATTATCCAACGTATCTGAATAATGTGTAAATGACTTATGAATGAAACTTTCGAATTCAAATCACCGATATTAAATTCTATAACATAATTTTCTTTTAAAAATAAAAATAAAAATTCACGCTACCCAACTTTAATCCGCATGAAACACTTTGAAATCCATACACTACCCAAAATTTAAAGAAAAACCAAATGAAACATTAAAACTTTAAAAATATATATATGACACCAAAACTAGAATTATAGATGATATACAAAATAAAAAATGAAGGTGTCAATTTGTTTGACCTGCACACATAGACTTCACAAGTCAATCAATTTTTCTTCTTTATCGACAAACTAAACGAAGAAAAAAAATGGATTGAAATTCAATAAAAATACCAAAAAATAAAATATCCTCTGTATTGAAACACGAGAATAGAAGAATAAGTGAGTTGGAATTCAGAACGATTTGAGTCCATTGTCACATGCAACTCAATAAAAATGCGTGTGGAATCAAAGCCTCGATATTCTAGGAATTTCAGAGCATTAAACAAACCCCTTAACATATCTTCTTTCTCGAAACACATTGTAAGTCAAGAAGGTTTAATTACTGCACTCTTTTGGGCCTAAAAAAATCAGTCATCAATGCCCATGTCGATGATTGTTGAATAGATTAGCATTCCAAAATTTGTGTGCCCTGACATAGCTAGATGCCATCCTCTATCCAGGGCCTGGTTCGGCGCCGGGGTGTGTGGGAGTGAGTTTTAATTTAAAAGGTTTTATTTTATGAGTTTGAATTGTCAATTTTATAAAAAAATTATTATATCAATTATTATTTTTTAGTTATCTAATTAGTTATTGTAAATTATAATTTGAACTATATATAGTGAAGGGGATTGATAAATATGTGATTTTTTTGATAAAAAAGAAATTTATATTAATTATTTATTTCAAAAAAATTACATATAGATTTCCAAAGAATAATAATTGAAACTCATGACATAGAAATCCAAACAAGTTTACTACAAGCTCACCACCTCTAGGATTGAGAAGAAACCATGAATCAATGGTCAAATGACCTAAACCTAAAAAAAGACTATCAACCCAAATCATTTTGAAGAAGCATTGGAATTGTAAAGAATGGGTTGAAGATAGAGATTCTTAATCCATAACATTTTATTTATGATCAACATCAAATGTGCATTCAGCCAAATAATTAGTTCAACAAAATTTCACTTTCTAGGAACATGAATCAAAAAGATGCATTCCAATTTCTAGATAGATGAAGAATTTACTTAATGTATAAAGTGAACCTCCAAGAAAACTTTGAAACTTTCTATTATTTGAAAGGGAAATGAAAACCATGGAATTCATTCAAATATAACATTTTTCCAACCTAGTTCACAAGCTTTTTCCATTGCCACTAGGACACCTCAAGCCTCCATTTCATTACTAGTACCAATCCCCATAGCTGAGTGGAAAAAGAAGTCAATAGAATCAAAGTTCTCCCTCCCAATTCCACCAATCTTACATCTCTCAAATTGCCTCATGAAGAGACAATATTTTTTAAAAAAAATCCCAATGGAGTAGGAGACCATTTACTAGCTCTATTCATCTTATTCAAATATTTAATGCTAGAACTAAGATTAGTGGAAATATTTAAATACCCCAAATATGAATTATTTAAAATCATATTTTTAGAAGGAGGGACTACTATGTTTTTGAAATAGATAAGTAGGGAAGAGCCTTGATCCCAAAAAAATAAACAACTGGGATGAACTACCCAACAAAACAGACTGGCCAAACACAGCCACCAGTTAAAAACAATAGGGAGAGAACAACAAAAACAAACAAACCAATAACAAGGAGCTACCAGTAGGAAACAACCTAGCAACAAGGAAAAAAACTCAATCCCCTGAGCTAGGAACCAAAGCCACCAAGGGCTTGTTACATAAAATATTGGCCTTCTTGGAATTCTTCTTTCGTTACACAACCATCCTAGATGAATCTGAAACAACATTAATTGGAATAGAAGGGGAAGAATCCCCTTTAGAGTAATAAACAAGTGGAGCAAAATATGCTTCAGGTGAATCATATAAGACCGAGGACAAAGTAGTAGGAATTGAAGTTAAACCGACATTGTTCAAAAAGGGGGCAGTAGAGGACTCGAGAGATGCAACACACACTTCATGTGGAGCAACCAAATTTGGAACCAACATAGAAGAAACTACCAAAGGAATGACACCATCAACAGTATTAAACTTCTACAGAGAAGGAGAAGGAGGCTCCTAACTATCAGAAGAAGAATTAGCATTAGGGTACACTATTAAATTCTCATGAAGAGAATTTATCTAGTAAATTTTCTATAATTAAATCTAAAACATTTATCCAAATATACCCAATAAGGCTCTTATATATGATGATTTCTTTCAAAAAAATTGACTTGTATCATAGGACAATAGAAAGTAGAGGTTGAATTAGGAGGTTTCCCCGCTAGCCCAAAGTTTAGTTATAGAGGTAACATGAAGAAAAGGTTGATTCCAAATATACCACCACCCCAACAAAGGTCTTTAGGAATTGAACATTTGAAGAAAGGGTGAGATGCACATTCCTTGCTAGCTCCAAAAAAAGAAGATTTTGAAGGACTTTCGAAACCTATGTTTCTTATTATGTGCCAATTGAAACTAGTGGGACTTTTAAAAATTTGTCACAATCTTGCCTAGTTTGGGCATTCCTATTTACCTTTTGTGGTGGGAAGTCTAATGTTTAGGGTTTAGGGTTTTTTGTTACCCATGATAAAATTAATTGGTGCCTTCTAAATCCTCATGTTATATTTTAGCATTGACCTATTATTGGGGGTTACCGGTCTCTTAAGTCATCTGATTGAGCCTATCTTTCATGTTGTTACAGGCCCCTTTCCACCTGACCTATCAGTTTTCACTTTGCCACTTGGGCCTAAATTTTTGTGCCTCCAAGGATTTTATCGATTGGCCCCACTGTTACAATTATTTTCTTATGCAGTTTGGCAAATCGTCCGATCATAGGTTCTGATGAGGATCGTTCCTCATAGACCTCGCAAGGTTTTCTGTTGATGTCACTAAAGTGGTGCGAGGTGTGTGAGATGTCACCATTTGTCAAGTATGGTAGAGTGTGGCCCTATCTTGATGCTCCAGAAGTGACAAGTGGATATCTTTTCAATGGTGGGTATTAAATGACGAGGATTAATGATGATCATCCCTCGCAAGCCTCGCATGATTGGATTAATGTTCTTGGAGGTACTGTGAGGTTTGTGAGACAGTGACACATGGCTTGGCTCCACGGAACAAAGGGGTTGGGTGGGGCCTACTACTCGATCATGGGTTCCTGATTGCAAGGGATGTGATTAGTTGTTGGTTTTCCTAGGCAGTGATGTAGATTTTTCAATGATCATTGACTCAATCTGAGTCGTCTGACTTGCCAGGTCTTTTCACATTGACGGTTTGAATTCAAAAGGTGAGTGTTCATCCGTGTGAGGATTTTTGCGCTTTGCAAGTTATTTTTATTAATGGCACGGGTTTTTCAGTGGATTTCCTCCTGATATCCTTGTGTGTGAGTTGAATCCACCTGATAATGCAATGACGGGTTGTACACCATTTTCCATAAGCCTAGGAATTATTTTGTGGTGACAACTTTAGCCACTCATCGCTCGCATATTCGTACTACAATTTGGGCAAATAATATTCCCTACACTGGTTTTCTCTATAAATACTTGGTAATTTGCTCATTAGTATCATCGCATTTTGAGTTTGTTTGTTTGCAGGTGATTGATTTGCTTGTTGAGTTTGAACTAGCATTTTCAATGGATAAGGCTGTAGTATGACGAAGTGCCAGAGTGGGTGCAAGAAATTTGCAACGGAAGGAGGAACAAACTGTTCCTGATACTCTTGGAATAGTTGCCTGAGGAGTGGATAAGTGGTCTAGATGTTGCACATCCCCTGTTGTGTTCTCTTCAAGCTCTAGTGGTGATGGGTCTGAAACTATTTCGGACTATCGTTGCTTCCCCGTAGCCTTGACTAAGCTCGTTGGGGTGGACAAGGAGGTCCTTACAGTTTCTCCAATTACTGCAATGGCACCGTGTAATGTTGTTGGGTCTAGTGTTGGTATTGGCAAGAGTAAGGTAGTGGTGTCGCTTCACACTGAAGTGAGAACCAGGAGCAGTCGCTTGTACCAGGGTCGGGTGTCTTCTCATGATGTAGGAAAATGATGTGGGTTGCTGGGGTGGTGCTTTTTTTTTATTTTGGTTCGGTGATTTAGGTTTGATATGGACGTGCACATGGTTGGTGCAATGTTTTTTTTCTTTCTTTGGCTGGTTACAGGGGTGTAACCATTTTGATTCCTTGACTCATTTTATTGTTATTTCTGATGATGAGGAAGTTTTTGCGAAGTGAATCTGAATTTCATTTCGATGAAATTCATTTTGAAATGAACAATCGAGCTCGATCCTTGTCCCTCTCCTATTCTATAAAGAAGATTTCACAGCTCATTGTTGTGGTTAGATTTTTTGTGTCCTGAAGCTTAGAGTATGTACAGTTAGAATTATATTGTGGAATTTTGAAGGTTTTAACTAGGAAATCATTCTAGGTTGGTAATAGTACAAGATAAGCATGCTATTCTTTTGTAATTACTGATATTGAAACAAATCTAAAAACAATTAATACAATTGCTCTCTTGTGTATATATCATTGATTATGAATGGGTTTATCAATGGTTTATTCATTCAGTTTCAATGTTATATTTGAATGTGTAATTTATTTTCCTGCTTTAACTTATTGAGTTAATCAACTGCTTGAAAATGAGTTACAAGTTTGTGATAATATGCTCAAGATTCATCAAGAAGTATTGTTTTAAAAAATTGAAAGATTTTTTAATGTAAAGCATTATGGTGATAAGTTCATAATATCTGGGTTATGTTTTATATGAGTCACGCCCAATGGACAAGGCACTGTATAGTTTGTTCAAGATCCTTTTGGAAGTGCAGGACTGTGGCTCTAAGTGATGTGATTCAAGATCTGAACATTTTAAAAAATCAATTCTTGTCTCTTCCGAGATATAAATCTTACATTACATTTGTTTTCCTTGCTCTAGATACTTCTTATTGTTCTTTGGTTTGCCAAAAACCATGGTAATTGTGCTCTAGTTGCGTTGGTAGGGAATGCATCTATGTGTAGAAGTATTTTTAAAGGCAAAAATTTTTTTTATGAAGACACTTAGTAAAACCCTCTGTTGGCACTCTCAAATTTTGCAAAATTTGAGGTGCCCATTTCGAGAAATTTGCTTCTGCACTTTTTGAACTACACCTGAGGGGTCAATCTGAGTGACCCACTTTGGAGAATCATAATTTGGGGCCTATTGATTTCCAAGTAGAACCCATTTGCAAACATGTTTGATTGACATATATGAATGTGCGTGTCAATTTTCAGCTTCCCACGATAAGTTT
This sequence comes from Sequoiadendron giganteum, assembly GCA_007115665.2. Classification (NCBI taxonomy): domain Eukaryota; kingdom Viridiplantae; phylum Streptophyta; class Pinopsida; order Cupressales; family Cupressaceae; genus Sequoiadendron; species Sequoiadendron giganteum. The sequence goes on from CM021108.1 coordinate 617,144,845, forward strand.
TGTCAGGGTTTCAAAAGGTGAAGCTGGAGGGTTTTTGCATTGTTCTGCTAAATGCAAATTGTCAGTTTTGCGAAACGGCCTCCTGTTTGAGCTTGGATTTTGCAACCAATTGACTATTATGTCAAAATGAATGTTGTTATGTGTTCTCCATACTTAAATGATCTCAGGTGGCCGTTTTTAGAACCTAATGATCTGATTTTCTATTTTTAGCAGATCAAAACCACATGTTTGCTTAGTTTCACATTTGCATTCTGGCAACCTTTCTGAGTGGTCAATTTTAATTGTTAATATCTTTTGATCAAAAATGTTTCATGGAGTTTCCTTTTGCACATGTGCTCAAGGTACCTTAATGAATGCATGTGTCTGATGAGAGCTCGTCGGGAGTTGTTTCACTATTTTTACAAATTGGTAGTTGAGTGAGTTTTAATTGTTTCAGAACAACTGTTGTTTCATAAAAGTTCAACTGAGGAATTTTGCCGATTAATATTTTTCACCTCATGATTTTTTTTGCTGAGTCGTTTGTTGCACTGCATTCCTGTAATGAATGTCTACATGTTTACAAGTTATTATTGCTCAGCGAGGTCATTTGACCAGTTTCCTAGATTGATTCCTGAGCCTACTTGGCCTATTTTGACCATTTTGCAAAAGTGCCAAAAAATAGATTTTGATGAAGACCCAGTTCGTGTTTTCACTTCAGATGTTTCAAAGTGCAGTGTCAAGTCAGTTGTGGGTAAAACTTGTTTGAAGACTAAATTCTTTTAGTCCAGCCACTTGGGGCCCGACATGCTTTGCATTGTCATGACACCATAAAAGTTGCAATTTTGCAAATGAGGGTAGCATTTCATTTGTAGTGACTCAGAAATTTATATGCTTACATCTGGTAGCAGGATGAACTACAAGGTGCTGGTATGATTTCTTTTGTTGTTATGCACTTCTGTAAATGCATGTGGGATGGAAAAGTCGTTGTTATAGTTGTGAGTACTCTATTGAATGTGCTAGTGAATTGTGGAATGATTTACATGGTGAATAACTTGATTGGCCAAGCGACTCTAAATTGCATGAGTATCTCAAAGCACATCTTGATTAAATGATTGTTTGAAGGCATATGTTGATATGCCAAGTTATCATGTGGTTTCTTCAAAAGGAAATATTCTCAGGGAAGGCATTATCATTGAGAAAAGGGGAAGTGAACGAAATAATCCATGTTGAGAAACCATATGCAATTCTTAGCGCCAACTATGAAGAGGCTCGATCCTTATTTCTGAAGAAGCTTGTCTTCAACTTATAATACCATTAATGAAGGTGATTTGTTAAGTCAATCAAAAAATGTGAAAGAGGAGTAATTTCCAAATCAATGTAATTGCAGGAAGAGTTTTTAAGGCCTCTTCTATGAACAGGGGCGTGGTAGCCTGCACAACAATATAGTATCCACCCACACCATGATAAATGCAGCTAATGCACAAAGTAGATGTATTAAAAAGGGCTTTGAGACTATCAGGCAAATGAAAAAGATGCTTTGGAGATGGGCATACACATCCATCAATTAAGGGAGGCTCGAGCTATTTTCAACAGTAACAAAGCACCATTTGAACACATGATGGAGGGCTCAAACCAGAGGATGGGAGGTCCGTAGCCATGGGTTTAGCTAAATGAGGCGAGTGCAGACCACTGCACAAATGTGGGGAATAGTGGGCGCAACCTTCTATCAAAAGCATTAGTGAATGCAATGAACAGGGTCGCGACCAACATTTGGAGGTGGGGCTCGAACCAAAGAGGAGGCTCACATGGCAGATAGGGGAGGCGTGGCTAGATTGTGAGAAGACAAAAACCTTAGTGGTGCGCGCGACTAGCATGTAGAGAGGCCCACACCAAACATGGAAGAGGGAGAGCGAGCAAATAGGGGTGAGAGGAGAAGGTATGATGGCGCGACTGGCAACATGGAGAGGCTACGCACAAAATAGAGTGTTGAAAGGACTTTAGAGAATTTCTTACAAATATCAGTTGACAGTGTCAGTCACACACTTGGAGAAGGAGGAGTAGGGGCACAACTAGTAGGTAAGGACACGACCTGCAACAAGGAGGCACAAGCCAGTAGGTGGAGGTGCGGCCTGAAGGTAACAAGCATCCATAAAAGCATGAGGAAGTTGCCGCCATGACCACCGCACGGAGAGAGCTCGAGAAAATGGGAGTGAGAAATAGAATTAGGCCAATAGGTGAAGAGCAAAGCAGAATCCAAGAGTGGAGATGGGGGTTCATCTGTAGCCAAATCTTCGTCCTTGGCCGCCATTTCGCAATCCCAAATTGCTCATGGGATATGGATTGTTATGGCACGAGGAGATGGAGAAATAAAATACAAACATTTAAAATTAAATGTTTTGGCTAAGCGTTGCCCGAGGTAATTTTTGATAGGGGAAAGTGGGAGCCTCTAAAATTAATATTAAATTTGTTTTCTCCACGGGTAATATTGGAAGGTGGGTCCAAGCGTAAAATTAAGTGGCACGGGTGTTCCAAAATGCCAAGTGAATTTTTTAATGGGGAACCCGATATATTAAGAGGATATGAGTAAAAAACATTTAAAATTAATTTTTTTGACTAAATATTGTCAAATGTTTAAATGGAGAGGTGGGGCTCGTTTCTTTTTCTCTCGGGTGCTGAGTTGAATTCTAAATGAAGTTTGAATAAATTAAAGAGCACCGGGGGAAAATAATTCATGAGAGGATTCATTTGATTTTAAAATGGAGTGTTTTAAAAGAGATTTTAAAACATTATATGCACATGAATAGGTGAATAAAGTTAAATATTTTATAATATGATTGTGTTGGGGTAAAAAGTGAATATGCAGAGTAAAATGCAGCAAAGAGTAGAAACAGAGATAAATGAATTTTCACAGGGGTGGAGATTTTTCCTTTCAACTCCAAGTAATGAGTCGAGAATGGACACATGGGCATATTTTTTGTTGAAGAATGAACTCGAGCACATGTTGTTTTGAAAACAAAATAATGTTTGTTACAGGGAAGGATGAAGATATTTTGCAGATTAGTGTTCAACAGTGGAGATGTTTCTAGATCGTTGTTCCTATTCAGATTTAGGGTTTCTTCTGGAATCTCTTCTCCTCTACTTAATTATTTTCTTCTCTCGAAGTTAGCAAGTTATCAAGTCGAAGTCTGGTGTGGCACTGCATAGAAAATTGTAAAATATGTAGTTATAGAGGCAATGCAAGTGGGTTTTGTGTCATTTTATTGTGGAATTTGAGTTTATTGGGATTTAGTGTTTCATAATAGTATTGGCATTTGAGTTTAACTGACAAATCCATGCTCATGTCTCTCCTATGTGCAAATGTATTTGAAGTTTGAATGAAATAATCAAGGGCTATTCTGTTCATCTCACTATTGTGGTGTGTGCAATTCTTGTTTTAGCTTTGATTCAAAGAATTAATTAAACTGGTTAATTGAGATTGCAGATTGATATGTTTTGTACAAGGATTTTGTTAGTATTATTGAGCTGAGGTACAAATTGGTGATATTGTAAGGCAATATGATCAGAGATATTATATGTTATTTGTTGAAATCTACTATGAACCATTAGGTGTTGGTGAATTTGACTCCTCCAATGGATATGGCACTGGTTTGATTTGCACTTGTTCTTTGTGATTCAGTGTTTGTTTGTGTTCACCTAGGGCTTGCTAGAATTTTAAACATAATGATTGTCTTTCACCATGAAGCTGTGTTGTAATTATCTCACACTCCAAATGGTTGATATTAATGATGAAAATCCAATTCAATTTAGTTTTATCCCATTTTGTTGAGCTATTAAATGAGATTATTTGTTTGAAGCTAATGATTGTTTATAATTTTGTTGTAGAAATTGTAAAATCATTAAGGGATCACCCTCCCGAGTCTTGCAGAGCCCAAAGTGTAGGAGGTCTTTTAAAATCATCGTCAGTTGGTCCAGGTCCTCCGAGCTGCCCTTGATTGGAATTGGCAATTCCATAGGTAGATTAGGAGATAAACCTGGTTTGCATTAAAAAACACCAACAAAATGGCGACTCTACTAGGGATGCACTTAGAAGTTTTGGTTGCAGATGATTTTGTTATAGAGTCATTAAAGTTTTGAATTATTTATGTAACCATTGTTGAAAATTGTTTCTGCCTTATAGAGTCATGAGCTTGATAGGTCCAATCTCCTTGTCGGCTGAGTCAATTCTCATGAATGCTTCCAGAGAGTCTGTTGTAATTCATCGTTCAATGTAAGTCTGTGTAGATTTGTCCATACTTCATGCTTATTTCATAATACCTCACAAGTTGTGATTGGTGACTCTGAGATCTATGCACTAGTGTGCATTATTTGAGAACAACTGGGAAAGACCCAAAAGATTTGTAGTAGAGATGAAGCAGATTCGAGCTCTTGTGATGAAGTACCCTAACAAGTTGAGGAAGGAATCCATATGATGTCATATTATTGGATAAGGAGGTGTTGCAGTACTTATGCTGGTTTTTAAATGAATTTGACCTGTGAAGAATTTCCAACTGTTCAAATTTTTGTCCTCTACAAAGAGGTGGTGACTCTACCAAAGAACCTAATGAAGATGTGAATACGGTTCAAGATCTACAAATATTTCCAATCAGAAGAACCATTGGCAGCTGCTGCAACAATTCCAGGTATTTTTCACTCTTGGTTTTCAAGAGATTGTGTATGGAAACCATATGTGAATGTTTTAAGAAAACTTTGGTTCCCTATTAGATGAATCTGCATTATGAAAGGGAACAACAATAGTAGTAGTTCTTTCCATACTTCTAAAATGTAATATGTAACACGAGTAGAGAAGTATGTTTACTATGAGTTATGTCTTTGAGAAAGATTAAGGCATAGGTATTCAATCAATGTTTTAGAATCATGGTTGATTTTGTAAATGATGTAATTGATAACCATGAATGAAGTTGATAGTGATTGAATTTGTATACAAGAGGGTTTCCCTGTGAAGTGGAAAGTAAAAGTATGCAGGGAAAACAAGTTATCCCAATCCCTCAAAGGGATTTTTCTATTAAAAGGTATATGCCATTGGTCTTCAGTGGTATTGGAGGTTTCCTAAACCTAATCCCTAAAGATGTTAGAAATAATTTTTCCATATTCACAGGGAAAAGTTCAGAATCAGCCTCTAAGCATCTACAAAAATTTATGGATGTGATGGGGGATTATAAGGTAAATCATGAGGATGTTGTTATGAAACTGTTTGTTCAATCCTTGAAATATGATGCTAAGGATTGGTTCGCATATTTACCATCATGTTCTATAGCCTCTTGGAATTAGTTTATGATAGCCTTTGTTGAGAAATTTGGTGAAAGGGTGAATCCAAATGAGGTGAGGAAAAACTTTTTAGAGATCCATATAAGTGAAAATGAGTTGGTCCCTGTTTTCAATCTTCGATTTACAAAGGCAATAAGAGAGATCCCAGAGTACATAAGACCGAATGATGTTGAATGCTTGGTCGTATATCTTGGTGCATTTGACAGTAACATGGGTTTCTTGTTAAGGGATAAAGATCTTGCAACTTTACTTCAAGCATATCAAACTACCATGGACATTGAGAACAATTTAAAATACTCTATGATGAAAGGGTATCTAGTTGCAAGTGTTGATTATCCAAGCACAACTCATGCTTATGGAATTCATGGACTAGGTAATGGAAATGATTGTCAAGCTGATAATGCTTTTGCTGTTATGATTTCTTCATCATCAAAATATGAAGATCATAGTGAGTTCCAATTTGAATGTCAACAAAATTTGGGCATTGTTGATAAAAGATCTTTTGTGCAAGAGTTGTATGAAATGAGAAGACGGGAAGGGGAATCATCATTCAAGTTTTTTTTGAGATTTTTGGAGGCTTTGATAAAGGTTCCCAAAGATTTCAGACTTGAGGAATTCATGTGCATTGATTTGATTTGCGAGATTTATGAATCTAGGTTGAGTACTTTTCCAGAGGAATTGAAGCCTCATAGCTTTGATCAAATACCTGATTGGATAAGGAGTATAGAATTAGCTAAGTGTGGTTATGCACAAGGTGTGGATTCTCAAAATGGAGACAACAACTATCCTCTTGAGGAAAATCAAACAACAATGCAAATAAGTGAAAAAGGTATGTTGGAGGATGAGTGTTGTGATCAGCTCAAAATCAGCACATGTGCTGCTCCTTGTAGAAATAAGAAAGATTTTGAACATGGTTTTTGTAGTGAGTTTTCTTCTTTTGATGAAAGTCATGATGGGGTTGATAGTTCTGATTGCTTCTCTGAAGACTATGATTGTTGTTCTGAAAGTGATGTTGGAGCATTTTCCTCACTTGAAGAGTGCAACGATATGAATGTTCATGAAGTCATTTATCCACAAGTGAAAGAACAAGGAACATGTGATGAACACACCAAATGTAATTCGGGTTCAAAATCAGAAGAGCATGTTCATTGTGAGAGTGATGTGGAGTTTGAAGACAAACATTTGTGATCTGTATGTTGATTCAAAACATAATGTTGAATATGATGAAGGTGTTGATAAGTGTGCTTATGCTCCTTCTCTTCATGTTTGTTTGAATGAAGCAAAGATGGAAAATTTTGTGATGCATGATGAGCATGATGATAAAATAATGGATTCACCAAGTATGCATATGGATCTTGAGTTAGGGTCATTACCCATTGATGATTTTGAAAGGCTTGCTGACTTATGTGACAGTAAGGTTTCTGATTGTGTTGATATGGAAAATGTTGTCAATCCATGTGTGGAGCAGCCAAGCAGTGACAACAATGGTGAATCTCATGTTGATGAATGTGAGTTTGAGTGTAATTACCTTTTGTTTGATGCTCTTGATGTTCAGAATGTGCACATGGATATGTTGTCATCACATGTGAAAAGCATTGATGAGAAAGAAACTGATGATTTTAGTTTCATTGTTAATGAGGAAATTTTGGTTAGCAATGAGTCTTTCACTTTCGGATCAACAAACATACCAGCTGGTGTTGTACTTGACATTACTAGTTTATAGGGTTGTTTCCTGATATCTTTCTTGATGATGATTTGTTTGAGCCTTCACTTGAGGTATTTGGTTTTGAAAGGAATGATGATGTGACAAATGAATCAAAACATTTTTTCAAACCTAAGATGAATGTATTTACTCATTCCTTGGATGTTAACGATGCATGTGTCTCTCCTGACCATGATACCGAGTTGTGTTCTGATGTGACTAAACCAAAGTGTCAAAAGATGGGCCTAGGTTGTAGTGATCAATACATGGATGCTCCTAAGTGTGCATCTTTTATCTTTGACGTATGCCAAGATGATTTACAGAGAACACACCAAATTGTTTATGAGAACTTTTAGTTTGATCTGCAAGTTGAATTTGATATGCAAATTGATAATCACAATGAGATTAATAGTTCCAGCCATGTAGCAAAGTGTGAGTGCTATTTTTGTCAGCTGGAAGGAATTTTCATAGAATGTGGCAATGTGCAAGATATGGAGGCAAGTTGTTGTCGGCTTGAGAATGATCCATGTGATGAATGTGATAGGTTTTTGCCACATGATAAACAATATTTTGAAAGTATGTCTAACTTTCAGATGCATAGTGGTTATGAACATGTTTATAATGTTGTGAATGATTGCATGTTCAGAGGTACTAACATGTTTTTTCAGTTAACTGTTATGTCAAAATGAATGTTGTTCTATGTTCTGCATACTTAAATGATCTTAGGTGTCATTTTTCAGTGCCTAATGATCTGATTTTCTATTTTAGGAAGATCAAAACCAAATGTTGTTTGCTCAGTTTCACATCTGCATTCCTGACAACCTTTTTGAGTGGTCAACTTTGATCATTAATATATTTTGATCAAAGATGTTTCATGGATTTTCCTTTTGTACACATGCTCAAGGTACCTTAATGAGCTCATGTGTCTGATGGCAGCTCGTTAGGAGTTGTTTCACTATTTTTACAAATTGGCAGTTGAGTGAGTTTTAATTGTTTCAGAACAGTTGTTGTTTTAGAAAAGTTCAGTTGAGCAACTTTGCTGATTAATATTTTTCACCTCATGATTTTTTTTCCAAGTCGTTTATTGCACTACATTCCTATAATGAATGTCTATAGGTTTGCAAGTTATTATTGCTCAGCGAGGTCATTTGACCAGTTTCCCAGATTGATTCCTGAGCCTACTTGGCTTGTTTTGACCATTTTGCAAAAGTGCCAGAAAACAGATTTTGATGAAGACCTAGTTCATGTTTTCACTTTAGATGTTTCAAAGTGTAGTGTCAAGTTAGTTATGGGTAAAATTTGTTTGAAAACAAATTTTTTTTAGTCAAGCCACTTGGGGCCCGACATGCTTTGCATTGTCATGACACCATAAAAGTTGCAATTTTGCAAATGAGGGTAGCATTTCATTTGCAGTGAATCCGAAATTTATATTCTTACATCTGGTAATAGGATGAACTACAAGGTGTTGGTATGATTTCTTTTGTTTTTATGCACGTCTGTAAATGCATGTGGCATGGAGAAGTCGTTGTTATAGTTGTGAGTACTCTATTGAATGTGCTAGTGAATTGTGGAAGGATTTACATGGTGAATGACTTGATTGGCCAAGTGACTCCAAATTGCATGAGTATCTCGAAGCACATCTTGATTAAAGGATTTTTTGAAGGAATATGTTGATATGCCAAGTTATCATGTGGTTTCTTCTAAAGGAAATCTTCTCAGGGAAGGCCTTATCATTGATAAAAAGGGAAGTGAATGAAATACTCCATGTGGAGAAACCATATGCAATTCTTGGTGCCCAGCTGTGAAGAGGCTCGAGCCTTATTTCTGAAGAAGCTTGTCTTCAACTTATAATACCATTAATGAAGGTGATTTGTTAATTCAATCACCAAATGTGAAAGAGGAGTAATTTCCAAATCAGTGTAATTGCAGGAAGATTTTTTAAAACCTCTTCTATGAACAGGGGCATTGTAGCCTGCACAACAATATGATATCCACCCACACCATGATAAATGCAGCTAATGCACAAAGTATATGTATTAAAATGGGATTTGAGACTATCAAGCAAATGAAAAAGATGCTTTGGAGCTACACATACACATCCATCAATTGAGGGAGGCTCGAGCTATTTTCAATAGTGACAAAGCACCATTCGAACACATGATGGAGGGCTCGAACCAGATGATGGGAGATCCACAACCATGGGTTTAGCTAAACGAGGCAAGTGGAGACCACTGCACAAATGTGGGGAATAGTGGGCGCAACCTTCCATCAAAATCATTAATGAACACAATGAATAGGGTCATGGATAGCATTTGGAGGTGGGGATCAAACCAAAGAGGAGGCTCACGTGGCAGGTAGGGGAGGCATGACCAGATTGTGAGAAGACAAAAACCAGAGTGGTGGGCGCAGATAGCATATAGAGAGGCCCGCACCAAACATGGAAGAGAGAGCTCGAGCAAACAGGGGCGAGAGGAGAAGGTATGATGGCGCGGCTAGCAGCATGGAGAGGCTACACACAAAATAGAGTGTTGAAAGGACTTTAGAGACTCTCTTGCAAATACCAGTTGACAGTGTCAGTCACACACTTGGAGAAGGAGGAGCAGGGGCACAACCTGTAGGTAAGGGCGTGACCTGCAGCAAGGAGGCACAAGCCAGTAGGTGGAGGTGCGGCCTGAAGGTAACAAACATCCATCATAGCATGAGGAATCTGCCGCCATGACCATCGTGCGGAGAGAGCTCGAGAATACAGGAGTGAGAAATCAAATTAGGGCAATACGTGAAGAGCAAACATAATCCAAGAGTGGAGATCGGGGTTCATCTATAGCCAAATCTTCATCGTTGCCCAACATTTCGCAATCCCAAATTGCTCACGGGATATGGATTGGGATGGCACTGGGAGATGGAGAAATAAAATACAAACATTTGAAATTAAATGTTTTGGCTAAGTGTTGCCCGAGGTAATTTTTGATTGGTTAAAGTGGGAGCCTCCAAAATTAATATTAAATTTTTTTTCTCCACAAGTAAGATTGGAAGGTGGGTCCGAGCGTAAAATTAAGTGGCATGGGTGTTCGGAAATGCCAAGTGAATTTTTTAATAGGGAACTCGATATATTAAGAGGAGATGAGTAAAAAACATTTAAAATTAAATGTTTTGGCTAAATATTGTCAAATGTTTAAATGGAGGGGTGGGGCTCATTTCTTTTTCTCTCGAGTGCTGAGTTGAATTTTAAATGAAGTGTGAATAAATTAAAGAGCACGGGGGGAAAATAATTCATGAGAGGTTTCATTTGATTTCAAAAAGGAGTGTTTTAAAAGAGATTTTAAAACATTATATGCACAGGAATAGGTGAATAAAGTTAAATATTTTATAATATGATTGTGCTGGGGTAAAAAGTGAATATGCAGAGTAAAATACAGCAAAGAGCAGAAACAAAGATAAATGAATTTTCACAGGGGTGGATATTTTTCCTTTCAGCTCCAAGTAATGAGTGGAGAATGGAAACATGGGCATATTTTCTATTGAAGAATGAATTTGGTCACATTTTTTTTTGAAAATAGAATAATGTTTGTTATAGGGAAGGATGAAGATATTTTGTAGATTACTGTTCAATGGTGGAGATTTTTCAAGATGGTTGTTCCTATTCGGATTTAGGGTTTCTTTCAGAATCTCTTCTCCTCTACTTAATTCTTTTCTTCTCTCAAAGTTAGCAAGTTAGAAAATCGAAGTTTGGTGTGGAGCTGCATAGGAAATTTTAAAATTTGTAGTTACAGAGGCAATTCAAGTGGGTTTTGTGTCATTTTATTGTGGAACTTGAGTTTATTAGGATTTAGTGTTTCATAACAGTACTGGCATTTGAGTTTAACTAACAAATCCAAGCTCATGTCTCTCTTATGTGCAAATGTATTTTAATTTTGAATGAAGTAATCAAGGGTTAATCTATTCATCTCACTGTTGTGGTGTGTACAATTTTGGTTTTAGATTTGATTCAAAAATTAATTAAACTGCTTAAATGAGATTGCAGATTGATATGTTTTGTACAAGGATTTGGTCAGTAGTATTGAGCTGAGGTACAAATTGGTGATATTGTAAGGCAGTATGATCAGAGATATTATATGCTATGTGTTGAAATATTCTATGAACCATTATGTGTTGGTGAATTTGACTCCTCCAATGGATATGTCACTTATCTGATTTACACTTGTTCTTTGTGATTCAGTGTTTGTTTGTGTTCACCTAGGGCTTGCTAGAATTTTAAACATAATGATTATCTTTCACCATGAAGTTGTGTTGTAATTATCTCATGCTCCAAATGGTTGATATTACTGATGAAAAGCCAATTCAATTTAGTTTTATCCCATTTTGTTGAGCTATTAAGTGAGATTATTTGTTTGAAGTTCATGATTGTTTATAATTTTGTTGCAGAAATTGTAAACTCATTAAGGGATCACCCTCCCAGGTCTTGCAGAGCCCAAATTTTTTGAGGTCTTTTAAATTCCTCGTTAGTTGGTCCAGGTCCTCCAAACCGCCCTTGATTGAAATTGGCAATTCCATAGGTAGATTAGGAGATAAACCTGGTTTTCATTAATAAACACCAACAAAATGGTGACTCTACTGGGGACGCACTCAGAAGTTTTGGTTGCAGACGGTGCTGTTATAGAGTCATTAAAGTTTTGAATTATTTTTGTAACCATTGCTGAAAATTATTTCTGCCTTATAGAGTCATGAGCTTGATAGGTCCAATCTCCTTGTCGGTTGAGTCAATTCTCATGAATGTTGCCAGAGAGTCTGTTGTAATTCATCTTTCAATGTAAGTCTCTCTACATTTTTCCATACTAATTTCATATTGAGAGGTGCTTGTAACTAGGTATGACTAATGGTTCCTAATTAGATGTTCTAGCATCAAGAAAGGAACAATAACTAGCTTTTCTGTACTTCTAATAATGCAATATGTAAAATGATTTGAGAAGTATGTTTATGTTGTATTATACCTCTAAAAGGCAGGGTATAATTATTTCAGTCACTTTTAGAATCATGGTTGAAATAGTAAATGGTTTGTTTAATAACCATGTATTGCTTTGATAATGATTGAATTTGTATAAAAGAGTTTATGTATGAGATGTCAGACATAAATATGCAAAGCGAACAAGTTTCACTAAGCCCTTTAAGGGATTTGGTAACTCAAAGGTATATTCCCTTTACTTTCAGTAATATCAAAGGTTTCGTTATTCTGATTCATAAGAAGATTACGAAATATTTGCCTAAGTGCACAGGGAAAAGTGCAAAATCCAACTCTAGCAATCTGTCAAATTTTATAGACGTAATGGTGGATTATGAAGTTAGTCATGAAGATGTTGTTATGAAGCTTTTTGTGCAATCCTTGAGGGGTGATGCTAGGGATTAGTTTTCATATTTGCTTGCATGTTCTGTTAACTCATGGAATCAGTTGGTGATAGTTTTTATTGAACAATTTGGTGAAAGAGTAAATCCCAACATAGTAAGAAAAGGTTTTATGGGAATCCACATAAAAAAATATGAGCTAGTTTTGTGTTTTAATCTGATATTTTCAAAAGATGTACAAGAGAATTTCTTAAAGATATAAGACCAAGTGAGGCTGAATGCTTGATTGTATATCTTGGTGCTTTTGACAAAAGGATGAGATAAAATGGCGATGGAGATTGAGAACAACATGAAATACTCAATGATGAGAGGGTATCTAGTTGAAAGTGTTGATTACCCAGGCATAACTCATACTAGAAAAATTTCAGATTTGGCTGCACAAAATACTCATTGCGATGAGAATACTTTGGAAACTGTAATATATCCACCATTAAAGTGTGATGATAATGATGGAACCCAAGTTGAAAGCCAGTTCAGCTTGAGTAGTGATGATCATATCTCTCTTGTGCAAGAATTGTATGAGATGAACAAACAAGAGGGAGAATAACCATATGAGTTTTTCTTGATATTTTTGGATGCTTTAATAAAAATTCCTAGAGGTATTAGACTTGATGATTTTGAATGCATTGACTTTTTTTGTGAATTGTATGAACCTGGGTTGAGTTCTTTACCAGAAGAATTGAAGCCCGATAACCTTTCCCAAGTCCTTAAATGGATAGAGATTGCAGAATCAAGCAAGAGTATATTTGCACAAAATGAAGATGATGTTTACTCTTTTGAAGAGCATTGGATAATTGTACAAGAGCTTGAAGGGAAAGGTGATGAGGAATTAAACAAGAAACCCATTTCTCTCCAATTTCATGATTGTAATGCACATGTCACCGAGATTTTTTTACTGGCTAGTGATTGTGATTTTAGAAGTGATGATTGTATCATCGAGGATGGAGTGGAACTTTTCCCCTTACCAGAGTTTTTTGGTAATACAGAGCCTCATGATCTTATGCATTGTCAAATGAAGAGACAATTTTCAAATGATGAACATTTAGAGTATACTCTAGAAGTACTAGCAATGGAACATGTTTGTTGTATACATGTTGAGAAATTTGAAGACAATGAGGTGTGTGTTCAATAGGATGATCTAAAGAATAATATCGAAGATAACCAACATAATGATGAATATATTGGTGCTATTGATATTCCTGACTGTTTGTATGAAGCTGAGATTGATTTGTTGTCACCTTTTGTCATTGATATTGCTGGTGAAAATTTTCCAGCTTATAATGATGGTGTCATTGATATTGCTAGTGAAATGTTTTCAGCTTATAATGAAGGTTTCATTGATATTGTTGGGGAAAAGTTTTCAGCTTATAATGAAGGTTTCATTGATATTGCTGGTGAAAATTTTTCATATTGCACTGAAATTTTCACTTATAAATTAACGCATACAGTAAGTGCTGCTGAACATAAGGAGGCCAATGTATACAACTATTTTTTTATTGCCCATGTTGAGGTTGATTTGCTAGAATCTACTTTTGAGGTTTTTCATTTGGGAATGGATGATGGAATGTAGGAGGAGATGTATGCCTGAGATGAATGTGTTCACACATTTCTTGGAGAAAGATGCAACTCATGTTTCCCACCTTTGTAGTAGCAGGAAGTGTTCTAGGATGTTTGAACATAGGTGTTGGTAACCTGGCTTGTGTGAAATGCACCAAGGTGAGGATTCCCTGAATCTTGTATCTTCCCTTTTATGCAAGGATGGTCTATATAACATGGACAAAGTTTTCTATGAGAATTTTCAGTTTGATATGCGAACTGATGTTGATGCCAAGTTGGGTGATGTCAAAGACTAGGTAAATTATGATTTTTTTTGTTTATCAGCTCAATTGAATAAGTATTCAATGAAACATGACCAGGATTAGGCCAAGGTAAAGTTTCATTATGGTCATATGTTGCATTTAATGTTTGGATACAGGGTTTTGACTAGTCAAATGCACAAGAGTATTAGAAAACATTATGATACTTTTGAGCATGTTGATTACTCAAGTAACATAGGGACATCAGGAGGTAAAATTTGCAGATTTAGTTTACTCCAAGTAGTAGAGAATTTTGTTTTTGACAAGGGTAAAATCTGATTTCCCTTATTTGGGGGCCTAGGGCCACCAATTTGTATGTAAACACGTTCGAATTAACAAACATGGTAAAGAAATTTTCAAGGTACTTGTGTGATTCAGTGATCTGGTTTGCAAAACTAGAGATTTTGGAATCTTGCTATGCCCACAGGGGGCATACCTCCCCAGTCGGAGCTACTAGTGGGACTTTTGAAAATTTGTCAAAATCTTGCCTGCTTTGGACATGTTTGTTTACCTTTTGTGGCAGGCAGTCTAATGCTTAGGGTTTAGGGCTTTTTGTTACCCATGATAAAATTAATTGGTATCTTCTAAACCCTCACATTATATTTTAGCATTGACATGTTATTGGGGGTTACTGGTCTCTTAAGTCATCCGATTGAGCCTATATTTCATGTTGTTACTGGCCCCTTTTCACCTGACCTATCGGTTTTCAATTTTCCACTTGGGCCTAAATTTTTGTGCCTCCGAGGGTTTTTTCGGTTGCCCCCACTATTATAATTATTTTCTTATGTAGTTTGGAAGATTGTCCGATCACGGGTTCTGATATGGATCATTCCTCGTAGACCTCCCAAGGTTTCTTGTTGATGTCACTAAAGTGGTGTGAGGTGTGCAAGATGTCACCATATATCAAGTATGGTAGAGTGGGGCCTTGTCCTGATGCGCTAGTAGTGACAAGTGGATGTATTTTCAACACTGGGTATTAAATGATGGGGATTAATGATGATCATCCCTCGCAAGCCTCGTGTGATCAAATTAATGTTCATGGAGGTACCCCAAGGTTTGTGAGCCAATGACACGTGGATTGGCTCCACAGAACAAAGGGGTTGGGTGGGGCCTGCTACTCGATTGCGGGTTCCTAATTATGAGGGGTGTGATTGGCTATTGGTTTTCCTAGGTAGTGATGTGGATTTTTCAATGATCATTGACTCAATCTGAGTCGTCCGACTTGCCAGGTCTTTTCACATCGACGGTTTGAATTCAAAAGGTTATTGTTCATCCATGTGAGGATTTTTGTGCTATGCAATATATTTGTATTAATTGCGCAGGTTTTTTATTGGATTTCCTACTGATCTCCTTGCATGTGAGCAGAATTCACCTGATAATGCAATGATGGGTTGTACACCATTTTCCATAAGCCTGAGAATTATTTTGCAATGGAAACTTTAGCCACTCATCGCTCTCATGCTTCTCCTACAATTTGGGAAATTAATATTCCCTGCACCGGTTTTCTCTATAAATGCCTACTAATTTGCTCATCAGTATCATTGCATTTTGAGTTTGTTTTTTTGTAGGTGATTGATTTGCTTGTTGAGTTTGAGCTATCATTTTCTATGGATAAGATTGTAGTACGACGAAGTGTTAGAGTGGGTGCAAGAAATTTGTGACGTAAGGAGGAAAAAATTGTTCCTGATACTCCTGGAATAGTTGCCCAAAGAGTGGATAAGTGGTCTGGATGTTGCACATCCCCTATTGTGCTCTCTTCGGGCTCTGGTGTCGATGGGTCTGAAACTAATTTGGACTATCATTGCTTCCTCACGGCCTTGACTAAGCTCGTGGGGGTGGACAAGGAGTTCCTTGTAGTTTCTCCAATTACTGCAATGGCACCGTGTAATGTTGTTGGGTCTATTGTTGGTATTGGCAAGAGTAAGGTAGTGGTGTCGCTTCACATTGAAGCCTAAACCAGGAGCGGTCGCCTATATCAGATCCGTGTGTCTTTTGATGATGCAGGAAAATGATGTGGGTTTATGGGGTGGTGCTTTTGGTTTTTATAATGTTTCAGTGATTTGGGTTTGATATGGACGTGTGCATAGTTGGCGCAGTGTTTTTTTGTCTTTCTCCGGCTAGTTACAGGGGTGTAACCATTTTGATTCCTCAACTCATTTTATTGTTATTTCTGAATCTGATGAGGAAATTTTTGGGAGGTGAATCTGAATTTCACTTCGATGAAATTCATTTTGAAATGAACAATCGAGCCCAATGCTTGTTGCTCTCCTATTCTATAAAGGAGATTTCACAACTCATTATTGTGGTCATATTTTTTGTGTCCTGAAGCTTAGAGTATGTACAGTTAGAATTATACTGTGGAATTTTGAAGGTTTTAACTAGGAAATTATTCTAGGCCAGGAATAGTACAAGATAAGCATGCTATGCTTTTGTAATTACTGATATTGAAATAAATCTAAAAACAATTAAAACAATTTCTCTCTCGTGTATATGTCATGGATTGTGAATTGATTTATCAATGGTTTATTCATTCAGTTTCAATGGTATATTTGAATGTGTAATTCCTTTTCTTGCTTTAACTTAATGAGTTAATCAAATTCTTGAAAATGAGTTACAGGTTTGTGATAATATGCTCAAGATTCATTAAGAAGTATTATTTTAAAAAATTGAAAGATCTCTTAATGTAAAGCATTATGGTGATAAGTTCATAATATCTAGGTTATGTTTTATATTAATCACACCCAATGGATAAGGCAATGGATAGTTTGTTCAAGATTTTGTTGGAAGTGCAGGATTGTCACTCTAAGTGTGGCAATTCAAGATCTGAACATTTTAAAAAATCAATTCATGTCTCTTTCGAGATATAAATCTTATATTAAATTTTTTTTCCTTGCTCTAGATAGTTCTTATTATTCTTTGGTTTTCCAAAAAGCATGGTAATTGCTATCTAGTTGCGTTGGTAGGGAATGTATCTGTGTGTAGAAGTGTTCTTAAAGACACAAAACATTTTTATGAACACACTTAGGAAAACCCTCCTTGGTTTCACAGAGGCAAAAGTGTAGGAGATCTCAGTCATTGATTGAATCTCGTCAGTTGGTCACTAGCTTTGTTAGTCCTTGAGTATAGGGATTGGCAACCCCTTAGAGAATTAATAAGCATTAGCTAGAAAAAACACCAATATAAACTTTATTTTTACTAAGAATCCAAATAAAGGAGTTACACTAACAAAAAATGTTTCATAAATTTTACCAAAAGAGAAAAATCACATGCCCACTTCTCTCATCGTCTAATAATTGGTATCCACATAACACTAAATAAACCCACTTTAAATATGTGATGTGGAAAAATGGATCTATTAAATCTAAATCCCCCTTTCTCTTATATGACATTAGAGAGAACCAAAATTTATCACATACACACACTTCGCTACAAACTTCAATGAAAGAGCCATAATGGTGGATCGAGGTTTTGGTATCTTCTTGAGGGGAATAATATTGATTTGATTATGTAAATATATGTCTAGTTCATTTATGAAGCTACTACAAACTAATGTAAATATAGACAAATTTAAAGAATTGAAACACAAAAATTAACAACAAAACAAGGGTGTTGGCAAGAAGTTGAGTTCACTTTTTGGCCAAAAATTGAAGTGTTTTCCCTGATTTTCAGAGTTTGACACATTTGACCTTAAAATTTGAAGAACTTAGAGATGGAATCTTTGAAAAAGTCATTAGTCATAAAATGTACTACTTGAA